>JARQOC010000005.1:26994483-27011982 GCA_033576535.1 Allobates femoralis
CCCTCTGCTGGAGGGAAAGTGGTATTACATCCAATAATCAATAAGATGTGCGTCCTCTGCTGGAGGGAAAGCGGTATTACATCGTGCTCCAAATTTCCTCACCGAAACACCATCTTTTATTTTTTCTGTTACTTCATTATTCTGAATCTGTGATTGAAGCAGTATTGCAAACATGTTTCATTCTTTTATTTTGCAGAACGTGATTTTTCTTATGTATTAAGAGCAAATAGAGACTGATTTCAACCTAAAAAATAGATAATCCCACCCTGTATATACTGCGAACCCAAGAATATTTTATATGAGATGCGAGCATATATATATTGTTTTTATCTGCCTTTTTTTTCTATTATTTTTGGTTCTTTTTTTTAAATTTTATTTGCTTTATCCTTCGTTCAGATCCAGTGCTTCCAGAGTTACTAATTCAGCGTCCTGTCTTCTTTTTAATTATTATTATTTATTTCTGAGGCCGCTGCTCCACCGCTGTTTCTTTTCTTGCACCATGCTTTACACTGCAGCTCATCGTCCGATTGATTAGTGTGTAGAAGTGTAAGCTCATCAGGAAAGTCAGTGTTAAATAAGCTTATAGGTATTACAAAAACAGACTGATAATGAGGATAATGGCTGCACCCTCCAAGGTGTTTTGTTGCCGCTCTTAACCCATCATTATCCAATTCCTCAATCTGACCACGATGACTACCACAGTCATGGAGGTGTAGGCCCGGTTGGTAGTTGCCTGTTGTCATGATAGTTTGTTTTACATAAATAATATGTAATAGAATTAAATTTTACTTAACAACCTGTAAGACATTGTCAAAACTTTAAAGGGATTGTCCAAGATTAAGAAAATGAATGCAAAAATAAATCATACATACCTGGTAGATCTCTTGTCTTCTGCTGGTCCTCCCTATCTTCTGGACCAGTCCTGCATTGATGATGTCTTGACCATGTGACCTCTACAGCCAATTACTGGTCTCACTGTTCTCGTGGCATCATTCCCCAAGGCTAGGGATTGGCTGCAAGTGGTCACATGTCCAGTGAATCATTATTGCAGGACGTATTGGCAATAGCGGTGGGGAAACTATCTGGTAAATATAAGTTATTTACCCTATTCCCATTTATGTATATAATTATTTTATATACTTTTTAGTCCTGGACGACTCGTTTAATATTAGATCCTCTTATCCTTGATCTTGTTCTACCCTATATGGAACAGTCTCAACTATTAGTTTCTTCCCTTTAAGTTCTAAAGTGGGTGAAACAATAGCTTTGGTGGGTGAATGTGGGCGGCACATAAAGAGTGTATCTCCTGCTCCAGTTACTGTATAGAGAGATCTATCTCCAGTCACGCCAGTCCCCTTCTAGTGAAGCCCCCTTGTGAAGCCCGGCCCCCCTCCTAGTGAAGCCCAGGCCCCCTCCTAGTGAAGCCCAGGCCCCCCTCCTAGTGAAGCCCAGGCCCCCCTCCTAGTGAAGCCCAGGCCCCCCTCCTAGTGAAGCCCAGGCCCCCCTCCTAGTGAAGCCCAGGCCCCCCTCCTAGTGAAGCCCAGGCCCCCTCCTAGTGAAGCCCAGGCCCCCCTCCTAGTGAAGCCCAGGCCCCCCTCCTAGTGAAGCCCAGGCCCCCCTCCTAGTGAAGCCCAGGCCCCCCTCCTAGTGAAGCCCAGGCCCCCCTCCTAGTGAAGCCCAGGCCCCCTCCTAGTGAAGCCCAGGCCCCCCTCCTAGTGAAGCCCAGGCCCCCCTCCTAGTGAAGCCCAGGCCCCCCTCTTAGTGAAGCCCAGGCCCCCCTCCTAGTGAAGCCCAGGCCCCCCTCCTTGTGAAGCCCAGGCCCCCTTCACCATGACCCTTCTAATGAAGCCCGGCCCCCCTTCTACTGAAGCCCCGGCCCTCTTCGCCCTAGCCCCGTTCTTGTGAAGCCCAGCCCCCCTCCTAGTGAAGCCCAGGCCCCCTTCACCATGGCCCTTCTTCTAGTGAAGCCCCGGCCCTCTTCGCCGCAGCCCGTACTTGTGAAGCCCCCTTCTATTGAAGCCCCGACCCCTTCTATTGAAGCCCCGGCACCCTTTACCCCGGACCCTTTTCCAATGAATCCCCGGACCCCCTTCTAGTGAAGCCCCGGACCCCTTCTACTGAAGCCCTTGCCCCTTCATCCCAACCCCCCTTGAAGTCCTTCTAGTGAAGCCCCGGCCCCTGTTCTAGTGAAGCCCCATCACCCTGCAGTAAAGCCTGCCTTCTGAAGGTAATCCCTGCGCCATGCAGTTAACCCTGCCCCCCAGGTATTCCCAACCCCTGCAGTTATCCCTGCCCCCCAGGTAATCCCAACCCCTGCAGTTAAGCCCAACCCTGAGGATGTCAGCTAGGTTTTATTTCAGGGTTTTTAGAGACACTTCTCCAGACTGAGCGGTAGATGAACATTACCTGCCCCCTTATTATTTTTAGGTTGTTTTTTTCTTTACTGCAATACTGCTTTAACCATTATTTTTGATGAGCGTTCATCGTACCGAATAAATGTGCCAAAAAATGCGACTACTACATCCAACTGGAATCCCCTCCTGCGAGGTTCATCCAGGGATCTGGGTTCACTGAAGATATTTTATCTGCAATTTTACTCCTCTTATTTGCAGTGTTTATAATAGATGTATATAACATATATAAATATTATTTTGCCCTGCGTAATTCAAGATTGTTGTAATTTTTCTTTTTTTCACATGTACATGATAATAAATGACCTCAGCGGGTATGAGGATCCACCAGAAGATAAGAGGCCGATCATTGTAGAACCACTAAATGCCCAAGGCAAAATGTCACAATGTTCTCGCCTCTTCATAAATATTTTACAGGAATTAAAACCCTGAGATTAAAAATAACAAAAGAAAACTCAACAATGGTGAAAGGAACGATCCTTCAGCTGCATTATAGAACTGATATTTTTCATTGTGTCTTTATTAAAGGTTATTTATATGTATTACCCTCGTGGCAGAAATTATTTAACTTCTAAATGTAATAAGGGTGAATTCACCATCAAATGACAATCACAGGTCATGTATGAGGCACATTACATTACTGATCCTGAGTTACCTCCTGTATTATACTCCAGAGCTGCACTCACTATTCTGCTGGTGCAGTCACTGTGTACATACATTACATTACTGATCCTGAGTTACCTCCTGTATTATACTCCAGAGCTGCACTCACTATTCTGCTGGTGCAGTCACTGTGTACATACATTACATTACTGATCCTGAGTTACCTCCTGTATTATACTCCAGAGCTGCACTCACTATTCTGCTGGTGCAGTCACTGTGTACATACATTACATTACTGATCCTGAGTTACCTCCTGTATTATACTCCAGAGCTGCACTCATATTCTGCTGGTGCAGTCACTGTGTACATACATTACATTACTGATTCTGAGTTACCTCCTGTATTATACTCCAGAGCTGCACTCACTATTCTGCTGGTGCAGTCACTGTGTACATACATTACATTACTGATCCTGAGTTACCTCCTGTATTATACTCCAGAGCTGCACTCACTATTCTGCTGGTGCAGTCACTGTGTACATACATTACATTACTGATCCTGAGTTACCTCCTGTATTATACTCCAGAGCTGCACTCACTATTCTGCTGGTGCAGTCACTGTGTACATACATTACATTACTGATCCTGAGTTACCTCCTGTATTATACTCCAGAGCTGCACTCACTATTCTGCTGGTGCAATCACTGTGTACATACATTACATTACTGATCCTGAGTTACCTCCTGTATTATACTCCAGAGCTGCACTCACTATTCTGCTGGTGCAGTCACTGTGTACATACATTACATTACTGATCCTGAGTTACCTCCTGTATTATACTCCAGAGCTGCACTCACTATTCTGCTGGTGCAGTCACTGTGTACATACATTACATTACTGATCCTGAGTTACCTCCTGTATTATACTCCAGAGCTGCACTCACTATTCTGCTGGTGCAGTCACTGTGTACATACATTACATTACTGATCCTGAGTTACCTCCTGTATTATACTCCAGAGCTGCACTCACTATTCTGCTGGTGCAGTCACTGTGTACATACATTATATTACTGATCCTGAGTTACCTCCTGTATTATACTCCAGAGCTGCACTCACTATTCTGCTGGTGCAGTCACTGTGTACATACATTACATTACTGATCCTGAGTTACCTCCTGTATTATACTCCAGAGCTGCACTCACTATTCTGCTGGTGCAGTCACTGTGTACATACATTACATTACTGATCCTGAGTTACCTCCTGTATTACCCAGGCCTCAATTCGTGGGCATCCTGTATCTAATTATGATCGATATCTGTATACTCAGCGCATCACTATTTGGTGCATCTGTATACATACATTTCCTTTCTCTGTATTATACCAGTGCCTCACTTTTGTGTGAGTCTGTACAATACATTGTCCGTTACCTATATATCAACGCATCACTATTCTGCTGGTGCAGTCACTGTGTACATACATTACATTACTGATCCTGAGTTACCTCCTGTATAATACTCCAGAGCTGCACTCACTATTCTGCTGCTGCAGTCACTGTGTACATACATTACATTACTGATCCTGAGTTACCTCCTGTATTATACTCCAGAGCTGCAACTCACTATTCTGCTGGTGCAGTCACTATGCACATACATTACATTACTGATCCCGAGTTACTCCTGTATTATACTCCAGAGCTGCACTCCCTATTCTGCTGGTGCAGTCACTGTGTACATACATTACATTACTGATCCTGAGTTACCTCCTGTATTATACCCCAGAGCTGCACTCACTATTCTGCTGGTGCAGTCACTGTGTACATACATTACATTACTGATCCTGAGTTACCTCCTGTATTATACTCCAGAGCTGCATTCACTATTCTGCTGGTGCAGTCACTGTGTACATACATTACATTACTGATCCTGAGTTACCTCCTGTATTATACTCCAGAGCTGCACTCACTATTCTGCTGGTGCAGTCACTGTGTACATACATTACATTACTGATCCTGAGTTACCTCCTGTATTATACTCCAGAGCTGCACTCACTATTCTGCTGGTGCAGTCACTGTGTACATACATTACATTACTGATCCTGAGATACATCCTGTATTATACTCCAGAGCTGCACTCACTATTCTGCTGGTGCAGTCACTGTGTACATACATTACATTACTGATCCTGAGTTACCTCCTGTATTATACCCCAGAGCTGCACTCACTATTCTGCTGGTGCAGTCACTGTGTACATACATTACATTACTGATCCTGAGTTACCTCCTGTTTTATACTCCAGAGCTGCACTCACTATTCTGCTGGTGCAGTCACTGTGTACATACATTACATTACTGATCCTGAGTCACCTCCTGTATTATACTCCAGAGCTGCACTCACTATTCTGCTGGTGCAGTCACTGTGTACATACATTACATTACTGATCCTGAGTTACCTCCTGTATTATACTCCAGAGCTGCACTCACTATTCTGCTGGTGCAGTCACTGTGTACATACATTACATTACTGATCCTGAGTTACCTCCTGTATTATACTCCAGAGCTGCACTCACTATTCTGCTGGTGCAGTCACTGTGTACATACATTACATTACTGATCCTGAGTTACCTCCTGTATTATACCCCAGAGCTGCACTCACTATTCTGCTGGTGCAGTCACTGTGTACATACATTACATTACTGATCCTGAGTTACCTCCTGTATTATACTCCAGAGCTGCATTCACTATTCTGCTGGTGCAGTCACTGTGTACATACATTACATTACTGATCCTGAGTTACCTCCTGTATTATACTCCAGAGCTGCACTCACTATTCTGCTGGTGCAGTCACTGTGTACATACATTACATTACTGATCCTGAGTTACCTCCTGTATTATACTCCAGAGCTGCACTCACTATTCTGCTGGTGCAGTCACTGTGTACATACATTACATTACTGATCCTGAGTTACCTCCTTTATTATACCCCAGAGCTGCACTCACTATTCTGCTGGTGCACTGTGTACATACATTACATTACTGATCCTGAGTTACCTCCTTTATTATACCCCAGAGCTGCACTCACTATTCTGCTGGTGCACTGTGTACATACATTACATTACTGATCCTGAGTTACCTCCTGTATTATACCCCAGAGCTGCACTCACTATTCTGCTGGTGCAGTCACTGTGTACATACATTACATTACTGATCCTGAGTTACCTCCTGTATTATACTCCAGAGCTGCATTCACTATTCTGCTGGTGCAGTCACTGTGTACATACATTACATTACTGATCCTGAGTTACCTCCTGTATTATACTCCAGAGCTGCACTCACTATTCTGCTGGTGCAGTCACTGTGTACATACATTACATTACTGATCCTGAGTTACCTCCTGTATTATACTCCAGAGCTGCACTCACTATTCTGCTGGTGCAGTCACTGTGTACATACATTACATTACTGATCCTGAGATACATCCTGTATTATACTCCAGAGCTGCACTCACTATTCTGCTGGTGCAGTCACTGTGTACATACATTACATTACTGATCCTGAGTTACCTCCTGTATTATACCCCAGAGCTGCACTCACTATTCTGCTGGTGCAGTCACTGTGTACATACATTACATTACTGATCCTGAGTTACCTCCTGTTTTATACTCCAGAGCTGCACTCACTATTCTGCTGGTGCAGTCACTGTGTACATACATTACATTACTGATCCTGAGTCACCTCCTGTATTATACTCCAGAGCTGCACTCACTATTCTGCTGGTGCAGTCACTGTGTACATACATTACATTACTGATCCTGAGTTACCTCCTGTATTATACTCCAGAGCTGCACTCACTATTCTGCTGGTGCAGTCACTGTGTACATACATTACATTACTGATCCTGAGTTACCTCCTGTATTATACTCCAGAGCTGCACTCACTATTCTGCTGGTGCAGTCACTGTGTACATACATTACATTACTGATCCTGAGTTACCTCCTGTATTATACCCCAGAGCTGCACTCACTATTCTGCTGGTGCAGTCACTGTGTACATACATTACATTACTGATCCTGAGTTACCTCCTGTATTATACTCCAGAGCTGCATTCACTATTCTGCTGGTGCAGTCACTGTGTACATACATTACATTACTGATCCTGAGTTACCTCCTGTATTATACTCCAGAGCTGCACTCACTATTCTGCTGGTGCAGTCACTGTGTACATACATTACATTACTGATCCTGAGTTACCTCCTGTATTATACTCCAGAGCTGCACTCACTATTCTGCTGGTGCAGTCACTGTGTACATACATTACATTACTGATCCTGAGATACATCCTGTATTATACTCCAGAGCTGCACTCACTATTCTGCTGGTGCAGTCACTGTGTACATACATTACATTACTGATCCTGAGTTACCTCCTGTATTATACCCCAGAGCTGCACTCACTATTCTGCTGGTGCAGTCACTGTGTACATACATTACATTACTGATCCTGAGTTACCTCCTGTTTTATACTCCAGAGCTGCACTCACTATTCTGCTGGTGCAGTCACTGTGTACATACATTACATTACTGATCCTGAGTCACCTCCTGTATTATACTCCAGAGCTGCACTCACTATTCTGCTGGTGCAGTCACTGTGTACATACATTACATTACTGATCCTGAGTTACCTCCTGTATTATACTCCAGAGCTGCACTCACTATTCTGCTGGTGCAGTCACTGTGTACATACATTACATTACTGATCCTGAGTTACCTCCTGTATTATACTCCAGAGCTGCACTCACTATTCTGCTGCTGCAGTCACTGTGTACATACATTACATTACTGATCCTGAGTTACCTCCTGTATTATACTCCAGAGCTGCACTCACTATTCTGCTGGTGCAGTCACTGTGTACATACATTAGTGATCCTGAGTTACCTCCTGTATTATACTCCAGAGCTGCACTCACTATTCTGCTGGTGCAGTCACAATATCATCAGGAGGGGGATCTCAAGGTGCAGAGGAATAACATTGGAATGAATGCAGCAGTGGGGGAAGAGTGTGCTGATTATGTGGGTGACAGTGACCTGATAATGGAATAAATGACAGCTGCACTACATGTAATGCTGGGGTTAGATCACTGCCACATTGGAAAAACAAACAGTGTGTGAACAGGGCCCGGTCAGGATGTATCCAGCCTCCCAATGTAAACAATGAAGTCTTGAAAATAATAAGGAATTGAAACACAAAGATTATGAGAAAGTTGCCGAAGTTTAATGAACTTAATGATTCAGCATTACTATAGTGTGAGCGGATGACGTGGAGTCTTCTATACAGGTGAGGTCCTCAGGATGCACAATGTTCTGCTTCTCCGGCCTCTTACCTGTTCACTCCAGAGACCTCTCGAGCGAAGCATCGGAGGCCACAGGTCACTGAATGCAGCTGCACCTTCAAGCTTACAGTCACTTCTATAGGAAGGCCATATCTACGGCGGCCACATTTGGTCATTATACTCTTACTATTGTATTTTTCTAACCTCCTTCAGGTGTCAGGACATGCTGAGAGTTGTAGTGTCTCAACAGTTTAAGAGATACTGTCCTAAGTGAATCAAAAATAGCAAAAAAGCCATCACCACCAGATAATAGTTTGCAATAAAAAACGTGCAAATGCACATATTCCTTCCAAAGTGTATAATATATAATTGACATATTTGACAAAATATTGATCCATCTTTTGAGCCATCCCGCCAATGTCAAGGCAACCTCATCAGGCTGGTCCTACTCTATACTTTTTTTATTTTAGTTGTGCCATGCGGCCTCCAACATAAAAAGCCAACCTTTACCTGGTGCTTCCTTGGGGCCAGACTGGGAATAAAGGCAACTCAGGCCCTCGCACCTGCAGCTAACGCCACATATGTCTGGGCTTTACACAATCAACCATCACCGCACCGTGACGTGGCGGCGTGGCTCAAAGAATTGATCAATTGTTTGATGAACATTTTTAACGTGCAGTTAGATATTAATATGTGCATATTCACTTTTTTGTACTGTTTGTGTTTTTGCCGCTTTTTTGGTGCAGACATTTTGGTATTGGAATGGGTGAAGTCTGCTGCAAGAATTGACATGAAGCAGATCCAAATCTGCAAGGAGCAAATACTCAACATCTGCGGGAGACATCAGGATTGTCATTGACTTTGCTGCCATCACGATTCCCTTTAGGTTTTGTCATAATCTGCACTGAAAAATGCATAAAAAATGGCGAATAAAATGCAGTGTGCGCACACAGCCTTGAGTTGGAAAAGTCCTGGAACTTACAACCATTATTTAGTTGCTAATTTTCTGTCCACTAGGGGGAGCTCACTGTATGGAACTCAATGAGGCCACCATATTAATCTGTAGAATGAGCTCCCCCTAGTGGCAGCTGCAATAAACCATCACTATCCAGATTAGAGCAGCACAGGGCACAGGTGACTATTATAGCAGGTGATACCTTGTATCTCCTAAAATAAGATGGGGTGAGGGGAACATGGCATGGGAATATTGGGGGGCTGCAAGGGGTTCATGGAAAAATAAGACATCCCTGAAAATAAGACAGTGCATTTTTTGTGGAGCAAAAAGTAAGATAAGAGTGTCTAAGGAAAAACGGGGCAGTGCACCCTTCTCGCCCCCCACCCTCCTTATTGTCCAGTGATGCTATTGTTATCTCTTAGCAGGTTCCTACTCGCCCATAAAATGGGAGTTTTTTTTAACCCACTTAGAGGCTGTGACTTAAGCCGGCGTCACACACGTCAATGTCGTCAGCGATCTGATCGCTGGCGACGTTGACAGCTGATCGCTGGTGAGTGGTCACACAGGCAGACTCACCAGCGATCATTGGACCAGCGACATCGTGGAAATGATTTAAATATCGTTTCCACGATGTCTGCTGGCTGGTGTCCAGGGTAAACTGCGAGTAACTAGGCAGCGCGCGCTGCCTAGATACCCGTTGTATACCTTGGTTACCAGCCTTCTCCGCTCACCGGCTGGTATCTAAGGTACACAGCGGGTAGCTAGGAACCCTAGTTACCCGCTGTGTACCTTGGATACCAGCCGGTGAGCGGAGAAGGCTGGTAACCAAGGTATACATCGGGTATCTAGGCAGCTCACTTTACCATGGATGCCAGCTCCCAGCGCTTCCTGAGAGATGTTGGGAGCTGGCCGATCACGCTTCCCGATGTCACATGCAGCAATGCTGCGTGTACACCGGGCGACCATCGCCAGGTTTTTGGTCCAGTCCAAAAACCTGGCGACCATCAACCAGCGATTTATCGCTGGTTGATGCGCACTGTCACACGCGTTAATATCGCTGCAACGTCATGTGCAGCAGCGATATTGACAGCGATATTGATGCGTGTGACATCCCCTTAAGTGTTGTGACCCAGTATGAGAGACATGCCCTGACATGGCTACTGGGTGGTTATGGATATGGCCATATTTATAAGCGAAGTGTCTACATTTTATAATATTGTATTATTTTCAGTTCTATGACTTAGCAGAGTGCCGCTGCTCTTGTTACAATGTATTAGAGCAGGTGAGCGCTGGTCTCGGGGTCCCAGCTTGGGCTGTGTAAGGTAGTTTTCCTACTTTCCTCCTGTTGGGGGCTTTTTCTGCCATCCCCCACATGGCGGTGGGGCTGTCTGTTGGACTTGTGTTTCTGCTCTGTTGAGTTTAGTATTGAGCTTCCACTTAGACTTTCAGGTGTTGGTCCAGTGAGCAGATGATGGTGGTAATGTGCGTCACTGGATGACTGTGCAGATCTGCGCTGTGTACACTGCTGCCTATATAAGATGATGGGAAGGTGCGATCGGAGCTGGATCATCGTCCCCTTGGGGTGTTCAGACCAATGGCCGAGCTCATCCTGGTCTGTCTGGTCTGCGTTATCTCCACAGTTTATGGTTCTGTAGCCGGTAAGTCGTCATTGTATCACTTCTGTTACCCCTGGTGGTCACAGAACGTCTTGTCATCTCTCCACTACTTCTCTCTTCTCATTGATTCCTGTGATTGTCTCTGATCACCTTGTTACTGCTCCTTGTTGGCTCTCGTCATCTACAAGTGCATCTCAATATATTATATCATCAAAAAGTGACTTTATTTCAGTAATTCAACACATATATATAGAGTCATTACACACAGAGGGATCTATTTCATGTGTTTATTTCTGTTAATGTTGATGATTATGTGAAACCCCAAAAGGTCATTATCTCAGACAATTAAAGTAGGGAGGATGAAGGGTCTGAGAGATAAAACATGACCTAAATAGGTATCAGAGGCTTCACCTTGTGTGGTTGTGAGAGTCACAACCACTATAAAAGCAAATCACGGCTGCTGCAGTCCTCAGCGTGGTGCATATAGAGTAGGGAGGATGAAGCGTTAAACACCGCGCTGCCATATTCCACTGGGCATCAAAAGGTGAAGATAATATTGATTTATAAGTCATATTTCAGGGCTCCCTGGCCTAATCAATATCATATTGCCAAGAATATGAGGAGACCTGAAACACGCTGACTAATAAATCAATGTTATATTCATCCTTTGGTGTCTGGTGGAATACGGCAGCGCGGTTTTTTACCATTCCTCCTCCCTACTTTAATATTCTGAGATAATGACGTTTGGGTTTTTACAATCATCAACATTAACAGAATAAACACATGAAATAGATCCCTCTGTGTGTAATGACTCTATATAATAGATGTGTGTCACTTTATGTATTGAAGTACTGAAATAAAGTGACTTTTTGATGATCTTCTAATCACTGAGATGCTCCTGTGTGTCTCTTGCTCTGAGCCGTCCACCATAGGATGAAGCTTCAGAACGGTCATTTTTACTTTGGTTTTGATTTAGTCAAGGATCAATTTATGATTGTGGTGACTGTAATCAGCAATGGAGTCTGGAGATTCCGGTGTAACAGGCCAGATTACCTCCCCGCCCAGAATATACCCGGGGTACAAAGTGGCCTAGCCCAGATTATACCCCTCCGGGTCAGAATATGCCCCAGCTGCTGTAGATCAGATTTTTCTCGCTTTTGAGAATCATTGAGTGTCTACTCAATAATGGGGCCAGAGTCCGTGCACAGGGATCACACAGGTAGGCTGAGAGATCACACAGGACCCCAGACAGCGCAAGGGGCCCCAGGCAGTGCACAGGGGGGCAGAGACAGCAAACTGGGTCCCAGGTAGCACACAGGGCCCAAGGCAGTGCACAGGAGGGCAGAGACAGCACATGGGGCCCCAGACAGCGCAAGGGGCACCAGACATGGCACAGGGGCCCCAGACATCACACAGGATTGAGTGATATACTCAAGAATGGGGCCCCAGACAGCACACGGGGCAGATACAGTGCATGGGATCCCAGGCAGCACATGGGGCCCCAGGCAAAGCACAGAGGGGCAGAGACAGCACACAGGGGCCCTGCGTACTGTCTCTTCCCCCCTGTGCGCTGTCTGGGGCCCATGCTCTGTCTGCTCCCCTGTTTGCTGCCTAGGGCCCCGTGCGCTGATGCTGCTCCCTGTGTGCTGCCTGGAATCCCTGTGTGCTGCCAGGGGCCCCGTGTGCTGTCTCTGCCCCCTGTACACTGTCTGGGGCCCTGTGTGCGGTCTCTGGCCCACTGTGTGCTACCTGGGGTCCCTGTGTGCTTTCATGGGTCCCTGTGCATTGACTGGGGCTTTATATGCTGTCTGGGGCCCTAAGTGCTGCCTCTGCCCCTTGTGCGCTGTCAGGGGCCCCTGTATGCTGCTTGAGACCTTTGTGTCCTGCCTGAGGCCCCGTGCGCTGCCTGGGACACTGTGCGCTGTCTCTGCCCCCCTGTGCATTGCCTGGGGCCCGATGTGCTGTATGGGGCCCAGTGTGCTGTCTCTGCCCCCCAGTGCGCTGCCAGAGGCCCCAGTGCGCTGCCAGAGGCCCCTGTGTGCTGCCAGAGGCCCCTGTGTGCTGCCAGAGGCCCCTGTGTGCTGCCTGGGGCCCCTGTGTGCTGCCTGGGGCCCCATGCGCTGCCTGGGGCTTCGTGTGCTGCCTGGGGCCCCTGTGTGCTGCCTAGGGCCCCGTGTCTTGCCTGAGACCCCATTCACTGTCTCTGTTCCCCTTTGTGCTGCCTGGAGCCCTGTGTGATCTGATCTACAGTAGCTGGGATATAATCTGGCCTAGGCCACTTTAATCCCGGGTATATTCTGGGTGAGGGATTAATCTAGTCTGTTACATCGGGTCATCAACCCTTAGGGCTCGGACACACTATCCTACTTACATGCGAGTATCTCGGACGAGGCTGGATCAGTGACCCTGAACGGCCTCTCCCTGTCTGGACGGGAGTGTCAGCTGCTTGTGTTTTTGTGCAGCATCACACTCCCGTCCAGAGAGAGAGGCCGTTCAGGGTCACTGATCCGAGTCTCACCCGATAGACTAGCATGCAAGTAGGATAGTGTGTCCGAGCCCTTATAGTTAAGACAGGTATCTGGCATTTACTGTGAGGTGTTCCAGACATTGCACAGGGGCCCCAGACATTGCAGAGGATTGAGTGACATACTCAAGAATGGGGCCCCAGACAGCACACAGAGGGGCAGAAACAGCGCAAGGGGCCCCAGACAGCACACAGAGAGGCAGAGACAGCGCACAAGGTCCCAGGCAGCACAGGGGGCCTCAGGCAGCACACAGGGGCCCTGCGCACTGTCTCTTTTTCCTATTGTACCCTGTCTCTTTTCCCCCTTACCTGCTGTCTGTGCCCCCCTGTGTGCTGCCTGGGGCCCTTTGCTCTGTCTCTGCCCCCCTGTACGCTCTCTGGGGCTCCATGCACACTCTCTGCCGTCTTGTGTGCTGCCAGGGGCCCCTGTATGGTGCCTGGGGCTCCAGACAACCCTTTTAAAACTCTAGTGGGTTGTTTTTGTCTTATAGCATTACTACTTCCAATAGATGTCCTAGAGTTCATGTCCTCTTCATTTCTAGAGACAATTTGGATATTGACTTTCCTAGAGGAGCATTGCGGCTCTAAAATCTCCTCATTATTGGCATATCAGATCTGTTGTGTCACTTTCCACAAGGAGAAAAGCTTAGAACAAAAGAGGCAGGGTACTGACAGAAGAGCGCACAGATCCCAAACTAGGAGAGGCACAATAAGTCCTAGGAGAGACACAGGGAACATAGTCACCCATACATATGCATATGTTGTAATGTATCTGTGACACCCAGCAGGGCCGTGAGGGGTACTTGGTAACTGGGCCGGTGGTTGCTTGGGGGGTCACGGTGGTGGTGTTCCGGCTCCATGGCCCTGGGTGTGCTGAAAAAGGGGATAATTTACAGGTGATATGTTCGTGATTCCACCTGTGGTTAGTCTGGTTAGGGTGACCAGTGCTGCTATGGGACCTCTGGGGCCGATGGAGTGGCAGCCCGCATGGTATCCCTCCTCACAGGTAGAGCTGGGCCCCGGGGATTGTGGTGTTAAAGTCTGCAGAGAGGGTGGTGGTGTCTGTGTAGCGGTGCGAGAGGGCGCAGGGAATGACTGGAGGAGACCAAGATTGCAGTTCTTTACCATTACTTGGTGATCAGTCAACTCCACCCAGCCGGGTGCTGTAGTCCTCCATGGCGCAGCCTGGCCAGCTCTCAGATGATACGGGGCCACTTCACAAAGACACCTTTCATGAGCCTTTCCTGACCGTCTCCCATGCTGGCTGTTCTCCTTTCCTACCTGGCGTCTTTGTGGGCAGTGTCCCAGTCCAGTGGCCGCGAACCTTGTCGGCCGACACTCAGAGTCCCCAGGCCCTAGGTCTGGTCACCTCCTTGGCGAGTATCCACAGTTTGTGGCCACTGTCCCTGCAGACACTGTGGCCTCCAGTTTTTTTGGCTGAGGCATGCAGCACTGCCACCAGTTTGGGCCCGGTCCCCTTCTGCGACCCAGTCCCTCCACTCACCAGCGTCTGGCAGTGGATTCGGGGCACTACAGGTGTTTCCTCCACTCCTGTGCCCCATAGGACTCCCACACTCCACAGCAGGCCTCATGTCTGCTCGACGTCTCAACTCCAACTTAACTAACTAAATTAGGTACCTACCCCCTTTACCTACTCCCTCCTCCAGCCTGCATATGGGGCCCTCCCTCAATAGGGTCTGCCCAAATCCCCAGGCCTGGAGTTGGGTGCAAGTGAATGTGTCTTGGCAACCCCTCTCACCTGAGAGCGGTAACACCACACCTGTGAAGTAGGTGTAATGTTATTGTGGTGACCAGTCCGCGGGGGTGCCACATATCTGGTTTAGGACCCCGCTAATCTGCAAACCCGACCTCGCCCCTCGCCAAGAAGAAAGAAAGGGACAGATGACGCTGTATGAGCAGCGGCAAAATATTACACCAAGTCCTCGACCCCACAGCCATCTACCATTTATTCCTCTACTAGGAAAGGAAAGAAAGTGTTACACAGTGATAAATGAGTACTGTAAAAAAACAAAACCCAAGAAATGTTGCTGAATTTACCACTTGGGGTTCCTGTCCCTGGTTTTGTCATTCAAAATTATAACTGCAAAACCCAAGCTTTGGACAGAAAAATAACAAGGTTCCGGCTCTTGAAAGGAGAGGAAAACTGCAAACCATAAAAATGAAAAGAAAGGGATTGTTCTAGCTTGGGAAGAAGTCTGCAGGCTGTTATGTGACTGCTGAATCCTGACCGTGTATGAAGCGCACACTGACATGACACATCCCTGCTATATCTGGGAATCACATTCAGCAATATGCAGTCATATACTGTATAATACCTGCAGACTTGTTTCAAGAAAATGGACAACCCTTTTCTATATAATTTATTGGAGGATGTGCGAGTGGAAACCTGTATGTTGGGGAGACGGGGCAACAACTCAGAACTTAGGATGAAATCTCATCACCACACAATAAAAGAAAGAAGGACAGATCAGCCTGTGCCTAAACACCAGAAAGGATATGAAAATAGCAGTAGTCAAAGAATCAGAAAAGTCTGGGAATATAAACGTATGATGACCTTTAACACATTCAGAGATCAATGATTGTGTCACATGGATTTTTGTATTTTTACATGATTGAGGAATCTTCAAATCTTGGACCACTAATCAAAGGACAATGAGCTATCACACGTCTTATCTCTGAACTATTTACTGCCCCAGATGCCCTTCCTCTTCACCCTCCCAACGCAGAACACTATACTCTGCCTACTCAACCCTGTATATGTTTATATAAGTGTGTGTTCAGAATGTGTCATTATTAAGCCTAAAGAAGAGACCTGAGCTTGCTATTATTTACCATCTTCTCAGTTCACCATTAAAAGGTATTATCTACTGAGGACTCTCAGGTTCTAATATTTTTGGAGGATGATGGCATATTATATTTCACAATTCATATATATGCATGGTAGGCAGCAGTGCTGAGGATAGGGGAATTTCCTCTGGCTACATCTGACAATTGAATACATTCCACCATTTCTCATACACAGCTGGACTCTCAACTTCTATTGTCATATTATATAGCGGATAGCGGTGTATTGGTATATAGAGGTGTGTGTCTATCTCTATGTAACAGCACACTCTGCCTACAAAGAAGAACACTTAGAGATGTAGCCAGCAAGTTCTCCTATCCTCGCCATTCTCTCTGTCCCAAGAGCTGACAATTGAATATATATCCCCATGTCCCTCATACAGAATACAAGCTGGTCTCTCAACCTCTATTGTCATATTACATAGCGGTGTATCGGTATATAGAGCTGTGTGTCTATCTCTATGTAACAGCACAATGTGCCTACAAAGAAGAACACTTAGAGATGTAGCCAGCAAGTTCTCCTATCCTCACCATTGTCTCTGTCCCAAGAGCTGACAATTGAATAAATATCACCATGTTCTTCATACAGAATACCAGCTGGACTCCCAACCTCTATTGCCATGTGAACTTGCAAGAGAAAAGGCCCTGACCAGCGGAGCCCCCTACATCCCGCAGTGCTCGGAGGAGGGACTCTACAGGTATAGATACATAAGGGGAGCTTAAGTATAAGGACACTATGAGGAACTTGCCATTGTCGCACTCACCTGACTACCAGTGGACATGTATGATGCCAGCTAAATATTTAACCCCTTAATGCCTATGGTTGCGTATCTATATCATACCAGTTCAATTCATTTGTATGCACATGCAGATTTTAATTCAGGTAATAAGGGGTTAAAGGGTTTTTAGTTCAGAGAAAGAATATTACTTCAAGTGAGGAACAATGTCATAAAAATGTTTCCTGTTTTCATATGTGTTTTTTGTTTGTCATTTGAACCTGAATATAACTGTAGTGTAGTTTAATATTTGACCACTAGATGGCAGGAGCATCTTGACATATAAAGGAGTTTTCTAACAGCTGCTTTCTGACCCTTTATTATCCCAGGATTCTGCCATAGAATATTACACCCAACCAGGCAGAATTTCAGGTTTCATCCCTAGAGATTTACTTTACTATATTGATAACAGGAATCGAGAAAATCGAT
>JARQOC010000005.1:27012082-27361149 GCA_033576535.1 Allobates femoralis
CAGGAATCGAGAAAATCGTTTTAAAGAGTTCACTCAGTTTTTATTTTCATTATTCTCTGTTTATTCCCTGTTTATTCTGTTTATTCCCTATTTATTATCATTTCCTCCTGTATCATAGGAATATTCAGTGTGACAGAAATGGCACCTCCTGCTGGTGTGTGGATGGTGATGGTGCGGAGCTCCCGGGCAGTCGAGTGTCAGGGTCACCGGCTGTATGTAAGAACGACTATTATTACCAGATGTAAAGAATTCTCCATATTATACAGATAACATATAGGTCCAGAGGGTGTAGATTATCCAAAAATTGTTGCCTGATATTTATCTCTATGTCAATAAGAATACAGTCTACTCCTACATAAAAATGTAATCTGTCTCCTACAGAAAATATCACAGGACATAGAGGCCACATAGATAGATAGATAGATAGATAGATAGATAGATAGATAGATAGATAGATAGATAGATAGATAGATAGATAGGGGAAAAAATGTATTTATTCAGCCACCAATTGTGCGCGTTCTCCCCCTTATAGAGATGAGGTCGGCCTGTAATTGACATCATAGGTGACCTCAACTATGAGAGACTAAATGAGAAAACTAATCCTGAAAATCACATTGTCTGATCTGGAAAGACATTTTTCTTAAATTTTGCTGGAAAATAAGTATTTGGACAATAACAAAAGTTCATCTCAATACTTTGTTCTATCTCCTTTGTTGGCAATGACAGAGGTGAAACGTCTTCTGTAAGTCTACACAAGGTTGGCACACACTGGTGCTATATGTTGGCCCATTCCTCCATGCAGATCTCCTCTAGAGCAGTGATGTTTTGAGGCTGTCGCTGGACAAAACGGACTTTCATCTCCCTCCTATGGTTTTCTATAGGGATTAGATCTGGAGACTGGTTAGGCCACTCAAGGACCTTGAAATGCATCTTACGAAGCCGCTCCTTCATTACCCTGGCGGTGTGCTTGGATCATTGTCATGCTGAAAGACCCAGCCACGCTTCATCTTCAATGCCGTTGCTGATGGAAGGAGGTTTGTACTCAAAATCTCATGATACATGGCCCCATTCATTCTTTCATGTACACAGATCAGTCGTCCTGGTCCTGTGGCATAGAAACAGCCCCAAAGCATGATGTTGCCACCTTCATGCTTCACAGTAGGTATTGTGCTCTGTGGATACAACTCAGCATTCTTTCTCCTCCAAACACGATAAGTTGTGTTCTTACCAAACAGTTCTACTTTGGTTTCATCTGACCATATGACATTCTTCCAATACTCTTCTGGATCATCCAAATGCTATCTAGCAAGCTTCAGATGGGCCCGGACATGTACTGGCTTAATCAGGGGGATACGTCTGGCACTGCAGGATCTGAGTCCCTGGCGGCATAGTGTGGTACTGATGGTAGCCTGTATAACGTTGGTCCCAGCTCTCTGCAGGTCATTCACTAGGTCCCCCGTGTGGTTCTGGGATTTCGCTCACCATTCTTGAGATCATTTTGACCTCATGGGGTGAGATCTTGTGTGGAGCCTCAGATGGAGGGAGATCATCAGTGGTCTTGTATGTCTTCCATTTTCTAATTATAGATCCCACAGTTGATTTCTTCACACCAAGCTGCTGCCTATTGCAGGTTCAGTCTTCCCAGCCTGGTGCAGGGCTACAATGTTGTCTCTGGTGTCCTTCGCCAGCTCTTTGGTCTTCACCATAGTGGAGTTTGGAGTGTGACTGTTTGAGGTTGCGGACAGGGGTCTTTTATACTGATAACAAGTTCAATCAGGTGCCAGCACTACAGGTAATGAGTAGAGGACAGAGGAGCCTCCAGTACTACAGGTAATGAGAGGAGGACAGAGGAGCCTCCAGCACTACAGGTAATGAGCGGAGGACCGAAGAGCCTCCAGTACTACAGGTAATGAGTGGAGGACAGAGGAGCCTCCAGTACTACAGGTAATGAGAGGAGGACAGAGGAGCCTCCAGTACTACAGGTAATGAATGGAGGACAGAGGAGCCTCCAGTACTACAGGTAATGAGAGGAGGACAGAGGAGCCTCCAGCACTACAGGTAATGAGTGGAGGACAGAGGAGCCTCCAGCACTACAGGTAATGAGCGGAGGACAGAAGAGCCTCCAGTACTACAGGTAATCAGCGGAGGACAGAGGAGCCTCCAGTACTACAGGTAATGAGCGGAGGACAGAAGAGCCTCCAGTACTACAGGTAATGAGCGGAGGACAGAGGAGCCTCAGCACTACAGGTAATGAGCGGAAGACAGAAGAGCCTCCAGTACTACAGGTAATGAGCGGAGGACAGAGGAGCCTCCAGTACTACAGGCAATGAGCGGAGGACAGAGGAGCCTCCAGTACTACAGGTAATGAGTGGAGGACAGAGGAGCCTCCAGTACTACAGCTAATGAGAGGAGGACAGAGGAGCCTCCAGCACTACAGGTAATGAGCGGAGGACAGAAGAGCCTCCAGTACTACAGGTAATGAGCGGAGGACAGAGGAGCCTCCAGTACTACAGGTAATGAGCGGAGGACAGAGGAGCCTCCAGTACTACAGGTAATGAGTGGTGGACAGAGGAGCCTCCAGTACTACAGGTAATGAGTGGAGGACAGAGGAGCCTCCAGTACTACAGGTAATGAGCGGAGGACAGAAGAGCCTCCAGTACTACAGGTAATGAGCGGAGGACAGAGGAGCCTCCAGTACTACAGGTAATGAGCGGAGGACAGAGGAGCCTCCAGTACTACAGGTAATGAGTGGTGGACAGAGGAGCCTCCAGTACTACAGGTAATGAGAGGAGGACAGAGGAGCCTCCAGTACTACAGGTAATGAGTGGAGGACAGAGGAGCCTCCAGTACTACAGGTAATGAGTGGTGGACAGAGGAGCCTCCAGTACTACAGGTAATGAGTGGAGGACAGAGGAGCCTCCAGTACTACAGGTAATGAGTGGAGGACAGAGGAGCCTCCCGTACTACAGGTAATGAGTGGAGGACAGAGGAGCCTCTTATAGAAGTTACAGGTCTATGAGAGCCAGAAATCTTGCTTGTTTGTAGGGGACCAAATACTTATTTTCCAACAAAATATGAAAAAAAATTTCTTTCCCGATCAGACAATGTGATTTTCAGGATTTGTTTCCTCATTTAGTCTCTCATAGTTGAGGTCACCTATGATGTCAATTACACAGGTCAACAAAAAACATTTTTTTTTCTGGTGCCCAAAATATTTTAATGAATTTGGGGTATTTTTGGGGTGCTGATTCTGAATATGCTATCAGTTTTGCCAGATTGGCTCAAGTTTTTGAGATTTTTGGTATCTTATTTATAGCACTTGTTCGTAAATGCGACGCATCATCTCATTAATTTCTTTGGATTAGTACTTGAACTGAGCAGTTCTCAATATAGTTTTGTGTTAATTAGTGTTCTAAAAGTTTGTTCATAGCTTGATTTTTTGCACTAACTTTATGTTGTTTTCTGTTGTCCAGTGAAAAGCATGAACTCATCAAGAAGAAGTTGTCTTAACGATCCAGACTCATTCTGTTACATTTGTGGTGAATATACACTGACAAAACATAGAAGAAACATAACAGACTTCGTTAAAAAAGTACCAAAAACGTCTTTTTTGTTACACATTTTACGAAAAATCTCAAAAACTTGAGCCAATCTGGCAAAACTGATGACATATTCAGAATCAGCACCCCAAAGTTACCCTAAATTCAATGAAATATCTTTGGCACCAAAAATGCTGTTGACCAGTGTTATAGGTCGACCTCATCTTTATCAGAGGGAGAACTTGCACAATTGGTGGCTGAATAAATACTTTTTGCCCCCTGTATATAGATGACAGATAGATAGATAGATAGATAGATAGATAATAGAAATAGAAATATTGATAGATGATAGACAATAGATATATACATAATAGAAGATAGATAATAGAGATATAGATAATAGAGATCGCTATAGATAGATAATAGATAGATATATAGATGATAGAAAGATGATTGATAGAGACACTATAGATAATAGATATATAAATAATAGAAGATAGCTTGATAGATAGATAATAATAATAATAATAATAATAATAATTTATTCATTTATATAGCGCTATTAATTCCATAGCACTTTACATACATCAGTAATGCTGTCCCTCTTGGAGCTCACAATCTAAATATCCTATCAGTATGTCTTTACAATGTGGGAAGAAACCGGAGTACCCGGAGGAAACCCACGCAATCACAGGGAGAACATACAACCTGCTTGCAGATGTTGTCCTTAGTGTCCTTGGTGGGAATTGATAGAGATAGATATAGATAGATAAAAGATATATAGACGATAGAAAGATAATTGATAGATGATAGATAATAGGTAGATATTAGATATATAGATAATAGGTAGATGATAAATAATAGATATAGATTGATAGATAAATAACAGATAATAAGTAGATTAATAGATATATAGATGATGATAGATAATAGATAAATGATTGATAATGGATATAGATGATAGATAAATAATAGGTAATAAGTAGATGATTAATAGATAGATGATGGATGGATAGATAAATAGATAGATAGATAATAGATAGATATAGGATGTATGGTAGGATAGATAATAGATGGATAGATACGTAGATAGATGATAGATTGATGATAGATGGAGGGATAGATAGATAGATGATGGATGGATAGATAATAGATAGACATAGGATGTATGGATGGATAGATGATAGATGGATATAGATAGATGATAGATGGATAGATAATAGATAGATATAGATAGGATGTATGGATGGATAGATAGATGATGGATGGATAGATGATAAATTATAGATAGATACGTACAGTGTTGGCCAAAAGTATTGGCACCCCTGCAATTCTGTCAGATAATACTCAGTTTCTTCCTGAAAATGATTGCAATCACAAATTCTTTGGTATTATTATCTGCATTTAATTTGTTTTCAATGAAAAAACACAAAAAGAGAATTGTCCTAAAGCCAAATTGGATATAATTCCACCAAACATAAAAAAGGGGGTGGACAAAAGTATTGGCACTGTTAGAAAAATCATGTGATGCTTCTCTAATTTGTGTAATTAACAGCACCTGTAACTTACCTGTGGCACCTAACAGGTGTTGGCAATAACTAAATCACACTTGCAGCCAGTTGACATGGATTAAAGTTGACTCAACCTCTGTCCTGTGTCCTTGTGTGTACCACATTGAGCATGGAGAAAAGAAAGAAGACCAAAGAACTGTCTGAGGACTTGAGAAACCAAATTGTGAGGAAGCATGAGCAATCTCAAGGCTACAAGTCCATCTCCAAAGACCTGAATGTTCCTGTGTCTACCGTGCGCAGTGTCATCAAGAAGTTTAAAGCCCATGGCACTGTGGCTAACCTCCCTAGATGTGGACGGAAAAGAAAAATTGATGAGAGATTTTAATGCAAGATTGTGCGGATGGTGGATAAAGAACCTCGACTAACATCCAAACAAGTTCAAGCTGCCCTGCAGTCCGAGGGTACAACAGTGTCAACCCGTACTATCCGTCGGCGTCTGAATGAAAAGGGTCTGTATGGTAGGAGACCCAGGAAGACCCCACTTCTTACCCCGAGACATAAAAAAGCCAGGCTGGAGTTTGCCAAAACTTTACTGAGAAAGCCTAAACCGTTTTGTAAGAATGTTCTCTGGTCAGATGAGACAAAAGTAGAGCTTTATGGGCAAAGGCATCAACATAGAGTTTACAGGAGAAAAAAAGAGGCATTCAAAGAAAAGAGCACGCTCCCTACAGTCAAACATGGCGGAGGTTCCCTGATGTTTTGGGGTTGCTTTGCTGCCTCTGGCACTGGACTGCTTGACCGTGTGCATGGCATTATGAAGTCTGAAGACTACCAACACATTGTGCAGCATAATGTAGGGCCCAGTGTGAGAAAGCTGGGTCTCCCTCAGAGGTCATGGGTCTTCCAGCAGGACAATGACCCAAAACAGACTTTAAAAAGCACTAGAAAATGGTTTGAGAGAAAGCACTGGAGACTTCTAAGGTGGCAGCAATGAGTCCAGACCTGAATCCCATAGAACACCTGTGGAGAGATCTGAAAATGGCAGTTTGGAGAAGGCACCCTTCACATATCAGGGACCTGGAGCAGTTTGCCAAAGAAGAATGGTCTAAAATTCCAGCAGAGCATTGTAAGAAACTCATTGATGGTTACCGGAAGCGGTTGATCGCAGTTATTCTGGCTAAAGGTTGTGCAACCAAGTATTAGGCTGAGGGTGCCAATACTTTTGTCTGGCCCATTTTTGGAGTTTTGTGTGAAATGATCAATGTTTTGCTTTTTGCTTCATTCTCTTTTGTGTTTTTTCATTGAAGACAAATTAAATGAAGATAATACCAAAGAATTTGTCATTGCAATCATTTTCAGGAGGAAACTGAATATTATCTGACAGAATTGCAGGGGTGTCAGTACTTTTGGCCACAACTGTAGATAGATAGAAAGATGATAGATTGATGATAGATGGATAGAGAAGTTGATCGATAAGATAGATAATGGATAGATAATAGATAGATAGAGATAGGATGTATGGATGGATAGATTATAGATAGATACATAGATGATAAATTGATGATAGATTAATGATTGATATATAGATGATAGATATTGATATGATAGATGATTGGTTGATAGATAGATGGGTGGATATAAGTGATAGATAATAGATTCTTGCCCTCTGGGACTGCAGTGAGACCCCATTCAGAGGATTATACATCTCCCCCTCTATCCTCTTTTACTTCCATACATCCTAATGGGTTTCTATAGGACCTCCCTTCTCCCTTCTTTCTATCTATCACATTTATGGTGGGCCGCCCTCGTATTCTGTATTCCAGGTTTATCCTTTTGCCAGTTGAAGAAGCAGCAGATCTTATTGGGGGGATATCTGAACAGCAGCTCCACGTCCTTCATCCCACGCTGCCGAGATTCCGGGGACTATGAGTCTGTGCAATGTGATGATCAGCGGGGCGAGTGCTGGTGTGTGGACAGCGAGGGCATGGAGATCTACGGCACTCGCCAGATGGGGGCGCCACAGCAATGTGAGTCATCTCTGCTTTATATTAAAGCATTTACCATCAGGCACCACTAGAGGGAGCACAGTGCAGATTTTATCAATTGATTAAGAGCTCCCTCTAGTGGTGGCCAAACACAGCTGCAATTTTACTATCTAACTTTATGGCAGCTGGAAGAGAAGTTGGAAGTTTTAGTCACTAGCACAAGTCTGTCTTCTTTAAGCATGATATGTTCGCCGTTTGGTATAGGGGAGAGGCCCATTGTGGGATTTGCTATGTGGCCCTATAATTTCTGTTCATAGATGCCACACGGGAGCTTTTCCAGCAGGAGGTGAGTGTGTTGACTTTGCAGGAGCAGTGACTTGTCTAATCAATAGTCAATAATGATTGTGATGGATGTTAACTGCAGGTCCGGAGAGGTGCACGGTCAGAGATCGGCGGATCCTGCACGGTGTTGGCGAGAGGAGCCCCCGCAGTGCCAAAAAGATGGAGGGTTTCACCCGATACAGTGCAAACTGGTGAATACAACAGACCGGATGGCGTTTGATGTTGTGACAAGTTTTAGCAGGTAAAGAACACGATAATGGATAATTCCAGCAGAGATCATGGATATTTCTACAACAGATCTTGGATATTTCTAATACAAGTCATAGATATTTCTAGTACAGTTCATGGATATTTCTAGTACAAGTCATGCATATTTCTAATAAAGGTCATAGATATTTCCAGCACGCAGCATAGATATTTCTAGTACTTATAATGGATATTTCTAGTACGGATCGTAGATTTTTCTAGTGACGATCATGGATAATTCCTGGACAGATTATGGATATTTTAAGCACAGTTCATGGATAACTGTAATACAAGCCATAGATATTTCTAGTACAGTTCATAGATATTTCCTTTACAGGTCATAGAAATTTCCAGCACAGAGCATAGATATTACTAGTACATTTTATGCACATTTCATCATAGATCATAGATTTTTCTATTGCAGATCATGGATAATTCCTGGACAGATTATGGATATTTTTAGCACAGTTCATGGATATCTCTAGTAGAAGTCATAGACATTTCTAGTACAGATCATAGTAAGGAATAACAGGAGTACCGGGTCTCCTAGACTGACCCTCAGACTAGAGGGACTGCAACTGTCCCTTATCCCAGAGATACCTCTTAAGGTGAGGATGTCTGAGCCGCCACCCTTACCCTGCTCCTGGCCAGCCCTGGTCTAATACCTCCTCTCCCCCACCCAGGGGTGGCTGGGACAGGAGAGGTAAAACCCCACACAAGTAGAACAAAGAGGAAACAAAACAAACTTGAAAGCTGTAGCCGAACTACAAGGTTACAAAATGCTTCACTCCTAGACCTCAGATCTCCATCTCCACAGATCAGGATGGTCTTGAATAGAGTGAACTCTATAAATGACGTCAGGTGATGAGTCGTGACTATTTAAAGGATGCTGGGAGTAGTCATCAACCACATCGCCTGACCAGCAGCAGAGAAAGACATTAACTCTTGCAGGTCTGAAGAAAATAAACATGTTTAATAAACACCACAGACTCCTCAGCTGTAACTCAAGACACTCAGTGCGTCTCCTTCCTGCTTCTACTAAACCAGCACCCACTGAGCCTGATTGACAACCTCTCAGTGTCCCTCCTCCCTGCTACTGCTGAGATCTCACACTGCTCAGTACAAGCTGCAGCCATCAGTCTGAAGTAGGCAGAGATGGAATACTGTTGTACTCCTGAGTTTTCACTGAGATTTTCCTAAATGAGGTTGTGGAGCTCACATCCGAGACTTGTGCGAGTAACTCGCATGTCACTCGGGACAGTGTGTTTCCTGCCTAACTCAGCTACTCAGACATAGTAGTAAGAGTCCAGGAGAAGTGGAGATGCTTTTCACTGAAATTCTTGTATTGATGTACAATGCAATTGGTAGAAAGAGTGATTCTGTAGAGAGCAGTAAAACATGTGTCCATACCTATGGATGACAGGAACAGTACATGGGGAAGAAGGAAGGAGTTGCTGACATCACAGAAGCTCCAGGGAGAGGAGAGGGACAAAATACCAAAAGGCAACTCGTCTGCCTAGCAACACAGCACTATGAACATTAATAATGATAATTTTATTGATATAGCGCTAACATATAGTGCAGCACTTTACAGTTCAAGAATAATGAATAATTCACATTCCCACCTCTTGTCTTTTCTGTTCTCAAGTTCATCTTTTGGTCCTGGTGGTCAGGTGATTATACAATCGCTGAAATGTGAGAGGACGGAGGCCGCAGCTGCGTCTAATTACACCCAGCGCCGCCAAAAAAGGGACAATATTCCCTCTGGCAGAGCTGAGCCTCCCCGCTGTGGAGTAGTAGAGTGTGAAAAAGATATATAAACACTATTATACCTCCGACGTCTGTTTGATCTTTGAAGGACGGACCATAAAAAAGTAAAAAATGTTAAAAAAAAATGTACATGAAACACCACCTTTACAAACACCATGTCCCCCCAATCAATGTGACGCTAGCTTGGAACCAATAAGCCTAAAATAATACTTTACGAATAGCAAAAAAATGACTGATATAAACAGGAATGTTCTTTATTATGAGCCGAAAAGTTTAAACAAGTAAAACTATGTGTATATAATTTTAAACCCCCTCCACCCCTCCAAAATATAAATATGTACCCCAAAATCAACTAAATATGTCTGGTCCTCAAGCCGTGGTTATCTTGGACCTAAACTAGTTAAAAAGAATCTATCAATCTGCCCCATCATTTGATGACATCGCCAATCTGCCCCATCATTTGATGACATCGCCACTCTGCTCCATCATTTGATGACATCACCACTCTGCCCCATCATTTGATGACATCGCCACTCTGCCCCATCATTTGATGACATCACCACTCTGCCCCATCATTTGATGACATCACCACTCTGCCCCATCATTTGATGACATCACCACTCTGCCCCATCATTTGATGACATCGCCAATCTGCCCCATCATTTGATGATATTGAGGCAGTCGACAGGGTAGGGCGTACTCGGATACCGGGATAGGCGGTTGCTTCGATGGGGGAATCACGGCTGGTTGGTTCCAGGTTCCGTGCTCTGGACCCTCAGTGGTGGGGATGGGGGTGATGAAGATGGAGGGGGAAGGAATGGTATCGTGACGCCACCTGTGGTACCTGGTAATGTGGTTACCAGCGCTGCGGCTGGCCGCTGAGGTGATGGGAGGCAGCATTGGGTAGTGCAGCTCCCCACAGGTGGAGCTTTACCTCAGGGCAGCGGGGATGAATGAGGGGAGTCTTAGTTCTTACCCCTCTGATGATGCTGAGGCCTTCTGAGTGCCGGAGGAAAGGAGCACAGACACCGATTCAACTCAAACGTCACTTTACTGGTACCAGGGGGATGATACAGTACACAGCACAGTCTGATTGAACGGGGACGTAGCCACAGATTGTAAGGTGATCCTGTAGAGTCTGTTGATGTTCCCTATTAATAGCTTTCGGGGTCCTCTTTAACCGCTCTGCAGAGCTCCTACACCCGCTCACTGGTCTGTTACAGTTAAGTGCGTTCGGTTCCTTACTGGTAAGGACAGGAACGGCAACGAACTAATCCTCCCACCACCGGAATTCGGTCCCTTTTCCTTAAAGTGTCCTGGACCCAATATAGGACTGAGGTTGAGGTACAGTCTGTGGCGCTATGGCTCCCTTCTGTCGGTCCCACAGCTTGTCGGTTTGCAACCAGGGATAGACCACTGATTGCCTCAGTCGACCCCGGACTTCCCCAGCTGGCTCCAACCAGGCCTGCTTCCTCCCCTCTGGTTCCCAGGTCACCTCCCTCTGAAGGTACCTTTACACGCTGCAACTGCGGTGAAGCAACTGCTGCGCAATCAGGATTTTCCTCACGGTTGCTTTGAAGTTGCTACGAAGTTGCGGCGTGTAAATGGGGAGCTTGATCGTGATTTTCGAAGTTGCTCCCGGTTGCAGTTTCAAAGCATTGTTCTAAAATTAGAGTCAACCCTGAAGGTGAATTGCCCTGGTGGTGGCGTGTAAACGGGGTATCTGGCTGGAATCTGCGTCGCCTAGTGATTTCCCCGGGGCGTGCCGCAGCGTGCTGAATACCGCGCCCCATCAGCGATGATTGGTGGGGGCTACTGTGTTTCCATTGGCTGTCCCTTCACAGGGTGCCATATTTGAAGAGCTGTCCATTCACACTCCACAATTGCAATGGCGTCATGTACTAGCCACGTTCCTGCACAGGCTGGCCAGTCATGACGCTATTGCGTTGTCTAATCAGCGTGTTTGGGGCGCTGAATACACAACTCTCTCACGGCTATGTTCTTGCGGGGCTGCACATGTACGCCCACATTCCCTTGGTGGTTGCGGCGTGTAAAGCGGTGACGGAATTCAACCGGATGTTTCCCGCAGGATCAGTCTCAACTTCCGGGGAACCACGTTCCCTCAGGTTGAGGGCGCAATTGCGGCGTGTACATGTGGCATCGGCGATCGGTATTACCGCTAAAAACGTGCACGCGCATGTTCGGTTGATAGTTGCGCCGTGTAAAGGTACCCTAAGTGGTGCCCTAGTGTCAGGACCTCTGTCAGGCACATCCTCTCTGACTGCCTTCCCTGCACTGTCTGACCAAAATTAGCTCCACTGTCACTCAAGTCTCCCGCTCTACTCTAAGCTCCACCCCCTGGACCTACTGAATATTCGGTCCCTATGCTAAGGGGAGACTAGTGTATGGGTGCTTAGGACAGACTCTATGAGGAAACCTCAATCCATAGCCACGGAGGCACTACACCTTTTGTTTGGGGTACAGTACATCCCTGTGGCGCCTACCCATAGGGGCGCCACACAATCACCAATCTGCCCCATCATTTGATGATATCGCGACTCTGCCCCATCATTTGATGACATCACCACTCTGCCCCATCATTTGATGACATCGCCAATCTGCCCCATCATTTGATGAAATCACCACTCTGCTCCATCATTTGATGAAATCACCACTCTGCTCCATCATTTGATGACATCACCACTCTGCCCCATCATTTGATGACATCACCACTCTATGAGAAAACTCCTCCCCTTTTTCTCTTATGTGCCAACTGTCTACTTTGTTTTCCCCTAACACAGAGCACTGGACCCCTTATTATTAGTAGTGATGGATGAACCCACTGATGTTCGATTCAGCAAACTTGCCCGGACTTTTTTTAAAGACCAAGTTTAGGGCCAAACGTCCCACAGCTCTCTTGCTGTGTCTAGTTCAAGGACCACTCATTAACTTCAAACATATTCACTGCACTGGCTCCAACAGCCAATCACAGTGCTGTCACACAGAATGGTCATTTGTGATTGGTTGTTGGATCCAGTGCAGTGAATATCCCGGAAGCTAATGAGCGACCCCGGAAGTAGAGGCGGCGGAACGCAAGACAGCGGGATGACAGGTGTTCAGTATGAATCCTGATCTTTAGAGTTCAGGTTCACCCATGCCTAATTAAAAGGTGTCCGGTCTGCTAGGGATTTAGATCTATCAAAAATATTTTTCACAGCAAGCTGTTAAATGAGATGTATTTTTTTCCATTCTGCCAGGGTTGCCCACGAGATATTGCTTTATACAATATTTCAAACTTTGTGGATACTCCTGACTGAGTCACTTATCCAATTGCTGTTGCTCCACTGATTCTGGAACAGTTTTTCTTTTTCTTCTGGACCCCTCTAGTCCTAAGTTATGCCCCTCTGTAGTAGTGATGTAAATATTCCCTTCAACTAAGTGGGCGTATACCACAAAACTTCTCTGTGGGTGTGGCCAAGTTTTGATTGGCCAGTGTCAGAGAGGAGAAAAAGAAAACGCCCACAAAGATGTTTACAGTGGGTCGAAGGGAAAATTCGCATCATTATTACCAGGGGGCATAACTTTGGAATGGAGAAACCCAGAACGAAAAGACAAACTGCTCCAGAATCAGTGAAGCAGAGGCAATTGCAGGGGGTACTCAGCTTAAATAAAAAACACAATGAATGCTCCCCTTTAAATCACAATTTTACATCTAAATCTATTGAAATTTGTTTTCCACGGGGCACAGAGCATGTGGACAAGTTGTTTCTGGATAATTATTGTTCTATTCCTTTATATTTTCAGGTTTCCAGACACTTTCAGATCATTTAAATCCTTAAGAGAATCATTTCCAGAGGTATCTGGATATTGCTACTGTGCTGATGCCCTAGGACGTGAACTTAAGGGCACTGGTGAGTTAAAGGATGGGAACCCTCTTACCTGTGACCCCTCCTCTGCTATTAGTGCTAAATAGGGATGAGTGAAGTTGAAGTGTTTAGTTTAGGCTTGTACTGTACACCCAGTATCCAGTGCTGGAGCTCGAATACGACTTTTCATTGAAGTTTATGGTCAAGTTTGAAGTTTGGTTGTTGTTTGTTTGCTGATTAAAGCTTGTTGAAAGGTTGCAGCACAGCCCATCAATAAACATGTCGGCTGTGGGCACCACCGCAGCCACCACAGCCACACTCCGTTCTCTGGAAGTTGACCAAAGTGCCCCCTAAACATAGTGTAGGTTGTAGCCCTCAGCTGTCTGCTTTACCTTGGCTGGTTATCAAAAGTAGGGCGACCCCACGTTATTTTTTTTTAGTTGTTTCCTATCCACATTTGTTTGCAGAGCAATAGTCTTTCTCGTTCCCCCATTTTGTTCCATTTGCAGCCCCCTAGACCTTACTCCGACCAATTTACAGCACCAAAGTTTGGGTCCCTATTGACGTATGGGGTTCGGGGTCAAGGGTCAAGTCTGGGCACTGAGTTTGGCCGAATCCGGACAACTCTGGGTCCACTCATCTCTAGTAATAAAGGATACTGCTATTACTCTGCTGAGTTGCCAGACATACAAGATAAGAAAATGACTCTGACTTCTCTGCTGTGTAGCATATAGAGAGGTAGGAGGGGGAGGAGGGAGGTGAAGCTGAAATGTCCCATCACCTACTGTCAAAAGTGTGGCCCTTTGTCCAGTGACAGCAGCTAATAGACACGTGATCTCCCACTATACCCTTGATCTGTGATATGATCATGGCTGACCGCCCCCACTGTGTCCACCCATATATTGCTCTGATTCATCTAACCCTTCGTCTTTACTGATCACTCATATCTTGCAGCATTATAGTGCTGTATACATACAGTATATATATATCTGCTCTTTCAGGATTAGAGATGCTCCTGGATGAAATCTACGACACCGCATTTTCAGGACTTCTACCTTCACGGTCATTCCCCGACACCGCCATCTATCGTATGCTGCAGAGACGATTCCTGGGAGTTCAACTCATCACTTCAGGCAGATTCAGATGTAAGTGATAGAATGAGGATTCTTATACAATTCGGGATGGCTTTATAGAGTGCTGCTGTGTGCGGTGATCACCCATATTATATACTGCTATAACCTGGGCATAATTATATATATATATATAGCCGTATAATCTGGACATCTCCTGTATATAATTATATATGTACAGCTGGTATAACCTGGGCATCTCCTGTATATAATTATATATGTACAGCCGGTATAATCTGGACATCTCCTGTATATAATTATATATGTACAGCTGGTATAACCTGGACATCTTCTGTATATAATTATATATGTACAGCTGGTATAACCTGGGCATCTCCTGTATATAATTATATATGTACAGCCGGTATAACCTGGACATCTCCTGTATATAATTATATATGTACAGCTGGTATAACCTGGGCATCTCCTGTATATAATTATATATGTACAGCCGGTATAACCTGGGCATCTCCTGTATATAATTATATATGTACAGCTGGTATAACCTGGGTATCTCCTGTATATAATTATATATGTACAGCTGGTATAACCTGGACATCTCCTGTATATAATTATATATGTACAGCCGGTATAACCTGGGCATCTCCTGTATATAATTATATATGTACAGCTGGTATAACCTGGGTATCTCCTGTATATAATTGTATATGTACAGCCGGTATAACCTGGCCATCTCCTGTATATAATTATATATGTACAGCTGGTATAACCTGGACATCTCCTGTATATAATTATATATGTACAGCCGGTATAACCTGGGCATCTTCTGTATATAATTATATATGTACAGCCGGTATAACCTGGACATCTCCTGTATATAATTATATATGTACAGCTGGTATAACCTGGACATCTCCTGTATATAATTATATATGTACAGCCGGTATAACCTGGGCATCTCCTGTATATAATTATATATGTACAGCCGGTATAACCTGGACATCTTCTGTATATAATTATATATGTACAGCTGGTATAACCTGGCCATCTCCTGTATATAATTATATCTATACAGCTGGTATAACCTGGACATCTCCTGTATATAATTATATATGTACAGCCGGTATAACCTGGGCATCTCCTGTATATAATTATATATGTACAGCTGGTATAACCTGGGTATCTCTATAGTTATATACGTTTCTGTGTATTATTATATATGTTTATCTCTGTTTTTCTTACAGGCCCTTCAGCATGTGAAGTCCAGCGTTTTACCTCCGCAGAGATGGGGGATGTTCACATACCTTCTTGTGAAGATGATGGGGGTTATAAGCCTGTACAATGCCAAGAAGGCGGCCAGTGTTGTGTGTGGGATTATAAGGGTCAGGAAATATTTGGAACACGGATTGTGGGAGAAACCCCAAAGTGCGGTGAGAAACATTTGTGTTACATTGTCTATTTGTAAACGTATAGGGTCTAAATACTATAAAAGCTTTTCACAATCCCCTTGTTCTAATCCTCCAGAGATCACCTCTTCTCTGGGTGACAACTGTCAGCACTTGTTTAATTTGGTTACAGCGCCCCCACAGCCACAGGTGAAGCTTTGTATGGTTCCTATTGAAAATTGATAAACTGTTCATGTAATTCGCCCATCTGGTGGGTCCTCGTGGGAGGGCTCTTTGCAGTCTCTCCGGATAATTGGTGGAGATCCCAAAACTTTGACTTTTCTTGTTTTTAGAGTTATGGAAATTGTAAACCAAACAACCTTAAAGGGGCAATTCAGTCTTTCCAATAAAAACGTAGAGACCAGCCCTTCCTCTAGACATCAGGGAGTGACCAGGTTTGTAAGAGGGCTTAGGGTTAATTTTCATCCCCCTTGGGAGAATATGGTGTATGTGTATCATGCATTTATGTATAGAGTTAATGTGTCTAATCATTTGTGTTTGGCCATCTAAGCTGCCAAGGTGAAGACTGCTCCCTGGTCCCCTTAGATTATGGAAACTATTAATGGTAATTAGTGATACTCCTCAGGGGTGGGGCCTACTTCTCAGGAGGTGAGTCCAAAGAAAAGAGAAGCTAGGAAAGGAGACAGGAATCACTATCCTAGTTCAATTCAGCTGAACCCCCTGGGTCACCCCAGTATTTGGGCCGAGCTTCCTGGACATGGCAGCGGAACATTCAGTGAGTGCACTCCTCCTGATGCAGGTGCCGCCTTTTGCCTTCGGCAGATCCCCGGACAGTGGCTGTTCTCGCCATATAACTGATACTTCAATGGGCTAGCTTCATACACAGACTTAACTATGTGTATAGGTTTACCCTCCTGCCTTAACAAGGTCTCCAGAAGTACAACGCAGCTATATAATCATAATGAGATGACATTGCTGACTCTGTCCCAGTCTACACAGTAAAGCTTACTTATGTTAGCTGATTATGTCTGCTCCATTGGCTATATGAAAACTGCAATACTTCAAGATTTTTAATAGGAAGTCAATAAGAAATGTAAGGACTCCGCCTCCTCTTCAAAATGTTATATTGATACTAAAATCAATTATCCAGGCCTCTAGCCATACATTACAGCTGACTATAGAATCATAATGAGATGACATTGCTGACTCTCTCCCAGTCTACACAGCAAAGCCTATTCATGTCAGCTTATTGTGTCTGCTTCAGGCAATAGTGTGAAATCTGAAATATGGTAGAATTTGGTTTTTATGGATTAATAAACATAAGGACATCGCCTCCTTTAAAAAATAAATCATATACTGTCCTGCCTAGATATCTCTTAGTTGATATCACCACCATTCCTTATGCAGACCTCCAACAGTAGAAGGCTACATTCACATGTTCAGGTATTCACATCAAAGCCAAAACCGATATAATAATATGTTAACTTAAAAAAGCTTTGCTGTGTAGACTGGGGCAGGATCAGCAAAGTCATCTCGTTATGATTAGAGAGTTAGCTGTGTTACGGCTAGGTCACATGGTCAGTTTTGGGTCAGTTGGGTCATGATGAGATGACTTTGCTGATCCTGTCCCAGTCTATACAGCAAAGCTTTTTTATGATAACATATTATCTCTGCTTCAGAGGCCTATGGGAAAGTGGAATATTTCAGGAATAATTCTGGATAGTCGAAAAGGAAACATAAGAAAACACACATTTTTAAAGTCTATATACAGGATTGAAGTAAACAAAAAAAGTGCCCAAGCACTAACCGGTACGGTAGCTAGTTGCCACCAACCTGCCTGTTGTGCTCAGCGCTGTCCACAGCTGGCACAGAGAGGTCATAGACCACTCCTGCCGGGGATAGCATGTCTGGGTAAACAGAGTGGTGGCTTCTTTTCCGGTCTTCTCTGTGGAAGGAGTGGGACAGCCGATGTCATGCTGATTGACAGCTTATCTAATTGGGGGAGCCGGCTGTCAATCAGTAGGACATTGGCTATGACGCCCATCTACAGAGGGGAGAAGCTGCCCCCCCCTGTCAACGTAACATCAGCGGAATCTTCAAAATAGCCTACAGACCGCTCAGTGTCGGTGGTGAACGATGCCAGGCACAACAGGCAGTTAGATGGCAGCTACCATTTATTTTTCTAAATCCCGGATAACCCCCTTAAAAAATATAGTGACTTTTTTTTATAAATATTTTTTCTTTTTTACATTGTAGATCATTTTGGTGATTGTCCAACCAGAAGAAGACAAGCACTTTCCATGCTGTTTTATGGACCTGTAGGTCACTTTAGTCAACAGAGTTTGTTCTTCACCCAAGAAGAGGAGTCGGGGGCACAAATCAGCTCACGATTCTGTCCGTCCTATGTGGTGGAGACATTCCTGAATTCTGGATTTCTGGCTACAGCCGGTCAAGCTGCAAAAAATTTGAGGATTGAGCTCAGGACCTTCCTTGGGGATACAATTCTTGGGCTTTTCTCTTCCAAGACTCAAGTAGAATTCGCTCTACAATTCTCTTCGAACCCTAAAACGTTCCAGCAAACTCTTTTTGGGGGCAAGTTTCTAAACAATTTGGCTTCCTTTAACTTCACCGGTGCAGTTGGTACCAACAGCAAATTCAGTTTTACCGATTTCTTCCAACAAATCGGCTTAACGGGAACGTACAGCGGAGGGAACTTCAAAGAACTTGCGAAACTGTTTTCCTCAGATGAAGATTCCTACTTGACGAACGATTCATCAAACTCATCGAAACCAGACTTTAACCTGAACCGGACCATACTGGCTAGTTTTGGGCGTACGGTGAATCTGATAGAAAACCGCAATCGTGTCCAATTCCTTGAGTCCGTCTTGGAGCAAAGAGAATTTTCTACCTTTCTTCAAGATGTGGTTTCTATTCTATTGAGTGTTGACGAAGACATTTCTGAAGCTGTGAAGACACTGGTGGAGTCTGAAGCCTGCGAGAAGACACCGGATGAGGTATATGTCCCAACATGTACTAAGGATGGTAGATATGAAGAAGTTCAGTGCGGAAGGTCTGACTGTTGGTGCGTTGACGAACAAGGTCAAGAAATTCAAGGAACGAGGACAAAGGGTCATCAACCAACGTGTTCCTCAAAATGTTTGCGGGAGCGGAAAACTCAAATAGATTCCCAGAGAAGCCAACCTGCGGGGTCAGATGTGTATATTCCAGCTTGTGACCAGAATGGGAATTATCTCACAGTGCAGTGTGCCGGCAGACATTGCTTTTGTGTTGACTTAGAGGGCAAAAATATTCCGGGAACCCAAAAACTATCTGGAGAAGATATTCAGTGTAAGTTCCTCTGTTCACAGGAATGAACATGTTTGCTATAGACACATCATTTTTTGTTCTATGAACCCTACACAAGGAGAACATTAGATAATCCATACTATTAACCTTAATTATAGTTTTTAATGTGCACCACACAATATGTGCCTCTAATGAGTGCTTCCTCAAAGTTGAATACCCCGTAGAGACATTGATACCCAAATTGCCCGTATACCGCACAGTTTGATAGCCCCATTGTTCCACCCCACAGTATCGATCACCCAGTGTCACCCCACACAGTTTGATGTATCCAGAGTTCCTCTACACAGTCTGATGCCTCCACTGTTCCCACACATAGTATAATGTGCCTAATGTCCCCCAACACAGTATGATGCCCCAATAGTGTCCACCCACACTCTGTTGTGTCACCCAGTGTTCTAGACACAGTATGATGCCCCCCAATGTCCTTCCACACAATGTTATGTCCCCAATGTCCTTCAGAACAGTGTGTTGACCCTATTGTTCCCCGCCATAGCATGATGCGCTGAGTTTACCACCAAACGTTATGATGCCCCTAGTATCCCACCGCACAGTTCTATGTCCCCAGTATTCCTCTACACAGTTGGACTCTTCCACTGTCCTCACACATAGGACGCACAATACTACTCCCCCCTTGAGGAAGCTGCAGCTACCAGGCACATGCAGCGAAACGCCGCGTCGGGTTCTAGCCCAGCAGGACTAGTGGAGGGCACCATTCTTACACTTGATCTAATATGGGTATGCATCACTTACCGTTCAGTGTGAGCCATCCTTGCACTTGGACTTAGAAGGAAGCGCTAGAATTTGATTGCTCTAAGGATTCATTTATTCTCCTTATACTTTATGCACAGGCACTTTATATGGATGTAATCATATTCAATGCAGTAACGCTTTTTTCATATGTATTGTTTTTTACTTCTGCACTTGATGGACTTCATATTACTGTGAGAACTTGTTTACCCTATTTGATGGACTTTGATATACTTGTGCCCTTGTACTACCCTGCTGGATTTGTTGTATATGTACTGCTTTTCTGCCACCTTATCACCTAATTTATTTTGACGTCTTCCAATAAAAATTGTAGTTTTGCATAGTACTCTTTGTTCTCCTGTTTTGAAAATGCTATTTTGAGTACCTATATGCTCACGGCACTCCCCCCACTTAAATTGTTATGTGGAGGGCGTTGCCTTATATGCCTAAGCCCATTTGGGCGCTGTTTCTAAATGTCCTCACACATAGTATAATGTTCCAAATGTCCCCCACACAGTATGATGCCCCATAGTGTCCTGCCATGTGTCCCCCACACAGTATGATGCCCCATAGTGTCCTGCCATGCAGTATAATGCCCCATGTGTGCCCCTATACAATATGATGCCTCATGTGTCCCCCTATATAGTATGATGCCCCATGTGTCCCCCCATACAATATGATGCACCATGTGTGCCCCTATACAATATGATGCCTCATGTGTCCCCCTATATAGTATGATGCCCCATGTGTCCCCCCATACAATATGATGCCCCATATGTCCTCCCACACAGTGGCCCCAGTGTTCCCCTACACAGCACGATGTGCCCAGTTTCCCTCCACCTGGTTTAATGCCCCTATTACCATACAGTATGACGTCTCCCAACAAGATATTATGCTCCAGTGTTTCCCCCTACGGTAGGATTCCCCCTAGTGTCATTCCACACAGTAGGAAATATCATTGGTGGCTTCCTATACAGTATGATGATCCATGTATTCTCCCTAACTGTCCCTGCACACAGTATGATGCAACCAGCGTCCACCCAACCCGTATGACTCCCTCAGTGTCATCCCACACAATACTGTGCCCCCAGTGTCCCCCCCACCCATACAGTATAATGCTCTCAATTTCATTTAAATGGACAATTGTGTAAGTCTCAATGTGAGCTGCTGGGAGATTGAACGCTTGGTACCAGGTTTCCGTATAGATGAAGTTAATCATTTGTAGTCGAGGATCTTAAGATGTAGAGTTTTTCCAAAATGGACATTGGTTTCAACAGTATTTAAAATGTTAAAGCAAAAATTGAATATATTCTTATGATCTGTTTTCTATTTTAGGTCCAAGTTCTTGTCAACTGTCTGGTAGCAATGCCTTCCTACAGGCCACAAGGTCATTGTTATCTGTGCGCACCCCACTACTCGATCCTTTACAAGTGTATGTCCCCCAGTGCTCCCCCCAGGGAGAATGGAGGGCAATCCAGTGCAGCGGCCCAACCGAGCAAGCCTATGAATTATATGAGAGATGGACAAAACAGACAGGGACGGTCTCATTCTCCGACACCCTGAAAGTCCTACAGAAATATAAGGAGTCTTCATCTCAAAGGTTCTCTGACTTTGTGAAGACATTATATGACAGCGGTCATCAGAATGTCTTCCCTGTATTCTCCCAATATTCCCTCTATAGGGACGTTCCACAGGAGATCTTAGAAGGCAACGTCACCCTGCCATTATCTGATAACGTATTACTCAATCCTTACACTATCTGGAGACTGATGAGTGGAAGTCTCACCCGCTATCCAGGGTCATATAGTGATTTTTCTACACCCCTTGGACACAAGGACTCCCGTAGCTGTTGGTGCATCAATATGAACGGAGAAAAGCTTGATGGAACAGAAACACCCCCAAACATGATCCCAAAATGTAAGTTTAGCTACAAAATAGTTCCACTGTCAGGGGCTGGACAGCCAGCCCTGAGTTGAGAAGCGGATGGGGGGTAGTGCTATTGTAAATTTCTGAGGACGGGGGGACGGGGGGCTGGGCGGGTGCTGTCGGACATTTTTGAGGACCGGGGGGGTGCTATCGGGAATTTGCAGCTCTCTTACCAGCTCCAATCTACTGCTGGTGTACCGCCGCACCGGCCCATTTCTGTAGGGGGGCGGCCCTAGATGTGGGCTATACCACCAGCCCTTGCCACCTGGGCCAGTCCGCCCCTGTCCACTGTGGACATTAGTGGTCGTGTTGTTGTCTATAATGTAGAATTGTGTTTAGTTTGTTCGAGAGATGTTTCGATGTTGTTTGAAAGACCCTCTGAGGCTTAAAGTGAATCTGTCACCCCTTTTGTGCTTTTTAAACTAAAAGTGCTACCTTCAGCACCACCTACGCTGCATTTTATAAAGGTGGATCTTATCCACCTACTCCCCCGGTTCACTGCATAAACATCTTTATAAAGTTTCCTGCCCTGTATGCTAATTCATACTTATGGGTCAGACGGTTGTTCACTCCGTCCGGTTCTCACCACCTCTGTGGTCTTCCTCCACCTCTTCATTCCTCTCAGTGCCGCCCCTTCTCATGTCTTCTTTCCGGTGCCCGCAAAGATCCCTCTCAGTTCGCGCAGGCGCCCTTAGCTCGCGTAGGCATAATGCAGTCAGACAGTAGGGCGCCTACTCAGGAGGCCAGCACGAGTCGAGGGGTCTGCAAAAGTGCTGGAAAGAAGACTGGGACCTGAGAAGAGGCAGCGCTGAGAAGAATGAAGAGGCGGAGGAGGACCGCAGTGGCGGTGAGGACCGGAAGGATTGAAGACCCATCTGACCCATAAGTATGAATCAGCGAGAAAGTTTATACAGTTGTTTATTCGGTGTATGGGGGAAAGTAGGGGGATAAGAGCCTCCTTCATAAAATGCAGCCTAGACGCTACTGAATAAGCTCAAAAGGGGTGACTGATTCACTTTATGAAAAGTTTAAGTTCTAGAGTAAATGTACTGATGGTCACGAGTATTATTGAGAAATCATTGTTATCAAGAATTAATTTCTCATAAAAGCATCAACAACCAAGTGAAACTTCTTTGGTGGTCTTATCGTTCCTACAGTTGTCTTGTCGTTCCTCCAGTGGTCTTGTCGTTCCTCCAGTTGTCTTATCATTCCTCCAGTGGTCTTGTCATCCTCCAGTGGTCTTGTCGTTCCTCCAGTGGTCTTGTCGTTCCTCCAGTGGTCTTGTCATCCTCCAGTGGTCTTGTCGTTCCTCCAGTGGTCTTGTCGTTCCTCCCGTGGTCTTGTTGTTCCTCCAGTGGTCTAGTCGTTCCTCCAGTGGTCTAGTCGTTCCTCCAGTGGTCTTGTTGTCCTCCAGTGGTCTCGTCGTTCCTCCAGTGGTCTTGTCATTCCTCCAGTGGTCTCGTCGTTCCTCCAGTGGTCTTGTCGTTCCTCCAGTGGTCTTCTCGTTCCTCCAGCAGTCTTGTCGTTCCTCCAGTGGTCCTCTCGTTCCTCCAGTGGTCTTGTCGTTCCTCCAGTGGTCTTGTCATTCCTCCAGTGGTCTTGTCATTCCTCCAGTGGTCTTGTCGTTCCTCCAGTGGTCTTGTTGTTCCTCCAGTGGTCTTGTCGTTCCTCCAGTGGTCTTCTCGTTCCTCCAGTGGTCTTGTTGTTCCTCCAGTGGTCTTCTCGTTCCTCCAGCGGTCTTGTCGTTCCTCCAGCGGTCTTGTCGTTCCTCCAGTGGTCTCATAATTCCTCCAGTGGTCTTGTTGTCCTCCAGTGGTCTTGTCGTTCCTCCAGTGGTCTTGTCGTTCCTCCAGTGGTCTTGTCGTCCTCCAGTGGTCTTGTCGTTCCTCCAGTGGTCTTGTCGTTCCTCCCGTGGTCTTGTTGTTCCTCCAGTGGTCTAGTCGTTCCTCCAGTGGTCTTGCCGTTCCTCCAGTGGTCTTGCCGTTCCTCCAGTGGTCTTGTCATTCCTCCAGTGGTCTTGTTGTTCCTCCAGTGGTCTTGTTGTCCTCCAGTGGTCTCGTCGTTCCTCCAGTGGTCTTGTCGTTCCTCCAGTGGTCTTGTCGTTCCTCCAGTGGTCTTGTCGTTCCTCCAGTGGTCTTGTCGTTCCTCCAGCAGTCTTGTCGTTCCTCCAGTGGTCCTCTCGTTCCTCCAGTGGTCTTGTCGTTCCTCCAGTGGTCTTGTCTTCCTCCAGTGGTCTTGTTGTTCCTCCAGTGGTCTTGTCGTTCCTCCAGTGGTCTTGTCGTTCCTCCAGTGGTCTTGTTGTTCCTCCAGTGGTCTTCTCGTTCCTCCAGCGGTCTTGTCGTTCCTCCAGTGGTCTTGTCGTTCCTCCAGTGGTCTTGTCGTTCTTCCAGTGGTCTTCTCGTTCCTCCAGTGGTCTTGTCGTTCTTCCAGTGGTCCTCTCGTTCCTCCAGTGGTCTTGTCGTTCCTCCAGTGGTCTTGTCATTCCTCCAGTGGTCTTGTTGTTCCTCCAGTGGTCTTGTCGTTCCTCCAGTGGTCTTGTCGTTCCTCCAGTGGTCTTGTTGTTCCTCCAGTGGTCTTCTCGTTCCTCCAGCGGTCTTGTCGTTCCTCCAGTGGTCTTGTCGTCCTCCAGTGGTCTTGTCTTTCCTCCAGTGGTCTTGTCGTTCCTCCAGTGGTCTTGTTGTTCCTCCAGTGGTCTTGTCGTTCCTCCAGTGGTCTTGTCGGTCCTCCCGTGGTCTTTTCGTTCCTCCCGTGGTCTTGTCGTTCCTCCCGTGGTCTTGTCGTTCCTCCAGTGGTCTTGTCGTTCCTCCAGTGGTCTTGTCGTTCCTCCAGTTGTCTTGTCGTTCCTCCAGTGGTCTTGTCGTTCCTCCAGTGGTCTTGTCGTCCTCCAGTGGTCTTGTCGTCCTCCAGTGGTCTTCTCGTTCCTCCAGTTGTCTTGTCGTTCCTCCAGTGGTCTTATCGTTCCTCCAGTGGTCTTGTCGTCCTCCAGTGGTCTTGTTGTTCCTCCAGTGGTCTTGTCGTTCCTCCAGTGGTCTTGTTGTTCCTCCAGTGGTCTTGTCGTTCCTCCAGTGGTCTACGTGTTCCTCCAGTGATCTTGTCGTCCTCCAGTGGTCTTGTCGTTCCTCCAGTGGTCTTGTTGTTCCTCCAGTGGTCTTGTCGTTCCTCCAGTGGTCCAGTCAACTGGACATCTTGGGAAGGAGGCAACTCTTCCACTCTATAGACTTCACACATCAGGGAAAAGACATGAACTTTCGGCTCACAAGTCCATGTTGAGTAAATGCTCCCTTACCCTTGTGCATTAAGTAGACCACTTCTACCTAAAGTTTGGTAAAAAGATTATATGACCTTTGTAGAAATGCAGCATTTGCTTCTACTTAAAGTTTCCTCATAGAATCTCTGTCTACTTCTTCTTGATATCGGAAATGTTGCAAAATCCTTAAGGCAAGAACAGGGGATCCATGGGGAATCAGCCTTTTTTGTATGTTATTTGGCAACAGCTGTAAGAGAAAATTTGTGTGAATTAAGTTGAAGCTTGTGAAATTAAGGAAAAAATACCTTTATTCTTTTCTTGATTTATGTATGTTTTTGTTAGGCCCTGGGTCTTGTGAAATGGCAAAACTGAAGACCTTACAGTTCCTAAAAGACGCCAGAAGTATCATTGATGCATCAAATTCTTCCAATTTCCCTTTGGCTTACACCTTCTTGGCAGCCAATGGTGTCCAACTATCTGAAAGGGATCTGCTGAACACACCGGATCAGAAATCTGGGATCGAGTTGTCGGAGAAGTTCTTGAGTAAAGACTCTTATGGTCTTAAGCTTGCTGCCTTTTCCAGTACGTACATATAAACATAAGGAACCAGGAACAGTCATACTACTGAGCACACATCAATATAGACCATTTAAAGAAAGCGAGAGAAGATGTTTTTGTGCTCTAGATTAAATTACCCGAATGTCCACACTCAATTTTGCAATACAAAAGTGATTTTAATAAAGTTATTAGTGGTACAAAACAGGCAACAGTCAAGAAGTAAATAGGAATAGTGTTGGAGAGGGAGGGAGGTGAGAGAGGAAAGTAGGAGATGCAGATGGACAGTGCCCTCACCCTGGTACCTAATGAAGGAAGCGAGTGCTCTAATAGGGACCACTACCAGCCAGAAGGCAGGTAGATTGGTGTCACCTAGATGTGATATCAAAGCTCCAGGCTATCCAACTAAGTCTTACCCATGGGTGTAGTTACGGGGTCCAGTGCTCTCCTACCCTCGTCTCAAGGGCCCCGACACGTGTTTCGCGTCCGGCTTTATCAAGGGGCGAGTGACCACTAATAACTTTATTAAAATCACTTTTGTATTGCAAAATTGAGTGTGGACATTCGGGTAATTTAATCTAGAGCACAAAAACATCTTCTCTCGCTTTCTTTAAAAAAAAAAAACTTTTCCAGTACGTGTAACATGGAGTATTTAAATATTTGATAAATTATTCACTACGACCATAGACATATAGGACTAAGAACCAGTGTAACAGATCTTAGAAGGCTGCTATGGGGTCAAACTTTAAGAGGGCCCCACTTCAATGATAAAGGGGCCAATATTGATGATGGGGTGGTGAGAGTCAAAGCGTGGGGGAAAATTAAATGCAGATTGCTAATAGAATAAAAAAAATCTACAAATTATGTGTGCCACAAAATGATGACAATAAAAACTACAGCTCATCCCTATACTTCAGAAGTGAAATCTGGAAGAAAACCTTTTAAAAAAAAAAAAAACCTTCCAGGAGATGTCCCCACTAAGCTGTTTCTTAACGTGACATATGCTGGTTGTCAGGGAAATCCGTCTTCAGCTCCACACACTGAATACGGCCATATAAGGGTGGGGGGGTCTACACAGCATTCACAATACAGTTGATCAGTGTATCTGCAGTTTACCTTGTCGGGCTGTCAGCCACAGCTTCTGTAATCTTACCTGACTCTTCTCCATACACATCATTCTGCTCTGTGCAATCAGCTGAGGAGCTGTGTGGAGGTCATCAGCTGATAACACAGAGCAGAGCTGATGTGAATGGAGAGGAGTCAGATAAGATCACAGGAGCTGTGGCTGACAGCCTGACGAGAGCTCCCTTTGCCTGAGGTAAACTGCAGATGCACTGATCAGCTGTGGCAACGCTACACGGGCACACTGTGTAGGCCCCACGCTTATATGGCCGTATTCAGTGTGTGGAGCTGAAGATGGATTTCCCTGACAACCATCATATGTCAGGTTTTGAAACAACCTAGTGGGGACATCTTCTGGAAAGTTTTTGAAAGGTTGTCTTCCAGATTTCACTGATGATGTATATTTGCAAGTTTATTATAATCACTTACACTACATTATTATTAAATTTAAGAGCAGTTACACTTTAAGAGATTAAAATGGGGTACGTATGTTGTGTGTCATGGGGAGGCACCAAATATTGCAGAGGGACCAGCAGGGGCAGGTTCAGGGGGTCTCAGGATGGCTAAAGAACGGTTCACTCCACTTGCTATCTACAGGATAATTACGAGAAGGCACTGTCCAAGTAATGTTGAAGGTGGGTCCTTCACTGGTTGGATCTTCATGGTGACTAACTAGAAGTATTGAGTTGCTTATAGTATTGGCGCTACTATTACCTACTGCAGGGAGTAGCTCAGACAAAGTCTGTTGTGTAGCAGTCATGTTGCAGTGGCTCTCGTCAGAGGAGAACCAAAAGACCAGTAATATAAGAGAACCTTGATCAGCTTCATCTATACTGACAATAGAAAGTTCCACATCTTCGTGAAGGCTACTATGTAGAGAATGATGTCCCCTGATCATGGACGGGAATAGTGGGACTTTGCAAGATTCTGTAAACATCTACCGTGGCAGGTAACGTAGTCTTCTTGCTAGTAGCGGGACTTGCTTGTGGGGAGACCAACGTTTCACTCCCCTGGCTGGGCAGGGGCATGACTGGGCTAGCTTGTCCCAGCCCTCAAAGTGCTCCACATGTATCTACAAGAGGCTCCTTGTTAGGAGATTCTGAATAGTTAACTCTCATAGGCATACATTACTCATTACTCAGTAGATGACAGCACACTGCACATTAATCAGTCATCAGTGTATGCACGCAACGATTCTGACTCTCTGTGTCCAAATGGAATTCCGGCACACTGTAACAGATCCACCACCTAATGACAACCATACCACTCCGCAGCTGTAGGACGGGTCCGGGGATACCGCACTTACACACTTCAGTCATTGAATGTCTTAGTGATGTTTTTCTTTTTCTTCATCTGTGCAGCCCTTCAGTTTTTCCAGCAAAGTGCATTGAATTCTAGAGAGACCACCCAGTTGTCGTACAAGCCATACAGACCACAGTGTGACGGACTTGGAAACTGGGACCCTGTTCAGTTTTATGAGGGTACAGGTGAGGTGTAATGCTCTACGATGTTCTCTGTGTGGTCTTCCCAATAGATAGTTTTGTTCAGAAGAGCGGTGGGCTGTGCCGGAGTCTCGGCAATAGGCAATGCTCAACAACCTGGTAGTGTATGAGCCTTTAGTCCACTTCCCTATGCAATCTATAAGGCTTAAAGGTGGACCTAAAACAAAGCACCTACCTGGTAGCATTCATTGTGCTGGTAACCAAAAGTCTGTTTCAATGTCCCATGGAGGAGATACTCTCTGATAACATTGGTGGAGATACCATTGGTGCAAGGGCCAAACAGTTAGCACCATTTCCACTTCAACAGCTGGTGGCATTGTGCATTATGACGAGCTATTGGACTGCAAAGGGCCCCTATATTATTCTTGCACAAGGCCTTTTCTTTTTGTATATGCTCCTAGTGTGAAAGCCAGATTAGAAAAGGAGAATCAGGATACCTATATCTAAATAATATCTCTACAGATAGTCGAAATAATTATCAACTGATGTGACATTTTCCAGAATCCATTGACATTGATTTTTACGTTTCGTTAATCTCTTCTTTAGGTCACTATTGGTGCGTTGATGATGAAGGCAGCTACATCCCTGGATCCCTTGTGACGAGAACCTCGGAACCTCCTCAGTGTAAGACTTTGGGTTTTGTATGACCAAAGACGTCATTGGGCAGCCAAGAATGGTGCTGTGGGTCTGGGGTTGAGAAAGCTTTGAATCAGCTCCATAGGGGGTTTGGAACTTTGCAGGTCTCCAAAGGTGTCAAAATGTCCAAGAGTACAGCTGTGGGTCTAGGATGGAGTAAGCTCACAAATTCAGCCTCATAAACACTGTGAGCTCCAAAAGTCCACAAAAGTCTTCAAACGTCTAAGAGTACAGCTGTAGGTCTATGGTTCGTCATGAGCAGTGTGGTCCTTTGGACGTCCAAAAGAGTCTCCAAAGGTCTAAAAGTGCTTCTGTGGATCCAGGATAGAGGAATATTCCAGCTTCATTCTCATGGGCAGTGTGGACATTAGCAAGTCTCCAAAGGTCCTCAGTATCACTCACATTTCCAAAAAAAGGCAGAAAGTAGAGACCACCAAGGTCTTCTTTCTTGCAGGGGTTAGATAGGATTCTGGTAATGATACCATGGGCCACAGTTATTATTACATTGCCAACAAATTGCACCGAAGTTGTCTTGATGTGCCAAGAAATTCTTCACGTCTATGTCCAGCTTACGAAACGTCTACATTACTCATAACTATACTATCTGAATCCTTTGTAGGTCGGACGTCTTGCCAACAAGCTCAGACAAACTCTCTAATCGCCACTTGGATGCTCAAACAATCTGCTACCATGAAGACTGGCACCTCAAATGTATTCACACCACGATGTACAGAGGTAACGTTCCACTATGTGATTAACCAGGGGATCTCATCTTCATGACAATTACTCTGTGTAATTATAATCTAAAGTCAAAACTGTGCAGGGGATTTGGTTACTTCTCATCAAGGATAAGGAGAACGATCTCTTTGTTGTAAGATCAGGTTCAGTGCCCCTCACATGCGATTCGCATGATGTGACTTTTGCACATTTCAAGTCCTTTTGTTGCTTTGTTCCATCCTTTGGTCTCTTTGGTGCCTACAGATGCATCTCTAAATGCAGAATATGCCACAGTGACTCAAGATGATGCAATGTGTCAAATTAGGAAGCTAACATGTCTAGTCAATTCAACACATAAGCATGTTCCATTCATTTGGTGCATTTGGGGGCATTTTTGTGACAGATGCCAAATATAGTTAATAAGAAATGAGTTCATGTGAAGGCAATGAGCTTCGCTGATAATGGTGCGGACATAATATAGACGTTGACCATGCGGGTGTCTTTAATAGAGCATCCCCAGCCCTTGTTAATCCAATCCCTTTTACACCCAGGAAGAAAAGAAGTGGGGGACTCTCCTCTGTAGGGGAAATAAGGCCAGACATTAGACCCTGTTCCCTAATGGGGGTATTTGATCTTTAGTGTATCCTCAACTGCATACACACGTGTCCTCAGTGGCGTCACTTCAGGCCCAGGGGCCCCGATGCGAAAGCTCCAACGGGGCCCCCAATTATTGCAAATCTTTAATAGTATTAGTTTTTTTCTATTGGCCAAAGGGACTTTTGGGGCCCCTCTAGGCTGCAGGGCCTGGGTGCGATCGCCACCCCTGCACCTGTGGTCGTTACGCCCCTGCGTGTCCTTCCTTAGTCTTCCTCTTGGCTTGACAGATCCTAAGACGAGTAGTGTGAGATTACCCAGTGATAACTCCCTCCTGTTGGGGGCGGCGTTACTTGGGTTGCTCGTGTTTGTGGCATTTTTATTTCTAATGGACTTTGCTCACTGACTATAATGGAAGTCAAAGGGAAACTTGAGCATTTCCCCGGACGTTTACCATATGTCATGCTGGACACAGGCAGCATCCGGAAACAGGGCGTGACATTGGACGCGTGGACAAACGATGTCCGGTACACCACACAAAACTACAGATGGAGAAACACCGGGGAGGGGTAATATAGCAGAGGACTCTACTCATAGAGAAAGGGGGAGAGGTGACCCCTGCACTCACCTGCGGCTGTGCCCTAATCTCCCTACCATCCCTATACAGGTTCTTTCAACCCATCGCCGGACAGGATACCCGGTCCCTCACTGACCCTGAACTCAATCAGCGACATCTGGTGGAAGGAAGCTGAACTATTTAAGGCTGAAGGGGTGGAGAGCAGAAAGCTCAGACACACCCCTCACCTCATCTATAAGTCACTCCCACCACACATTCAGAAACCTCCACCTGCAGAGCCACAGAGTGACTAAGGGATAAAAAAAGTCAGCTTAAATCACAGCAGCAGCATTTCTTGACTGCAAGGCAGTCAATATGTGACAGCAGGATGGTAGGATGCACAAAGGCATTCAGAGGAGCTAGTCTGACCTTTAGACTGAGGTTCCCTAACTCACCATGTTCTCAGAGGTACCCCAGATGGTAGGAAGCTCTGGGTCACCACCCTAGCCCTTTGCTCCTGGTTAGCCCTAGGCTAAGAGCCCCTACCTCCACTCACAGACCAGGAAAAGCCAACCACTCCAATAAAAATGAACAGCAGCAGCTCCAGCATACACGACTGCACAGAATGGGTCCTAGATGTAGAATGAACTCTTTCTGCGACACCAGGTGAAGGGAAGTGGAACTACTTCTAGGCTGAGGGAGTGGAGGGAGCTCGGAGATTGCAATGACAGGGCCCCTAGCAGTCGTGGCAAACCAACGGATCTTCACAATCGCGTTGTGTGTGGGCGAGGGGAAGGGAGTCGGAACTACTGTGTTACATAATCATTTACAGATCAATGTCAAAGATGACCACCGGAATAATCTCCAGTTTTCTACGTCTCTTATTTCAGACTGGACAGTACAATACGTTGCAAAAATCGGAAATGGAGTCCTGGTGTGTGAATCCGATAAGCGGCAAAGTTATCCTAAAAGACGTCGCAGAGAATGTCACATGTAAGTAGAATATTTGTTACAAAAACCCAACGTTGGCGTTTGCTCTGCGGGATGCAGCTCTGGATGTGATCGGAGTCTGATTTTTGTTGGCAGGTTCAAGTCTTTGCGCCATCAGTAAATCTGAAGACAATGTTCTAGGTGAACCGGCCATTCCCTCATGTAAAGAGAATGGGAGCCCTACCCGGGAGCGATGTGATCCGGACAGGAACCGCTGTGTCTGTGTCTTTGTAAATGGCGAAGAGGCGGCAGGGACACAAGTGACCATGGATGGAAAAGCAGGAGCCATTTGTCAGGGTACGGTGGGGCATCTGGTTGCTCCTGAAACTCTTGATTCATGCAGTCTACATACAAAATATAGCTAAAGCACACTACATTTTCGGGTAACCTTTCAAAAACACAGCAAGGGAAAAATGGTTTGAGCCACCGAGAGGAGACGGGAAGCTGCAAGATCTAGAACAGGGGTGGGGAACTCCAGTCCTCGAGGGCCGCAAACAGTTCAGGTTTTCACGATTTCCTTAGTATTGCACAGGGATTGGAATCATCACCAGTGCAAGTGATTATGTTATCACCTGTGCAATACTAAGGAAATCCTGAAAACCTGCACTGTTTGCGGCCCTCGAGGACTGGAGTTCCCCACCCCTGATCTAGAACCTTCAACAGCAAAGAGAAGACTGATAAAGACAGCTAAAGCGGCACAGCTCAATGTCAGGCAGCAGCTGCAAAGGCAAATCAGATTGTAGGGTGTATATAAATAGGAATAAAACACCGTCATCCAACTGGGTTATTATTGTCCATCTAGAAGAACACATCTAGATATTGGAACTTATGCTCTTGGGCTCAAGGAAGACTTCTAGATTATTATTCAATACTATGTACATACATTACATTACTGATCCTGAGTTACCTCCTGTATTATACTCCAGAGCTGTACTCACTATTCTGCTGGTGCAGTCACTGTGTACATACATTACATTACTGAACCTGAGTTACCTCCTGTATTATACTCCAGAGCTGCACTCACTATTCTGCTGGTGCAGTCACTGTGTACATACATTACATTACTGATCCTGAGTTACCTCCTGTATTATACTCCAGAGCTGCACTCACTATTCTGCTGGTGCAGTCACTGTGTACATACATTACATTACTGATCCTGAGTTACCTCCTGTATTATACTCCAGAGCTGTACTCACTATTCTGCTGGTGCAGTCACTGTGTACATACATTACATTACTGATCCTGAGTTACCTCCTGTATTATACTCCAGAGCTGCACTCACTATTCTGCTGGTGCAGTCACTGTGTACATACATTACATTACTGATCCTGAGTTACCTCCTGTATTATACTCCAGAGCTGCACTCACTATTCTGCTGGTGCTGTCACTGTGTACATACATTACATTACTGATCCTGAGTTACCTCCTCTATTATACTTCAGAGCTGCACTCACTATTCTGCTGGTACAGTCACTGTGTACATTACATTACTGATCCTGAGTTACCTCCTGTATTATACTCCAGAGCTGCACTCACTATTCTGCTGGTGCAGTCACTGTGTACATACATTACATTACTGATCCTGAGTTACCTCCTGTATTATACTCCAGAGCTGCACTCACTATTCTGCTGGTGCAGTCACTGTGTACATACATTACATTACTGATCCTGAGTTACCTCCTATATTATTCTCCAGAGCTGCACTCACTATTCTGCTGGTGCAGTCACTGTGTACATACATTACATTACTGATCCTGAGTTACCTCCTGTATTATACTCCAGAGCTGCACTCACTATTCTGCTGGTGCAGTCACTGTGTACATACATTACATTACTGATCCTGAGTTACCTCCTGTATTATACTCCAGAGCTGCACTCACTATTCTGCTGGTGCAGTCACTGTGTACATACATCACATTACTGATCCTGAGTTACCTCCTGTATTATACTCTAGAGCTGCACTCACTATTCTGCTGGTGCAGTCACTGTGCACATACATTACATTACTGATCCTGAGTTATCTCCTGTATTATACTCCAGAGCTGCACTCACTATTCTGCTGGTGCAGTCACTGTGTACATACATTACATTACTGATCCTGAGTTACCTCCTGTATTATACTCCAGAGCTGTACTCACTATCTGCTGGTGCAGTCATTGTGTACATACATTACTGATCCTGAGTTACCTCCTGTATTATACTCCAGAGCTGCACTCACTATTCTGCTGGTGCAGTCACTGTGTACATACATTACATTACTGATCCTGAGTTACCTCCTGTATTATACTCCAGAGCTGCACTCACTATTCTGCTGGTGCAGTCACTGTGTACATACATTACATTACTGATCCTGAGTTACCTCCTGTATTATACTCCAGAGCTGCACTCACTATTCTGCTGGTGCAGTCACTGTGTACATACATTATTTACTGATCCTGAGTTACCTCCTGTATTATACTCCAGAGCTGCACTCACTATTCTGCTGGTGCAGTCACTGTGTACATACATTACATTACTGATCCTGAGTTACCTCCTGTATTATACTCCAGAGCGGCACTCACTATTCTGCTGTGCAGTCACTGTGTACATACATTACATTACTGATCCTGAGTTACCTCCTCTATTATACTCCAGAGCTGCACTCACATTTCTGCTGGTACAGTCACTGTGTACATTACATTACTGATCCTGAGTTACCTCCTGTATTATACTCCAGAGCTGCACTCACTATTCTGCTGGTGCAGTCACTGTGTACATTACATTACTGATCCTGAGTTACCTCCTGTATTATACTCCAGAGCTGCACTCACTATTCTGCTGGTGCAGTCACTGTGTACATACATTACATTACTGATCCTGAGTTACCTCCTGTATTATACTCCAGAGCTGCACTCACTATTCTGCTGGTGCAGTCACTGTGTACATACATTACATTACAGGTCCTGATTTACCTCCTGTATTATACTCCAGAGCTGCACTCACTATTCTGCTGGTGCAGTCACTGTGTACATACATTACATTACTGATCCTGAGTTACCTCCTGTATTATACTCCAGAGCTGCACTCACTATTCTGCTGATGCAGTCACTGTGTACATACATTACATTACTGATCCTGAGTTACCTCCTGTATTATACTCCAGAGCTGCACTCACTATTCTGCTGGTGCAGTCACTGTGTACATACATTACATTACTGATCCTGAGTTACCTCCTGTATTATACTCCAGAGCTGCACTCACTATTCTGCTGGCGCAGTCACTGTGTACATACATTACATTACTGATCCTGAGTTACCTCCTGTATTACACTCTAGAGCTGCACTCACTATTCTACTGGTGCAGTCACTGTGTACATACATCACATTACTGATCCTGAGTTACCTCCTGTATTATACTCTAGAGCTGCACTCACTATTCTGCTGGTGCAGTCACTGTGCACATACATTACATTACTGATCCTGAGTTATCTCCTGTATTATACTCCAGAGCTGCACTCACTATTCTGCTGGTGCAGTCACTGTGTACATACATTACATTACTGATCCTGAGTTACCTCCTGTATTATACTCCAGAGCTGCACTCACTATTCTGCTGGTGCAGTCACTGTGTACATACATTACATTACTGATCCTGAGTTACCTCCTGTATTATACTCCAGAGCTGCACTCACTATTCTGCTGGTGCAGTCACTGTGTACATACATTATTTACTGATCCTGAGTTACCTCCTGTATTATACTCCAGAGCTGCACTCACTATTCTGCTGGTGCAGTCACTGTGTACATACATTACATTACTAATACTGAGTTACCTCCTGTATTATACTCCAGAGCTGCACTCACTATTCTGCTGGTGCAGTCACTGTGTACATACATTACATTACTGATCCTGAGTTACCTCCTGTATTATACTCCAGAGCTGCACTCACTATTCTGCTGGTGCAGTCACTGTGTACATACATTACATTACTGATCCTGAGTTACCTCCTGTATTATACTCCAGAGCTGCACTCACTATTCTGCTGGTGCAGTCACTGTGTACATACATTACATTACTGATCCTGAGTTACCTCCTGTATTATACTCCAGAGCGGCACTCACTATTCAGCTGGTGCAGTCACTGTGTACATACATTACATTACTGATCTGTATTATACTCCAGAGCTGCACTCACTATTCTGCTGGTGCAGTCACTGTGTACATACTGTACATTACATTACTGATCCTGAGTTACCTCCTGTATTATACTCCAGAGCTGCAGTCACTATTCTGCTGGTGCAGTCACTGTGTACATACATTACATTACTGATCCTGAGTTACCTCCTGTATTATACTCCAGAGCTGCACTCACTATTCTGCTGGTGCAGTCACTGTGTATATACATTACATTACTGATCCTGAGTTACCTCTTGTATTATACTCCAGAGCTGCACTCACTATTCTGCTGGGGCAGTCACTGTGTACATACATTACATTACTGATCCTGAGTTACCTCCTGTATTATACTCCAGAGCTGCACTCACTATACTGCTGGTGCAGTCACTGTGTACATACATTACATTACTGATCCTGAGTTACCTCCTGTATTATACTCCAGAGCTGCACTCACTATTCTGCCGGTGCAGTCACTGTGTACATACATTACATTACTGATCCTGAGTTACCTCCTGTATTATACTCCAGAGCTGTACTCACTATTCTGCTGGTGCAGTCACTGTGTACATACATTACATTACTGATCCTGAGTTACCTCCTGTATTATACTCCAGAGCTGCACTCACTATTCTGCTGGTGCAGTCACTGTGTACATACATTACATTACTGATCCTGAGTTACCTCCTGTATTATACTCCAGAGCTGCACTCACTATTCTGCTGGTGCAGTCACTGTGTACATACATTACATTACTGATCCTGAGTTACCTCCTGTATTATACTCCAGAGCTGCACTCACTATTCTGCTGGTGCAGTCACTGTGTACATACATTACATTACTGATCCTGAGTTACCTCCTGTATTATACTCCAGAGCTGCACTCACTATACTGCTGGTGCAGTCACTGTGTACATACATTACATTACTGATCCTGAGTTACCTCCTGTATTATACTCCAGAGCTGCACTCACTATTCTGCCGGTGCAGTCACTGTGTACATACATTACATTACTGATCCTGAGTTACCTCCTGTATTATACTCCAGAGCTGTACTCACTATTCTGCTGGTGCAGTCACTGTGTACATACATTACATTACTGATCCTGAGTTACCTCCTGTATTATACTCCAGAGCTGCACTCACTATTCTGCTGGTGCAGTCACTGTGTACATACATTACATTACTGATCCTGAGTTACCTCCTGTATTATACTCCAGAGCTGCACTCACTATTCTGCTGGTGCAGTCACTGTGTACATACATTACATTACTGATCCTGAGTTACCTCCTGTATTATACTCCAGAGCTGCACTCACTATTCTGCTGGTGCAGTCACTGTGTACATACATTACATTACTGATCCGGAGTTACCTCCTGTATTATACTCCAGAGCTGCACTCACTATTCTGCTGGTGCAGTCACTGTGTACATACATTACATTACTGATCCTGAGTTACCTCCTGTATTATACTCCAGAGCTGCACTCACTATTCTGCTGGTGCAGTCACTGTGTACATACATTACATTACTGATCCTGAGTTACCTCCTGTATTATACTCCAGAGCTGCACTCACTATTCTGCTGGTGCAGTCACTGTGTACATACATTACATTACTGATCCGGAGTTACCTCCTGTATTATACTCCAGAGCTGCACTCACTATTCTGCTGGTGCAGTCACTGTGTACATACATTACATTACTTATTACATGCCATGAATAAGAAGGACAGATCTTTTTTCCTTTACTTTCTAGTCTGAGTAGCTTTGTTACTAACATGGACGTCTTGTCTCTGGTAGCTCCGCTGTGTCGTCTTCCGTTCGGCGCTCAGAATATCAAACATGGATCTGTTTTCTGTCGGGAAGTTTTGGAGTCGGGGGAGAAGTCACAGAGATGTGTGGTTATGTGTCACAAAGGCTACAGCAATGTGTTTCCCAGTGCCGAATTCACATGTGATGCAAAATCTGAGCGATGGACCTCGCAGCCTCCTCACGTCCAGTCCTGTCAAAGTGAGAGCCTGATACTAAGACAAACATTTCTTCTTATACATTTATATTATTTAGGGCTTTTATTTGCTAATAAAAAGCTGCCTAGACATAGATTGTTCTGATGAAATCTTACATACATAGTGCCACCACTAGGGAGAGCTCAAGAGATTACTGCATACAGGGTTAGCATTGAATACAATGGACAATCAGTATTCAGTAAGCTCTTGAGCTCCATCTACTGGTGGCTGTAAGAAATTAGCCTTGGTTTAGTCTATATAATTAATGCTGTGGATTTTGTGCTCTCACAGTTCTGATTAGCTGTTTATTATTATTATTATTATCGTATTATTGTTTATTATTATTGTCCTTACCATCTTCAGGGTCGGGGTCCTTCCAAACTCTCTATACCCAGGCCTGGTTCCAGTTGGTGCTTCCTCCTGGTAAAATGTGCATGGATGACTATGCCGGGACACTACAGGCTTTTCAGTCCTTTATATTGGATGACCTGAATTCTCGAGGATTGTGTGATCTTCAGGTAAGCACACAGTAGTTTGTTTCTTTATACGTGGAGGCGGCGTCTTCATAAAGGTCAACTTTATATGCCACTATGTAACATTATGGAGTGCTCGAACATGGGACGGCTACTCCACATAAAGAAGACAAGGATACTGACCACTGCCATGAAGGACTGGGACATGTGAGATGGATGACGGTGAACTGGAAGTGGTAAAGGACTTCACCCTACTAGGATGGAAGATCATTCAAGATGGAGCGACCACACCGGAAGTCAATAGGAGAAAAGCTATGGGGAAATCCACAATGAAGTCACTGGACGAGGTCTTCACATCAAGGAACATTTCACTGGTGATGAAGACACGGCTCCTACATAGTCTGGTCTATTCTGTAGTAACATTTCACTGGTGATGAAGACACGGCTTGTACATAGTCTGGACTATTCTGTAGTAACATCTCACTGGTGATGAAGACACGGCTCCTACATAGTCTGGTCTATTCTGTAGTAACATATGGAAGTGACCCCTGGACGATAAAGGAACAAGATCAAAGAAGAATCAGCACCTTCAAAATGTGGAGCTGGAGAAGGATAACATCAATACCATGGATGGCAAGAAGAACAAACACATCAATACTGGAACAAATCAAGCCAGACATGTCACTGGAAGGAAGGATCATCAAGCTATGACTTGTCTACACATCATACGAAGAGAGCAATCACTGGAGAAGGACATCATGGTCAGAAGAATAGAAGGAACAAGAGGAAGAGGAAGACCAGCAACCTGATGGCCTAAAACTGTCAAGATAATGGTGGAGAAGACCCTGGTGGGCCTATCTATGCTAGGAGAGGACACTGGTGGACCTTTCTAGGCTTGGAGAAGACCCTGGTGGGCCTATCTATGCTAGGAGAGGACACTGGTGAACCTTTCTAGGCTTGGAGAAGACCCTGGTAGATCTATCTACACTTGGAGAAGACAGTGGTGGATCGATAAAGGCTTGGAAAAGACCCTGGTGCATCTATCTAGACTTGGAGAAGACCTTGGTGGATCTATCTAGGCTTAGAGAAGACCCTGGTGGATCTATATAGGCTTGGAAAGACCATGGTGGATCTGTCTAGGCTTGGAGAAGACCCTGGTGGATCTATTTGGCTTGGAGAAGACCCTGGTGGATCTATCTAGGCTTGGAGAAGACCCTGGTGGATCTATCTAGGCTTGGAGAAGACTCTGGTGGATCTTTATAGGCTTGGAGAAAATCCTGGTGAACCTATCTAGGCTGCATAAGATCAAGCTTCATACAGAGCATACATCCATCCATGGCTTGAGATTGAGCTGAGGGCTGTTAAATAATAATAATAATCAACCAAACTGACCTTCCCCCTAGGATGTTTTATGATGGGTGGAGCCGTCTCCGCATATTTCATCGTTACTGACATGTTTGTTTGCTATCTCTATAGAGTAACGGAAAAGGACGTGTAAGGCTTTGCGATGACTCCACAGTCCACGTCACGTGTGTGTCCTCCAGCCGACTAAGAGTGAATATAACCTGGACGGCTCGGCTACGACATATCCCAGCATTCCCTCTGCCCACTGTACATGATATAGGTAGGTACCTGATTCGCGGGGAGCGCTGGGTGGATCTCTTTGCCATGTAGAGTAGAACTGATTATTTGGACCCCAATGAGCATTATTATCTTTTCAATTGGGTTTCATGAAATATTTTGCTGGTTTCGAAAGCTTTCGTTGCACATAAAGAACTTGTGTTGGGTATAGTAGATTTGTGAAGGGCGTTATGAAGACGTTGGGCTACCAAAAGGGGAGTAGTCATAAGGAAAAAGTGTTCTCTGTCTACTAGGATACTGACAGAAGGTGGACGTAATGCATTTCTATTGGCTGAGATAGCCAAGGTTGGCTAACCATTGCTTTATGGGGATAGTCAATATCCAACTAGGAACTAGCCGACTCAGAACCAATAAGAGGGACAACTTCAGCAAGACTTCGCTGGTATCAGGACTTTGGTGCCCTTAGCTCGTCAATGGATCCATGGAAGAGGTCTAGTAAAAGGGGGAATCAACCCAAAGGCATTATGGAAGGAATGGTCATAGTGTGGGCATCAACAAATGTAAAACACAGATATAGCTGTTTGGTATCAGGCTGGACCTAGGCATATTCGGAAAGCCAAGATCTTGTCACGGAGATCAAGTGGTGTGATGCCTGGCTGGGTATGCGGGTCAGTAGGGAGCAAGACCACAAAAAGGAATATGTATAAACTGTCCTGTGTGTGTACATGAGGAATAATACTGTTTCTGGTCAATGATTTATATTCTGCATTTTTACCACTTTTCCTCTCTGTTGGCTCTATCTCAAATTTTAATTTGTCTCTGAGCTAGTAGGTGAAGACTATATGATATAATGTCTCCGGTACATAGCACATGCAGATATGAAGGATTATTGCTCTCCTGCCTCTATGTAGCACATGGTCAGAAGGAGCAGCAGCATGGATGACATTATACAGCAGCAGTTGTCTCTGAGCTAGTGGGTGGAGATGCGTTGCTGTGATGTCTCCCATACACAGCCAATACAGACATGAGAGATTGCTGCTCTCCTGATTTTATAAAACATGAGAAAAACTGGAGTATATTGCAGTAGAAAAGTGATATTTTTATTTTGGTTTTTTAAAATACGTGATACTAGAAAGTGGATACAAGAGGGTATGAGATGCAACTCACCCCTATGGTTAGTATATCTCTCCAAATCCAAAATACAGTTAATTACAGAGATTGCTGGACATGTACATATGGTATAATTTTATGTAACCCATGTTCATAAGCTGCAGCAGCATTAGCAACATTATATAGTAGCAGTTATCTCTGAGCTAGTGGAAGGAGATGAGCTGCTATCATGTCTCCTATAAAAACATACACAAACTTGGGGTATTCCTGCTCTCCTACTGCTATGCATCTCATGTTCAGAAGGAGCAGCAGCATTAGCAACATTATATAGTAGCAGTTATCTCTGAGCTAGTGGATGGACAAGAGCTGCTATCATGTCTCCTATTCAAAACATACACAAACTTGGGGTATTCTTGCTCTCCTACTGCTATGCATCTCATGTTCAGAAGGAGCAGCAGCATTAGCAACATTATATAGTAGCAGTTATCTCTGAGCTAGTGGATGGAGACAAGCTGCTATCATGTTTCCTATACAAAGCATACACAAACTTGGGGTATTCCTGCTCTCCTACTGCAATGCATCTCATGTTCAGAAGGAGCAGCAGCATTAGCAACATTATATAGTAGCAGTTATCTCTGAGCTAGTGGATGGAGACAAGCTGCTATCATGTTTCCTATACAAAGCATACACAAACTTGGGGTATTCCTGCACTCCTACTGCTATGCATCTCATGTTCAGAAGGAGCAGCAGGATTAACAACATTATATAGTAGCAGTTATCTCTGAACTAGTGGAAGGAGATGAGCTGCTATCATGTCTCCTATACAAAACATACACAAACTTGGGGTATTCCTGCACTCCTACTGCTATGCATCTTATGTTCTGAAGGAGCAGCAGCATTAACAACATTATATAGTAGCGATTATCTCTGAGCTAGTGGATGGAGACAAGCTGCTATCATGTCTCCTATACAAAAAATACCCAAACTTGGGGTATTCCTGCTCTCCTACTGCTATGCATCTCATGTTCAGAAGGAGCAGCAGCATGGAGGGCATTATTAGTACTGAGCGGTGTAACTGTGAATCCAGCTGTTTGGTTAGATAAGTGTCTACAAGAAAAGTCACAGCAGGGACCTGTTTATCTTCGTGTGTCAGTGACTCTCGCTGCTCCTCATGGCATATCCTATTCTATTGATATTCTATAGTCCAGCATCTGTCTAAAAACTATGGACCCCTTGTGTCCAACCTTCACGGTTTACCATCCATGTACAGTATATGGAATTTCTGAAAATGGTTACATGGTTGTTGCTCAATTTTTGGAACTCAATACAAGTCAATGGAGATCAGCGCTCCTACGATCACCCCTCACATCCCGCTCTCATGTGTCCGGACCCCCGTTCTCTAAATAGTTGCAGATCCCTGCGTTGCGACCGGCACCATTCCCACCCTTATGGGGAATCTCGCCAGGTTGTCTATAAGACGTCTGTAGGTTTATTTGAATGAAAGAGAAAAAAAAATTAATCCTATAAAAAAATACAAATATTTCTCAGATTTCATTTCTTAAAATCAGTTTTTCTGTTATGAACCCGCCAATATCTTATTGATAGGAGGCCGCGTGTCCGGAGATTTAGGATTCTCACTAAATTACTCCATTCCCAAAAACAAATTTATGATATCAGGCGTCCGGGGTCATGTACAGTGTAATCCTCGATTAGGAGGAAGCAGCCGGATTATGAATACAGGCAGCGATCCGCTATTAGTTCTGACGCCAAACTGTTACCTTGGTTGATCGCAGTTAATGGTAACCTTACTCTGGTACTATAAAGACCTGTCATGTGCCATCACTATATGTATTTGTTATAGACGCTGCTTTTCTACTGAATCCGGCAATGGTTTTCTTTTTTTCCTATGTCTCTCCATTCCTGAGATATACAGACTTTTATTCCCCGTATACAGAATGTATCACTTTAGTCAAGTGGGTGTGGTCAGTAACTTCTCTATACGCCCACTTGTCTAAAATGACTAGATTAGTATACAGGGAATATGAAGTTATATCTTCGGAATGGAACAAAAGTAACGCAACGTCGGGTGTGGGAGAACGGTGGAAATTTAGTGTACTTGTTCTTGTCTCCCTCATCCTCATGTAAAGCGCCATGGAACCTAATGGCGCTATATAAATAAATAATAATAATAATAATAATAATAATTACAGCAGGTAAACTGATAGATTTATGGCAAGTGATAGGAACTCTCTGAGTATCGTTTCCCAGGTCCCTTAAACTTCTTTATGCAAATTCCACTCACAAGCAAAGGGGATCTGTCCAGAACAATGGCCCAATTTACTTAATAGATCTTAGAATTAAAATAAGTTCCACAATTGGATGTTAAAAAATGAATGTCCCTGGCTTGAGATTCTTATAAATGTGTCCCTGTGTAATGTGTGTGTCCGACCATGCAGGAACAGTTTGGATATACTACAGCCCTCGGGGGCGAAGGAGTATTCTGTGATCCCCGGCTGTAATGTTCTCTTGTATTTAACTCTTATATTCTGTGATCCCCAGCTGTAATGTCTGTATACTCTTATATTCTGTGATCCCGCTGTAATGTCTGTATACTCTTATATTCTGTGATCCCTGGCTGTAATGTCTGTATACTCTTATATTCTGTGATCCCGGCTGTAATGTCTGTATACTCTTATATTCTGTGATCCCCGGCTGTAATGTCTGTATACTCTTATATTCTGTGATCCCCGGCTGTAATGTCTGTATACTCTTATATTCTGTGATCCCCAGCTGTAATGTCTGTATACTCTTATATTCTGTGATCCTCGGCTGTAATGTCTGTATACTCTTATATTCTGTGATCCCGGCTGTAATGTCTGTATACTCTTATATTCTGTGATCCCCAGCTGTAATGTCTGTATACTTTATATTCTGTGATCCCAGCTGTAATGTCTGTATACTTTATATTCTGTGATCCCGGCTGAATGTCTGTATACTCTATATCTGTGATCCCCGGCTGTAATGTCTGTATACTCTTATATTCTGTGATCCCAGCTGTAATGTCTGTATACTCTTATATTCTGTGATCCCCGGCTGTAATGTCTGTATACTCTTATATTCTGTGATCCCGGCTGTAATGTCTGTATACTCTTATATTATGTGATCTCTGGCTGTAATATCTGTAAAACTCTTATATTCTGTAATCCCCAGCTGTAATGTGTGTATACTCTTATATTCTGTGATCCCTGGCTGTAATGTCTGTATACTCTTATATTCTGTGATCCCCGGCTGTAATGTCTGTATACTCTTATATTCTGTGATCTCTGGCTGTAATGTCTGTATACTCCTATATTCTGTGATCCCTGGCTGTAATGGCTGTATAGTCATTATATTCTGTGATCCCTGGCTGTAATGTCTGTATACTCTTATATTCTGTGATCCCCAGCTGTAATATCTGTATACTCTTATATTCTGTGATCGCCGGCTGTAATGTCTGTATACTCTTATATTCTGTGATCCATGGCTGTAATGTCTGTATACTCTTTGATCCTTTGTCAACAAAGTCAATGAGAATCCTGAAGTTTTATTTTAGGACCCAAACAATGGTCATTAAGGGGTTAAATTTAAACAATCTGTCTACCTACAGCCACCACTAGAGGGAGCTATGTGATTCATGATATTTTCTTGCAATATAAATGCAGGCAGCACCCCCTAATTATGACTCCTAGTAGACTCAGCAGCTGACTCTGCATTGCGAGACATCTGTCAACAAGCGTCTGGAGGATGCATAAGTAAAGGACTGCTGAAGTCAGTATGTAGCTGACAGATTTCCTTAAAGGCAGAACTGTAAGTACATCATATGTGGTCAGTTTTTGCCTTCATTTTATTCCCACTTTTCCCTGAGTTTTGCATCTTTTATTTTTATTTTATTCACCATATGGTTCCAGAGATATGTGCCTTTTCATATGTTGCTAATTTGTCCAATTTTTCCAGGGGGTGTGGTTCACATGGTAATTATGCAAAAGCAGCCTAAAGACACGCCCACGAGGATCCTGTGTGCCACAGAAATAATACAATCTCTGGAATGTTATGGTCAAATTGATAAAAAAAATAAAAACTTGATTACTCAGGGAGTAGAGGGAATAAACTAAAAGCAAAAACTGGACATTTTGGAATTGATGGTTCCTATTTACTGACAACATTCTGGTAACATTCAGCCCCTACCAGGGGAGTGAGTAAATACTGGTGGCTCCATGGTTCGCAGTGAGGGGGAAGTCCTGAGCTTTAATGGAAAGATTCCCTATGATGATTATTATTATTATTCATTTATATAGCGCCATTAGATTCTGTGGAGCTTTACATGATAAGAGGGTAGACGAGGACAAGTACAATATATACATGTAGTACAGACAAACAGGTACAGGAGGGAATGGGACCCTGTCTGTGAGGGCTCACAGTCTATGAGGGATCGGGGAATACAGTAGGAGGGGTTAGTGCTGAACATGAGACGGTGCGGTGGACCGGGTCTCATTGCAGGTTGTAGGCTTGGCGGAAGAGGTGAGTCTTCAGGGTTCTTTTGAAGGATCCCAGGGTAGGTGAGTGTCTGATGTGTTGGGGGAGAGAGTTCCAGAGTATAGCGGATGCACGGGGAAGTCTTGTTTGCGGTTGTGAGAGGAGGAAATGAGAAGGGAAGAGGGAAGGAGATCTTGGGAGGAGCGCAGGCTGCATGAGGGTAGGTAACGGGAGACCATGTCAGAGATGTATGGAGGGGACAGGCTGTGGATGGCTTTGTACATCATGCTTAGAATTTTGAAGCGGGATATCTGAGAGGAGGGGAGCCCAAGGAGTAGCAGGGAGACAGGTGAATGAGTCGGGCAGCGGAGTTTAGGATAGATTGGAGAGGTGCGGGGGAGGCAGCGGGGAGGCCGGTTAGCAGGAGGTTGCAGTAGTCAAGGCGAGAAATGATGAGAGCTTGAACAAGTGTTTTGGCTGTGTCAAGGTCAAGGAAAGTGCGGAAATGTTTTTGAGCTGGAGTCGACAGGAGGTGGCTAGGGCTTGATTTTGAGGCTTGAAGGAGAGGGAGGAGTCGAGGATTACCCCAAGGCACTTGGTGTGGGGAACTGGGGAGAGTGAGCAGTCGTTGCCATTGATGGATATGTCTGGTAGAGGGGGAGAGCAATTAGGGGGGAAGACGATGAATTCGGTCTTGTCCATGTTCAGTTTGAGGAAGCGAGGAGATGGAGGAGATGGCGGATAGGCAATGTGGAATTTTGGATAGAAACGAGGTGATGTCTGGTCCAGATAGATCTGGGTGTCGTTGGCGTAGAGAGGGTACCGGAGGCCGTGGGACTTGATGAGTTGTCCCAGGCCGAGGGTGTAAATGGAGAAGAGTAGGGGTCCCAGAAACGAGCCTTGAGGGACACCAACAGATAGGGGGGTAGGGTGAAGAGAAGGTGTGGGAGTGGGTGACGGTGAAGGTCCGGTCAGTTAGGCATGATGATGAGCGAGCACTACCATGCCCAGGTGCTCAGTACTCATAATGAGCAGTTGAAGGCTCGGATGGACACGACTTGAGTACCTTAGTATAATAGAAGTCAATGAGGAACTTCAGCATCTTTCCAGAAGACTTCCACATTGACTTCCGTTATACTCAGGTACCCAAGCTGCACCCGTCCGAACGTCTCACCGCTTGTTACGATCACTTGAGCATGGCGGTGCTCACTCATGACTAATTTGCTGATCTCATCAGTCATTTATCCGTTTCTTCTCTCTAACAGAATCTGCGGTGGCTGCTGAGGACGTGGTCGGGCGCCTCTTATCTCTAGTGAAAACTGGCGGCTACTCCCTGAACTTGGACTCCAAACTGTTTGTGGCCGATCAAACCGATGAGGCCTCGCCCACGCGTTTCACACTCGGCTGCGATAAAAGATTCCAGAAAGTGCTGAAATCCAGGATGGAGGAAACCGGGGATGTGGGCGGCTGCGGTACGTGTGCGGATGGAAATGTTCTGTCTACAATCCGATCACCCAAAATGCGTTGTGCTCTGGTCACAAAACTGTGCCGCTGTCATCTCTCATGCTATGCCCACACATCTAACTGCAGACCCCGCAGAGCCGTGCCGCACTTTGGGACCAATTCATTATTGCACTTGTTTTTTTGATTTCCAAACGTTTTTGGCTGATTCATCTATTGCAACGTTGCAATCTTTTTGCACAAATGATTCTATTTTGTAGAGCAGAAAGTTTTACGCAGTGTTAAAGTTGTGCAACTGATTAACGGAATGTGCAACTTTTTGCTTTAGCAAAGTGTTAAATGCAAACATATAGGCCATTTTTCAATTTTGGGCAACGTATATGACTCACTTGCACCATATCTGGCACATGTATAGCAATCAACAGGACAAAAAGACGAAAAAGTTCCCCAGCAACAGTAATAAGCCAACTGAAATAGGAAAAAATCTAGCACCAAAATCATTAAAAAATATATTTATTAAGTCATAAAAAATATAAAAAGACAAAAAAGGGAAGAAAAACACAAAATAGCAATGAACCTTAGGTGTTGCAGGCAAACGTGTCCTTTGTTATCTTGTATTTTTTATGATCACTTAATTTAATCTAATAATTACCTTGTGGCATCCTCACTTCCGGCAACTGGGTGTCTAGGAATCCCAGAATTCCACGCATCTGTGGCAGCCATATTGGGATGGGTGTACAAATATGGCGCCCACTGACGATATGGGACCACTAGCGGTACTGCCAATAGCCATCAGCGTGCTCACCCAAAAATGACCCCCCCAGATAGTGCATGGAGCCCCAGACAGCACACAGGGGGCAGAGACTGTGCACGGGGCCTCAGACAGCACACATAGGGCCACAGACAGAGCACCCAGGGCCATAGACAGCGCACAGGGGGAAGAGAGAGCACTCACACAAGGGGAGGACACCTCGGTCACAGGGCCGGGGTACTTGACCATCCAGAGTCAGACAATTCGATGGATGTCACGGTGGCGGTCCCGGAGCTTGTGGCCCATAATGGACATATTAAAGGGGGATTTTAGAGGGGATTGTTTGTCGTGACGCCATCTGAGGTTTCTGGTCAGGGATGACCAGCACTGCATATGATGGTCCCCAGGGGATAGGTGGTAAGGCAGCTAGTTGGAGCATTCTCCTCAGACGGAGTGGGTCCCTGGGGTGTAGTGGTGGTGAGGTGATGAATGTGGTGGTTGTAGTAGCTGTAGGTGTAGAGGGGTGCAAAAAGGACCAGACAACACACAGGAGTCTGCAGTTCTTACCCTTTTACTTTGTTCTGTTGCAGACACAATCCAGCTGGGGTATTCACCAGGATTGCAGCCTAGCCAGCTCATAGGTAATCAAAGTCCACTTTGCTGTGACACAGGGAATATGGCTTTCCTTGCTGCCCTTTTCTCTCTGACACTGCTACCCCTTGTCCTCCTAGTGTCCTGTGGTTACAGGTCCCAGAAGGCAAGTGACTGCGGGTACTCTGAGCAATTGCCTTGCAAGTCCTCTTGATCTAGTTCCTTAGCCTTGGCAGAGTCCACGATGGTAGTCACTGTAGATGGAGCCCAGTGACCTTTAGTTTCTCGACTGGTCCTGAAGGTATCCAGACTGAGTTGGGGCTGCTACCCCTGTGCAACTAGTTCCTCTGCCTGGCCTGGACGGCTGGCTGCAGATTCAGGTTGTCGGGCCTGGGATTTGCAGCTGATACAGGTGTGTTCTGACTTCTCTTGAACTCTCCTACTTCTACTTTGCCTCTCACCCCTAGCCTAACTCCTCCCTCCAGCCAGCAGATGGGGACTGCTATGAATGAGAGTCCCTTCCGCCCAGCATCTCCCTGGCCTGGAGTTCAGATTGTGTTGGGGGTCACAGCATAGTTTTCCTTTGTTACCCATCCGCATGATGCCACACCTATTGGATTGGTGCATAGTGGCGACCGAACCGCAGGGGCGCCACAAAGACCGCACAAAGGAGAGGGCACAGAGGGGAGAAGACACCACGGGGAGAGAGAGCAGTTAAGGGAAAGTGAATGCACAGGGGGGAGAGATAGGCACCACAGAGCCTGCCCTCATCATGATGCCATCGCCTTTCCGATGCAATAGCATCAGGCACCCATTTTATTAATTTTTTTTTTTGCTGATTTTTACTTTTTTAATTGGCTTACATAAATGTTAGCAGGTCAGGATTTCCGGATTTCCTTAGCGTTGCACAAGGGTTGGAATCATCACCAGTGCAGGTGATTATATTATCTCCTGTGCAATACTAAGGAAATCCTGAAAACATGCCAGTTGGCCCTCGAGGACTGGAGTTCCCCACCCCTGGTGTAGAGTGTTGTACCAAGTAAGCACAGATTGTGGAGTCCCAAAACAGCAAAAACTAGGCAAAAATATGTGCAAATGCAAAATATTTCAATGTTTTCAGCAGTCCTATGTAAAATCTTATTACGCACTTTATACTGACGCTCTGTCTCTCCACAGGGGTGTGTCCAGCTGGAAGTTACTCCCATGATGGGGCATGCACACCTTGTCTCGTAGGATCTTATCAGGAGAACGCCGGGACGAGCAGCTGCCTACGGTGCCCGCTGGGGACCACCACCCTCTACTCCGGAGCCTATAGTCGCAGCCACTGTGAGTACAGCTCCATATATTAGTTTACAATGTTCACTTGCACATATATGGTGTAGGAATACTTCCACCAGTATAATGTGCTCTCTACAAATGGGCTTCCCAAATTTAGCTCTGATTGGAGTTAATGTGATCTTAACCCAATGTTGGGGATGCAAACAACACTGTTCCCTTTTCAAGTAAAATGTAATGGTGTATAATCATTGTAATTCCTGACAACCGTTCTGTTTCCATATATTAGTTGCATAAAGGTTCTCTGCTCTCACAACTCTTAGCCCTGGAGTTTCTGGTAGGACACAAAAAGCCTATTGATTTCAAAGCACACCATGTAATAATTGATTTCTCCTAATATGCATTGCTTGTAATCATATTTATTATTAGAGAGTTGTTATATCCTCTGGCCTTCTCTAGGTATGCAACTATTATTAACAACGTTTTTAGTACCCCCTTCCTCTGATACCTCCATTTTGGTACCCGCTTCCTCTTTATTGGTACCCTCTTCCTCTTAGGAAGGTACCCACTTTTTGTTATGTCTTTCCTCTTAGGAAGGTACCCCCTTTTGGTACCCCCTTTCTCTTAGGAAGGTACCCCCTTTTGATACCCCCTTCCTGTTACGAAGGTACCCTCTTTTGATACACCATTCCTGTTAGGAAGGTACCCCTTTTGATACCCCGTTTTTGTTAGGAAGGTACCCTTTTGATACCCCACACCTGTCAGGAAGGTACCCCTTTTGATACCCCCTTCCTGTTAGGAAGGTACCCCCTTTTGATACACTATTCCTGTTAGGAAGGTACCCCTTTTGATACCCCGTTTTTGTTAGGAAGGTACCCCTTTTGATACCCCACACCTGTCAGGAAGGTACCCCCTTTTGATACCCCTTCCTGTTAGGAAGGTACTCCCTTTTGATACCCCCTTCCTGCTAGGAAGGTACCCCATTTTTAGTACCTGCTTCCTCTTTATTGGTACCCCTTTCCTCCTTTTCTTGGTTCCCCCCTCCACTGTTTTTGTTACCATTTTTATTTGCACTTCTTTGTATTTACATGTTCTTTTTTTCCCCTTTGTCGTAGGGAAGTCTCCCATTATTTATTATTGTTGCACTTTCTTTTTTTTTCATATATTTTATCCAATTATATTGATCACCTTATATTTTTCACACATTTTAATATTTCTTTATAATATTGAATATTGTCTGGAGAAGCGCCTGTTACCATTCTTATGTGATCAAGTCTTGTATTTTACACATCAGTTTATCTCTGCATAATATATTTTTTTCATTGTTTTTATACATTTTTCTGTACAATATCTTTTTTTATTATATATATAGTAGTAGTCATCCATTGTAGGTTTTGTGACTGTTCCGAGCTTCCTCTAGACTACATAGTGATATATAGATTATATAGAGTAATTTATACTGTCCCTTCTGGCCCTATTTGGTTTTTCTTGACTGTCAAACATATCTATAGGTTTTGTAAGTATTAGTTAAAGTTGTGCAGAAGTAGAAAAATGTCTGATTCCTCCTCCAAAAGAGCGCCACTCCTGTCCCAAGGACATATGTGGTATTACAGCTTATTCCCATAGTCAGGTGTTTATTTTATTACCAATCCTGCACAATCCCAAAGTGAAGCGTCCCTTTAAGGACCATATGCTGCATTAGGAGACACGTGTTACTACATAGCAAATCTGTTTATTATGATCCATTGTGCCTCGTCGGCAGAAGCTCCCGAGTTGTTTATGTTACATTCGCCAAATTGAAAACAATTGGATACAAGTTATAAATCCACGACGGCAGATGACACGTGGGAGCCATATTTTTGGAATGATTTTTGAATGATTGACAGGTCCTTGACTGAGCTGTGTCCCCCCCCCACCCACTGTGTGATATTCAGCCGAATCATAGAGAAATCACAGCAGGGGTCACATCAGGACACCGTGAGATTACTGCAATGGGACTTTTTGGGGGAACTTTGTACCCTTTAAATTTTTTGCAGATTACTTTTGGACAAAAACTGTTCCAAGAACAAAGAGGAAATCGAAGAACGGTTCAGATATTGGTGCAGATTTGAGTTTTTTTTTCCCTTGTGATGGCAGGATCCATTTTATTCTATGTAGAATCCATATTGTGAAGGTCTGTATGTCTGTCTCAAAGTGCCTGTCCTGTGTGAAATAGAGGACTAGTGTGCATTTTAGGATGGTAGACACAATTATCTTCTTTGTTAGAAATGAATGTGAAACCTGAGAGGTATACAGACTTTGAACAGTGTGCAAAAGTTGCTGATGTTCAGCCAACAGGATGTATATATGTTAATGCCAAAAGATAACATGAGCCAATGACAATGTTACAATGTTTGTCCAAGAAATGCATGTATAAGTTTGAGATGATGATGTAATAAATACTGGACATTGAGACAGAGAGAGCTGATTCTGATACATCCTCTGTGTCCTAAGGGTGCCGTTACACCTGCAGACACCGCCGGAGAAGTCGGCGGCGACTGGCGGGTGCGCGCACGTTTTTGGTGCCCCGCCTGCGTCGCCGTCCCCCATTTACATGGGGCAACACCTCCGGCGGCACCCTGGCGAGCTGGCAGGCGGTATCGCCGCCGGGGTGTCTCAAAACCCCAGCGGCGATGCAGGACAATGGGAGCCTATGGCTCCCATCGCCTGTCAGGTCGCTGGCGGCTAGTTACATCGCCTCATATCGGCCACCTGGTTTCACATCACTGATTTGAGACCAGGCGACCTCTCGGAGGCACCGACATCGCCCCTTTACATTAGGCGACGTAGGGGCGATGTCGCCGCCGATAGGCCACTCCCCTATGTTGCCTATGCGATGTTGCAAGGTGTAACGGGGCATTAAGTCTCCTCTGTGAAATAGAGGTATGTATGTGTTTTAGGATGGTAGACACAATTATTTTCTTTGTTATACATGAATGTGGAACCTGAGAGGTATACAGAGTTTGAGGAGTGTGCAAAAGTTGCTGATGTTCAGCCAATAGGATGTAAATATGTTAATGCCAAAATATAGCGTGAGCCAATGATGATGTTACAATGTTTGTCCAAGAAATGCCTGTATATATTTGAGAAGATGATGTAATAAATACTGGACATTGACACAGAGAGAGTTACTCCTGATGGTCTCTCTCAGGAGTCTACTGTGATACGTACGTTCATGTTCTCTTTAATTTAATAGTTCATATTGTAATAATTATGTAGATGCTTAGGAATCTGATAACATGAGACATCACAAAACTGAGACCAGGGTTTTGGGTAAATAATTTTTATTGCAAAATAATAATCAAACAGTTTAAGAAACAGAAACTAAGTGAATCCTATAATTAAATGCAAATGCGACCAGCACTAAAATGTGAATGTTCGGAAATAATATGCAGAGAAGTATCCAGCAAATGAATGGTCATCAGTGTACTTCTAAGGTCTGAAACAGTCCCACTAACGTCCTGCACACAGCCTGAACTGATTTAGTCCCAGATTAAGTACACTGATTTAAACAGAGAATCAAAGTTCTTACAGAGCCAGGAAGTCCAGAAGTAATGGAGCTCTTCTCCAAGAAGTCTTGAAGGAAGGAAACCAACAGCCAGGATCAGGCTAATGCACTGTAGACTGCAGGCAGCTGAGAGGTAATGAGGTAGAGCACAGATCTAACAAGCGGTAGCAACCAGGAGACTCAGAGAGCAGCTAGCACAAAATGCCCAGGCAAGGATTAAAGCCTGGAACCGGATTTATAAACAGGACTGACGGAAGTTCAAGATCAAGGCGAGGCACCAGACTCCATTTTGGACAAGGGCAAGAAAATACAGCAATTCCATGGAGAACCTGGAAACCTTACACTTATTCATAGTTACAAAGGAAATGTATATGTGGAGCCCACTGGGACGGGGTACTCGGTACCGGACCGGGGTACTGCTGGGGGTTGTCACGGCGGTCCTGGTCCAGACCGTGTCCCGGGTTCGCACAATAAAATGGGGGTATTTACAAGGGATTAGATTTGTCGTGATGCCACACACATTGTGTGGCCAATGATGGGGACCACCGCTGCTGCAGAACCTCCGGGGGTGATATTATAGCAGCTAGGATGGAATAGTTCCTCTGGGCAGGACTAAAGTCAGTGATGGTTGTTATAGCTGTTGCAGGGTCAGAGGATGATGAAGAGATGGCTCCTGACAGGGTCAAATAGAGGAATAACAGTTCTTCATACCTGAAATCAGACACAGACACCGTAGCAGGGTTCACCCGGGTTTACTTTTCTTATTCTTCTCTCAAACAGGGCACGGTACAATACAGATCTTTACAGTTTCACTCAGTTGACTCCGGTACCCTTGAACCCACTGCAGCCAGGTTATCTCTCCTAGACTCCTCAGTCTCTCAATGTGTCCTTTCAGGCTTATTCTCCTCTTTCCCGCTTAGGTGAATTGCGGAGCGGCAGCTCGGTCCCTATTAGTAGCTTCCACCAAAATCTCTGGGCAGTAAGCTGGGTCCTCTCTGTTGCTGCTGTGCTCCCAATCCTCTGGTGGGAATACAGATCTGGAGTCTGTGTTCCCCGTCAGTTTGTCTGGGGCACCGGGTTAATCTTCAGCCTCCCTCAGAGCTGACACTCTGGTTTCAGCCTAACCACAGGTATCCCTGTATCTCAAGGGATCACTGGGTCCTTTCCTTCCCGTGTAACTTCCTAATATAATAAGGGAGGCCCTCCTGTCAGTCAGCTGCTGGCCCTCACAACTTCTCTGGACCTGATGGTACTGGTCCTCTCAGCCTACTCTGGCCTACTCCTTGATCTTCATCTGTCCTGCTCAGCACCCACTGGCCTTCTGGCTAACTGCTTCCTGTTTCTGCCTTTTATTCTCATCCGTTACCATGACTACGCTCATCCACTCATATCTAGCCCTACTACCCCTTGCCCGCCTACAGTCCCAGGCTCCGGGCTAGGTCCCCATGACAGTGGATATGTGTTGTGAGGTGTTTGTTAAACAAACTGTCTACCCTCCTGCCTGGCTGCAGTTACTACCTGTGGCCACCCTGAATGCAGGGGCGCCACACTCCCCCGGAGTTAAAGCGGCGTGTCCTCACGCCGTCCGGCATGGATCCCCCTGAAAAACATTTTTTTTATCTTGCAAAACATTAACATTAAGTATACTTGTTTCTTCCTATTACGGAGGTACGGATCTTAAACGTTGCATTTAAATAAATAACACATATATATTACTCTCTTAAAAATTTTAAAAGTCTTAAAAAGGTGCCAAAAATCTTAAAGTGTAAAACGTGGCACAAGTGCTTAAGAAGTGCAAAAACTTCAAAAAGTGCAAAAGCTTCAAAAAGGCACTCTGCAGTTCAGTTCAAGTTCTATGCACCGTCTCAAAAGTGCAATCTTTGGTCTTAAAACCAATGGGGAGCACACTGAGTGCTCAACTATATACAAAGAAAGTTTATGCCAAATCATCGTCCATGGCATCAATGTCTATGACACATATAAGACGAACAGGGGAAAAGGCTAACATTCATTCAGGAATGGGATGGGGCCAATAAGGATCACATCACATTCACACTTACTGTCTCTTGTTGGTAACTAGATTCGGATTTTCACTCCTTCGCCTTCTTATCTACCTTCCATGGCAGAACTTGTGGAGCTCTCCGGGTCGGGAACAGTTCCAATGATTCCAGAGCACTGGATAGCAGATGGCTACAGCTTGTCTGTGTTGCTACATCTACTTTAGTTGGTACAGCCTCCTCCACGACATCTTCTGTGATTTTTGTAGAATCCGGGCAAACAGCTAGATTCTCTAACTCTGGTATTTCTGTAGGATTCGGGTAAATAGTTGGATCTTCCAATTCTGGTGGTTCACTGCCTTCCGGAGCTTGTAACGATAATTTCTTTACTTTTATTCCATAAGGGCCTCTTTGTCCATGCACTACTATGTAGGAGACCCATTCTCCGACCTGCAATTCCCTGTCTGGGTGTTTTAGTGGAAGGTGTTCTTCTAGGTCACCACGGTTGATAAATATGTCCCGTTCTGTTCCCAGTTCACGAGCAAACGCATATCCCGAGTCTGGTTTTACTTTTACCACCTTTCCTGTATGTCGCTGGGAACCAGTGATACTTGGAGCTCGCCGGGCATCAGTTTTTAGATATTGAACACGGTTTATCATCTCCTTCCTCCGAGCCTGTCTTGCCGCATCCTCTCGCCCCATTGCTGCACACATCTCTTCTGTCCCAGGATCTTCCTTGCTCCTGGTAGCATTGAAGTCACTAGCCCAGCCGGGCTGTACTGACATTCCTAATATAATCAGGGAGGCTCTCCTGTCAGTCAGCTGCTGGCCCTCACAACTTCTCTGGACCTGATGGTACTGGTCCTCTCAGCCTACTCTGGCCTACTCCTTGATCTTCATCTATCCTGCTCAGCACCCACTGGCCTACTGGCTAATCCCTTCCTGTTTCTCCCTTTTATACTCCCTTTTATTCAAGTCCTGGAGGAGAAGGTTTAAACCTGCGGTCCCATCCATCATCATGGGTAATGTACGATCGCTTAGTAACAAGTCGGATAAACTGCTGGCTCTGAGTAAGACCCAGAACACCTAAACAACATTGTGGTTTTCCCATTGAAATGAATAAGTGCATTCATAGAGTATGTAAAGCAGTTTTTGATGTGAATTTTAGAGCAGATCAGCATCAAAATCCTCTCCTTCTCAATTTGTTTTTGGGAATCAGCACCTGCACTTTTTGCTGCAGAGCTGCATGGACTCATTAAAGTCACAAGTAATTTGTTGAGTATTTGGAGGATCATCAGTGATCACTACACAATGCATATTTCTGGGCCGCTCCTGAGACTCCATAGCGGGTCGTCAGCAATCAGATATTGATGATCTATCTTGTAACTGTTTATTTTCTCTGCAGCACTCCTACAGGAGAAAAGATGAATTACAGGGTTATCACTGATAAAGATGGGCAGTGGATTAAATGCATGAACATGGCTAGTCCTCCAAGGCGAGGTGTTATCATAGGTCTAGGAGTGAAGCCACCTCATGACCTTATCTTGTATTTTGCTTTGTGTTATAGGTGTCACCAGATGCCAGAGAAATGATCAAGGTTTCGGATGTGATGACCGAGGAGCGTTCTTCCCATCCCAGAAAGATGCAGCAACTAATAAGTATTTCTGTACTGAGAAATCTGGAGAAAAACTGATGTGGACGGAAAGTGACACCGAGCTCACCGAGGATCAGTGCCTGAGTGAGTTACTGCAATAATAAATCATTTACCAATTCTTATATTCATCTCAACTTTTACATGAAGACAAAATTCAGATTAAATGTAACTCCAGAGCTGCACTCACTATTCTGCTGGTGCAGTCACTGTGTACATACATTACATTACTGATCCTGAGTTACCTCCTGTATTATACTCCAGAGCTGCACTCACTATTCTGCTGGTGCAGTCACTGTGTACATACATTACATTACTGATCCTGAGTTACCTCCTGTATTATACTCCAGAGCTGCACTCACTATTCTGCTGGTACAGTCACTGTGTACATACATTACATTACTGATCCTGAGTTACCTCCTGTATTATACTCCAGAGCTGCACTCACTATTCTGCTGGTGCAGTCACTGTGTACATACATTACATTACTGATCCTGAGTTACCTCCTGTATTATACTCCAGAGCTGCACTCACTATTCTGCTGGTGCAGTCACTGTGTACATACATTATATTACTGATCCTGAGTGACCTCCTGTATTATACTCCAGAGCTGCACTCACTATTCTGCTGGTGCAGTCACTGTGTACATACATTACATTACTGATCCTGAGTTACCTCCTGTACTATACTCCAGAGCTGCACTCACCATTCTGCTGGTGCAGTCACTGTGTACATACATTACATTACTGATCCTGAGTTACCTCCTGTATTATACTCCAGAGCTGCACTCACTATTCTGCTGGTGCAGTCACTGTGTACATACATTACATTACTGATCCTGAGTTACCTCCTGTATTATACTCCAGAGCTGCACTCACTATTCTGCTGGTGCAGTCACTGTGTACATACATTACATTAGTGATCCTGAGTTACCTCCTGTATTATACTCCAGAGCTGCACTCACTATTCTGCTGGTACAGTCACTGTGTACATACATTACATTACTGATCCTGAGTTACCTCCTGTATTATACTCCAGAGCTGCACTCACTATTCTGCTGGTGCAGTCACTGTGTACATACATTACATTACTGATCCTGAGTTACCTCCTGTACTATACTCCAGAGCTGCACTCACCATTCTGCTGGTGCAGTCACTGTGTACATACATTACATTACTGATCCTGAGTTACCTCCTGTATTATACTTCAGAGCTGCACTCACTATTCCGCTGGTGCAGTCACTGTGTACATACATTACATTACTGATCCTGAGTTACCTCCTGTATTATACTCCAGAGCTGCACTCACTATTCTGCTGGTGCAGTCACTGTGTACATACATTACATTACTGATCCTGAGTTACCTCCTGTATTATACTCCAGAGCTGCACTCACTATTCTGCTGGTGCAGTCACTGTGTACATACATTACATTACTGATCCTGAGTTACCTCCTGTATTATACTCCAGAGCTGCACTCACTATTCTGCTGGTGCAGTCACTGTGTACATACATTACATTACTGATCCTGAGTTACCTCCTGTATTATACTCCAGAGCTGCACTCACTATTCTGCTGGTGCAGTCACTGTGTACATACATTACATTACTGATCCTGAGTTACCTCCTGTATTATACTCCAGAGCTGCACTCACTATTCTGCTGGTACAGTCACTGTGTACATACATTACATTACTGATCCTGAGTTACCTCCTGTATTATACTCCAGAGCTGCACTCACTATTCTGCTGGTGCAGTCACTGTGTACATACATTACATTACTGATCCTGAGTTACCTCCTGTACTATACTCCAGAGCTGCACTCACCATTCTGCTGGTGCAGTCACTGTGTACATACATTACATTACTGATCCTGAGTTACCTCCTGTATTATACTTCAGAGCTGCACTCACTATTCCGCTGGTGCAGTCACTGTGTACATACATTACATTACTGATCCTGAGTTACCTCCTGTATTATACTCCAGAGCTGCACTCACTATTCTGCTGGTGCAGTCACTGTGTACATACATTACATTACTGATCCTGAGTTACCTCCTGTATTATACTCCAGAGCTGCACTCACTATTCTGCTGGTGCAGTCACTGTGTACATACATTACATTACTGATCCTGAGTTACCTCCTGTATTATACTCCAGAGCTGCACTCACTATTCTGCTGGTGCAGTCACTGTGTACATACAATACATTACTGATCCTGAGTTACCTCCTGTATTATACTCCAGAGCTGCACTCACTATTCTGCTGGTGCAGTCACTGTGTACATACATTACATTACTGATCCTGAGTTACCTCCTGTATTATACTCCAGAGCTGCACTCACTATTCTGCTGGTGCAGTCACTGTGTACATACATTACATTACTGAGTTTAGAGGAAAGTGGGTGGGAAGGAATGTAGATCAGGTGACAGAGAGCACAAATAGAGGAAAAGAGGAGGAAGGAGTTAGTAGGCCAAAGTGAGCAGAGAGGTAAAGACAGCAGAAAGAAAGTGACACATCCCAGAGGGATTGGGCTTCCTGGAGATGCAGAATCCACAGAGTCACAGAGAGAAAGCTCGTCCATAGCCGGCATCCCAGGGGAGTGTGAGGACAGAGACCGGACCAGCAGTACTGGGTCCGAGGAACAGGGCAGCACCGACCAACTACAGGCGGAGTAGTTTTCCCTGATTGTACTGGAATCACGGGTTAGATGGAGTCTGGTAATCCCTTGGAAGACAGGGTTACTGCAGACTAGGCAACACCAGAGTGTCGACTCTGAGGGGAACTGAAGTTTCACACCGGCTTCCCAGACAAACCGACGGGGAGCTTGAATTCAAAGTTGGAGTTCCTACAACAGGGTTGGAGGCACAGCAGCAACCACGAGGACCCGGCTTACCGCCCGCTCACACTTAGGGGGAAACTACATACAAGGGGCCGAGTTACCGCCATACAACCTGCAGAAAGAACAGAGAGGGAGAGAACAGCCTGAAAGGACACTTAAAAGGAGTGAGGGGTCTCAGAGCGACAGCTTGGCTGCAAAGGATTAAGTGTCACCGGAGTTAACTGAACTGTGAACTGTGTTGAGAACTGTACTGTGACTTTTAAGAACGTGAAAGTAAACCCGGTGAACCCTGCCTCAGTGTCCGTGTCTGATTCCAGGTATATAGAACTGTTATTGTACTTCCTACCCTGCCAGGAGCAGCTCGACCCGCGGTGGGCTCATCCATCTGGCTGCAGCCCCATCATCCATCCTTCCTCCTGGCAGAGCAGCGCTGCAGCGGTGGTCCCATCACTGACCACAACCCGTGGGTGGCGTCACGACAATCTAATCCTTGTAAATATCCCTTTACTTGTGAGAACCCGGGACACGGTCCGGACCAGGACCTCCGTGACATCCCCAGCAGTACCCCGGTCTGGTACTGAGTACTCTCAGTGGGCTCCACATATACATTGGGAGGACTGTGGGTGACTCAGTGGTTACAGAGTCTCTGAGTATTCTCATTAGTCTGGTATGACTGTGGGCACTATGTAAGGTCGCTCATTATACTCTGTGCATTATATGCTGAATGTGAAATGTCCTTGCTGCTTTTCTTATATTCAGAGGTCTAACATGGAGCTTCCGGGTCCCTATGTACAATCGATCATTTGGCCCCCACTGACCATGTGCAATGATACTGCAAATGCTTTATAATGTGACAACAGTGATTTTGGAGTTTCTTACTTACCAAGAATCGGGTCATGTTGATATCTTTGTAGGAGGCCAAAGCTCCAGTGGGATCCCCAATTTTGGGTCCTGATGTGATTGCAACCCCTGCTCACTCTGTAGATTCATTCCTGCTTTGCAGCCGTATGATGACCATTCTAGCTGCGATTGTAGCAAGCATCCAGAACCTGGCCTGCATCAGAGACCATGTGACCTAGAACCAGTCCCCAGATATATGGAACGTATGTGGTTAGCCAGACCTGCACAGAACTCTGGCTAGCCTGTAAATCCAGCCCTTAGTACATTAAATAGGATTTGTGGAACTACAAGTCCCAGCGAATCAAATCTGGATTTACATCACAGCAGAGCTCTGCCGGTGCGATATGTACCGGCCATTTATAATGCAGCTGGTCACTACATCTCACCATGTAGACACGTAGGTCTGCATAGGAGCTGCATACAACAGCGGGAGGACAGATTTACCTAAGATGACCCGCTAAGTGTTTTCTGTTTAATCTCAGATACATAAAAGATATAAAACAAATTGTCGGAAAGAAAAATCATCGGAAAATGTTGCTTGATATTTCCCTTTTTAGCCTTTTTGTGGCTTTTCTACTGATGTTATTTTGCTTCTTTTTTTTCACACAAATCCCGGTCACTTCTTATCTGGGATCTCCAAGTTTACTTCAGTTCACACAACATAAGTCATTCTTGAACTGAGTAAAAAAATACAAATCACATTTTAACGAGACGCCTGGAAAGAGTCACATCAGCGCTCTGTAAAGGCCCGTCCACGTAGAATTGGTATTAAAGGGGTTGTCCAGCCGATTAAAATAGTTTTTATTTTTAGGAAAGAATCAATACCTGACCCCCGCACCTCCTATTTCAATGCTTGCCCCCTTCCCGCTATTCTCTGCTACTTTTTCCCATCTAAATATGACCCAGAATTGCCAATATCTGGGTGTGGTTTGTCAGTGCTGCAGCCAGTGATTGGATAAGAACCAAAAAGGGAGCAGTAGGGGGTACAGTCAGACACATCCATTACACAGTACATAGCAGGGACAGATATATAAGATTATCTCAGCACAGAAGATGTGGTGTGATCAGACCATGTTCCTGTATGGACAGACACATCCATTACACAGTACATAGCGGGGACACATATATAAGATTATCTCAGCACAGGAGATGTGGTATGATCAGACCATGTCCCTGTACAGTCAGAGACATCCAATACACATTACATAGCAGGGACACATATATAAGATTATCTCAGCACAGGAGATGTGATATAATCAGACCATGCTCCTGTATGGTCAGACACATCCATTACACAGTACATAGCAGGGACACATATATAAGATTATCTCAGCACAGGAGATGTGGTATGATCAGACCATGACCCTGTACGATCAGACACATCCATTACACAGTACATAGCAGGGTCACATATATAAGATTATCTCAGCACAGGCGATGTGATATAATCAGACCATGTCCCTGTACGGTCAGACACATCTATTACACAGTACATAGCAGGGACACATATATAAGATTATCTCAGCACAGGCAATGTGGTATGATCAGACCATGTCCCTGTACGGTCAGACACATCCATTACACAGTACATAGCAGGGACACATATATAAGATAATCTCAGCACAGGAGATGTGGTATGATCAGACCATGTCCCTGTATGGTCAGACACATCCATTACACAGTACATAGCAGGTACACATATATAAGATTATCTCAGCACAGGAGATGTGGTATGTTCAGACTATGTCCCTGTACGGTCAGACACATCCATTACACAGTACATAGCAGGGACACATATAGGATTAAAGACTTGTGGAAATTATTATTATTCCAAGATCTATTGAGCCTCATTTTTGCAATTCTGACCAGTGTCACTTTCTGAGGTTATAACTCTGGAACGCTTCAACATATCACAGAGATTCCAAGACTGATTTTTCATTACATATTGGACTTCATGTCAGTAGTAAATTTAGGATAATATTTTCTGCATCTCTGTCACCAAATAGAGTAGCCATCATTGGTCATTAAGGGGTTAAAACTAACTTTGTTCATGGGAAAACTCTTTTACACTCCAATTTTCTCTAAAATCTATTGTACCTTGCTGTAGATGTTGCTGCCCCCTTGGTTCGGGAGTGAGCAGATTTCACATTTTTGTGAGTCTTCTGTGCTCTTTGTCCCAAGGGGAGAAAAACTGGACTAAAATCAAAATCTCCAACAAGGACCCAATTTTCACTGGTCCTGGTCACATGGATGAAAGAGACCTACTGGGCCCCTGCACACCGCAGGATCAGGAGTCAACCACAACCTCTGTCCACAGTCATCAACATGTATGGGGTCATTTAAGCCCCTGCTCCTCCCAAATCACCCACTGTCTGCCTTGAAACACCCACATTTGGGGCGTGGCTTATATAAACCACACCCCCTTTAACTTCACAGGGGCTCGGGAAGTCCCGGGCTATTGCCTGTATATCGGGGCGCCCCATGTGTCAACTAATAACTAAAAATATTGTTTGGTCCTTCTAGTGTTACGGACGTTTGAGCCGGTCCCGGCGGACAATCTGCTGGTCAGTAATGAGGAATCGGGAGCGGGTCAGTCCGGTCAAGGAGAGGAGCAGCGGGGGCAACTCCTCACCTGTATTGTTGGTAAGTGATCTGGAGGATGTAGACGTCTTTTAGATGTGTTTTTATTTTTATACTATAAACTTCTACTTCAAAATGTTCCTACTATTGAGATTTTTTATTACTTTATTATTTTTTTTCCCAAGTTAAATACAAAATTCTGCTGGTTTCAGTCATCAGTTTGGTTCCACCCAACTGTCAGCCAGTTAGAGCTTGGCAGTGAGGTCACGTCTGTCCTAGGAGCTCCCACAATGCACTGCTCTCTGCTAACAGGAAGCCAGTTTTCATTTAAAGGGACTCTGTCAGGTTATTTTTCAGTATGATACTAATAGTACCCTTGTATAGTGCCTGGGCAAACCTTTTAAAAACATGTAAAACCATTAATGTATCATTTGTAGTTTTCTTGCTATAAGAATTTTCACACATTAGTCCTCTCCATTACTTTCACAGCTGAATAGTCCAGCTGTGTAAATGTTATTTAAATATCCACACCCACCCAAGCTGGTGTTCTGTCTCTCCTCTCTGTGCTCTGTGATGGGAAGGTGGTGCCACACCCACCCAAGCTGGTGTCCTGTCTCTCCTCTCTGTGCTCTGTCCTTCACTGTGTGGTGCCACACCCACCCAGGCTGGTGTCCTGTCTCTCCTCTCTGTGCTCTGTCCTTCACTGTGTGGTGCCACACCCAGTCAGGCTGATGTTCTGTCTCTCCTCTCTGTGCTCTGTGATTGGAGGGGGAAGTGTTTTATCCTTCACTCTGTGGTGTCTATAAGATTTCAATTATATGAAGGTTGGATTTCCTGCAAACATGTAATGTGTGTTTCTGCTGAGCAAATGATCAAATGTTCTTATAATCACATAGACATATCTCAGACTGTACACACTACACATATGCCTCAGATACTCACAATAAATGATGATCTCAGAGCTGCAGCTAAGCACACACCTCCTCCCCCCTTCTTTCTGTTCTGCGATAAAGCATTAAGATCAGAGGATGGCAGTGCAGTGTTGTGATGCATGAATATTCATTCTTTGGGGAGTGGGCAGCTGAGAACTCACTGTGACAGATGGAATTAATCTTTTATTTTGAAGTATAAATAATAGAAATACATGAATAGAGCAAGCTTAGAGAAAGGAATTAGAAAATGATAGCATATGGATTTTTGACCTGACAGATTCCCTTTAAAGGGTTCTTCTCTTCCATTTCTACATCACCGATCTTTGGGCATGTTTGACTTTGTAGGCAAAGATCTTGACAGCTGATCTCCACCCCATGACATGACATCAATTGGTCAGACAGGAAGACCTAGAAATCAGCAGCACCTTAAAGGGGTTGTTTACCCATTTTTTTTTACAATTCTGATTCTATATGCATGTATTTGTGGGTAAATATTAATTTCATAATTGGATTTCATAAGAAATTTGGCATCCTTTGGATGTTACAGTTTGTTTCCCTGCAGTTGGATGTGGTCACAATCAGCTTAGAGCAGCTCAGCAAAACACAGATAAGAGACAGGTAGAATGAGCTCACTGACAGTTTCTCAGTTCACTCATCCTGCAGACCTGCAGATGACTATATAGCTTTAGAAGGCAAACAGTGCAGAATATTGACTGTAACCCAATTACAAAAATGATTTGTACAGAATTCCAGGCTCATATTTCTATATTATAACATGTTATTATATTCTTATTATTACAGATTGTGCTGCAGATGATGATTGTGACTACATCACTGTTTCCAAGAATGGCACAGGAGTGAAATGTCAGCTGTACTCCGGGCAAGGATCCAACATTATGTGCACCACGGACACACAGGTATGAGCAGTCACAAGGTGTTGGTGAGATAAGCAGCTGCAGAGGATCTTTGGAGCCGCTTGACTAGACTGATATTGGGGACCTTTGGGATTTCCCTGTTGACATAGGACAATTGCTTAGATCGTCCAAGACCCTGTGAAATGTCAGCTGTGCTCTGGACACGGATCGAACATCATGTGTGTGGCGCCCCTGCGGTCCAGTTGCCACTAATGGTATTGCATGCATTTCACATGTATGGAATCATGCCCAGAGGTAACAGGGGAAAGCTTTGCCGAGACTCCTATTTGCACCCAACACACTTCAAACTCGGGCCAGAGAGGTGATGGGCAGAAGAAACCCACATTCAGGGCAGTCCCCACCTGGATGGAGGGAGGAGTTAGGTTAGGGGTGAGTGGCAAGATGGAGACAGCTGTAGTGAGATCCAGTCGGGCAGCTGGGAAAGCTAGGACTACCAAGTGGAGTTAGGTGATAGTCGCAGGCCCTAGGAAATGAATATGTGGCTGGCTGTTTAAGGGGGCAGAGGAGCTAGCTGCAGCAGGAGTACCAGCCCCAATTACATTTGGGATACTTCAGGACCAACCATGAAACTGGAGGTCACTGGGCTTCAGGTACAGTGGCTAACGTAGTGGACCCTCCCCAGACTCAAGGAGCTACATAGGGTTAGTGGACAAGCAAGACTGTGGCTCACAGAACCCGTAGCCACCTGCCTGCTGGGACTGGAAACCACAGGACACTTAGGAAAGTACAAGAGGTAGCAAGTGTCAGGGAGGAGTAAGCAGCAAGGAAGGCCAAATACCCTGTTTTTTGGCAATTTGGACTGGCCAGACTGTAAGCTGGATAGACGATGTACCCCGGCTGGGCTGTAACTGCACTGAACCTTCATTAAATGGTAATAACCACAAGAACTTTGTGTTGTCCAGTCCTTCCTGCGCCTCTCTGCTCCCACCTGCAGTGCCCTCACCCTGCACTCCATCCCATACCATCTCCTCTACTCTACACCTACTACTACTCCTAGGGGCCCGCTCCTGCTGAGGGGAGTGATCCACCTTGCTGCATTACCACCCATTCCCTGAAACTACTACCTGAAGCGCTGGTCACCCCTGACCAGAAACCTCAGCTGGCGTCAAGACAAACAATAAACTTTAATACCCTGTCAATACTCCCTTAACAACGTCCGGCCGAGTTCACGGCTCCTGGGGTTGCCACAGTGATTAGAGACTGTTGCCCCGGATTGTCCGAGTACAGCGGCCCCATGACCGCTGCATGTGCACCATGGACAGACAGGTAGCAGCCATTACCAGTCTCAAGGTCTAGATGGAGATCTTTGGAGCCACTTATCTTGACCAATATTGGGGACCTTTGGGATTTCCCTTTTTGACAAAGGACAATTGTGAAGATTGCCCAAGACTCTGTGAAATGGCAGTTGTTCTCTGAGCATAAGATTCAACATCATGTGCACCACAGACAGACAGGTAGGAGCAGCCATTACCAGCCGCAAGGTCTGGATGAGGATCTTTGGAACCGCTTGACTCAACTGATACTTGAGACCTTTGGGATTTCCATGTTGACACAGGACAATTGTTTAGATTGCCCAAGAAATTACGGTTGGAGATGTCCATACTGGGGTTGAAGGAGACCCCCACTAATTTCTAGAATAAAGGATACTTCTGAGCGTCATCCTTCTTCGTTTTTCTTGCAGAGATGTTTACACTGCACTATGTCTGTATGTCTGACAATATAGGGGATCTCTCCGTTGTCCTAGCGCTTTTTATCCAAGCCCGGTGATGGTGTACAGAATTCTGAATACAGCTCTGGGTGCAGATGCAGAATAACACATGATGATTTCAGGAAAGAGCGTTAATAATGTTATTTCAAAATAAATTGGTATTTAATTTAGACTTTCCAGACCATGGACCAGAATACAAGCCCCTGGGGGTGGTGATGATATGTCCTGTCCTGTGCGGTGGTAACTAATCCTACTGAGGTCAGAAGTCAGTAAAGGCTGGAAATAGATGAGCTCAGACTTATTCATGTTCTGTTATTGCTCTTGTTTTTCAGATTCCTGATGCCCTCGGTAATTCTGCATCCTCCAGTGTAGACGGACTCCGCTGCCAGTACAAGATACACCTGACAACCGCAGACAATGTCACTGTGTACCGGAAACGTGGTGAGCAACATAAGACAATAACTGTGTATATACATTACATTACTGATCCTGAGTTACCTCCTGTATTATCCTCCAGAGCTGCACTCACTATTCTGCTGGTGCAGTCACTGTGTACATACATTACATTACTGATCCTGAGTTACCTCCTGTATTATACTCCAGAGCTGCACTCACTATTCTGCTGGTGCAGTCACTGTGTACATACATTACATTACTGATCCTGAGTTACCTCCTGTATTATACTCCAGAGCTGCACTCACTATTCTGCTGGTGCAGTCACTGTGTACATACATTACATTACTGATCCTGAGTTACCTCCTGTATTATACTCCAGAGCTGCACTCACTATTCTGCTGGTGCAGTCACTGTGTACATACATTACATTACTGATCCTGAGTTACCTCCTGTATTATACTCCAGAGCTGCACTCACTATTCTGCTGGTGCAGTCACTGTGTACATACATTACATTACTGATCCTGAGTTACCTCCTGTATTATACTCCAGAGCTGCACTCACTATTCTGCTGGTGCAGTCACTGTGTACATACATTACATTACTGATCCTGAGTTACCTCCTGTATTATACTCCAGAGCTGCACTCACTATTCTGCTGGTGCAGTCACTGTGTACATACATTACATTACTGATCCTGAGTTACCTCCTGTATTATACTCCAGAGCTGCACTCTCTATTCTGCTGGTGCAGTCACTGTGTACATACATTACATTACTGATCCTGAGTTACCTCCTGTATTATACTCCAGAGCTGCACTCGCTATTCTGCTGGTGCAGTCACTGTATACATATATTACATTACTGATCCTGAGTTACCTCCTGTATTATACTCCAGAGCTGCACTCGCTATTCTGCTGGTGCAGTCACTGTATACATATATTACATTACTGATCCTGAGTTACCTCCTGTATTATACTCCAGAGCTTCACTCGCTATTCTGCTGGTGCAGTCACTGTATACATATATTACATTACTGATCCTGAGTTACCTCCTGTATTATACTCCAGAGCTGCACTCACTATTCTTCTGGTGCAGTCACTGTGTACATACATTACATTACTGATCCTGAGTTACCTCCTGTATTATACTCCAGAGCTGCACTCACTATTCTGCTGGTGCAGTCACTGTGTACATACATTACATTACTGATCCTGAGTTACCTCCTGTATTATACTCCAGAGCTGCACTCACTATTCTGCTGGTGCAGTCACTGTGTACATACATTACATTACTGATCCTGAGTTACCTCCTGTATTATACTCCAGAGCTGCACTCACTATTCTGCTGGTGCAGTCACTGTGTACATACATTACATTACTGATCCTGAGTTACCTCCTGTATTATACTCCAGAGCTGCACTCACTATTCTGCTGGTGCAGTCACTGTGTACATACATTACATTACTGATCCTGAGTTACCTCCTGTATTATACTCCAGAGCTGCACTCACTATTCTTCTGGTGCAGACCCATAAATACATGATGTAGAATTGCGGCTTAGTAGTCGCTGTTGTGTTTTCTGCTCCAGCAGTTCCTCCCTGTGTGATATTCATGAACAATAATTGATCATTAATAATTATCATTGTTCTAATTATCAGGACAAGAGTTTGGTGATCTCAGCGGATTTACACGCACAGACTTCGCTAATGCAATGTCTGGAGCGTACAGCGCAGTAACTTCTCCCATCCAGAGGTGGCGCCCGAGTAACGGATGGATATTTCTTGTGCCGCCAGCTCTGCGCTCAGGACTCCTGCTGCGATGGCTTCATACTAAGCCAAGTCATATTAAACCAAGGTAACCTCCACATGGTCACTGCCTGATTCATGGGGTTGTCCACTTTTGGGGGAAAATATTTATTTTTTTCAGAAATGCATGTATTTTGGGGTAAAAATCCCTTTAGTAATTGGGATTCATTAACACTTTTGCACCAGGAACTTTAATAAGAAGAACTAGCGTTGCCCGCCCGTAATGCCCATAGATATTAATATCACGTATCATAGCTCCACCCCTTCATAGCTCCGCCCTTACACATAGACCCACCTCCTCCGCATAGCCCTGCTCCGGGACTATGTGGCGGGGTGTAGCTATAAGTGTGAGCATGTATGATAGCCCTGCCCACTCCACATAGCCACACCCACTCAATATAGCCCTGCCCTGGAACTATGTGGAGGGGTGTGGCTGTGAGTGTGTGCATGTATGATAGCCCTGCCCCAGGACTATGTGGAATGGGCGGGACTATGATACATACACATACACACACACTCAGTTCCTGAGATGCAGCCTTCTATACTGTGTACATAAATCTAGTCTTTTCAGACAAGTGGGTGTGGTCCTCAATGCGTGCTCACTGTGTGCTGTCTCTCTTCTCCCACCTGTGCTGTCTCTCTCCTCCCTGTGTGCTGTCTCTCTCCCCTGTGTGCTGTCTCTCTCCCCTGTGTGCTGTCTCTCTCCCCTGTGTGCTGTCTCTCTCCCCTGTGTGCTGTCTCTCTCCCCTGTGTGCTGTCTCTCTCCCCTGTGTGCTGTCTCTCTCCTCCCTGTGTGCTGTCTCTCTCCTCCCTGTGTGCTGTCTCTCTCCTCCCTGTGTGCTGTCTCTCTCCTCCCTATGTGCTGTCTCTCTCCTCCCTGTGTGCTATCTCTCTCCTCCCTGTGTGCTATCTCTCTCCCCTGTGTGCTGTCTCTCTCCCCTGTGTGCGGTCTCTCTCCCCTGTGTGCGGTCTCTCTCCCCTGTGTGCTGTCTCTCTCCTGCCTGTGTGCTGTCTCTCTCCCCTGTGTGCTGTCTCTCTCCTGCCTGTGTGCTGTCTCTCTCCTCCCTGTGTGCTGTCTTTCTCCTCCCTGTGTGCTGTCTTTCTCCTCCCTGTGTGCTGTCTCTCTCCCTGTGTGCTGTCTCTCTCCTCCCTGTGTGCTGTCTCTCTCCTCCCTGTGTGCTGTCTCTCTCCTCCCTGTGTGCTATCTCTCTCCCCTGTGTGCTGTCTCTGTCCCCTGTGTGCGGTCTCTCTCCCCTGTGTGCTGTCTCTCTCCTGCCTGTGTGCTGTCTCTCTCCTCCCTGTGTGCTGTCTCTCTCCTCCCTGTGTGCTGTCTCTCTCCTCCCCTGTGTGCTGTCTCTCTCCTCCCTGTGTGCTGTCTCTCTCCTCCTGTGTGCTGTCTCTCTCCCCTGTGTGCTGTCTCTCTCCTGCCTGTGTGCTGTCTCTCTCCTCCCTGTGTGCTGTCTCTCTCCTCCCTGTGTGCTGTCTCTCTCCTCCCTGTGTGCTGTCTCTCTCCTCCCTGTGTGCTGTCTCTCTCCTCCCTGTGTGCTGTCTCTCTCCTCCCTGTGTGCTGTCTCTCTCCTCCCTGTGTGCTGTCTCTCTCCTCCCTGTGTGCTGTCTCTCTCCTCCCTATGTGCTGTCTCTCTCCTCCCTGTGTGCTGTCTCTCTCCTCCCTGTGTGCTGTCTCTCTCCTCCCTGTGTGCTGTCTCTCTCCTCCCTGTGTGCTGTCTCTCTCCTCCCTGTGTGCTATCTCTCTCCCCTGTGTGCTGTCTCTGTCCCCTGTGTGCGGTCTCTCTCCCCTGTGTGCGGTCTCTCTCCCCTGCGTGCTGTCTCTCTCCTGCCTGTGTGCTGTCTCTCTCCTCCCTGTGTGCTGTCTCTCTCCTCCCTGTGTGCTGTCTCTCTCCTCCCTGTGTGCTGTCTCTCTCCCCTGTGTACTGTCTCTCTCCTCCCTGTGTGCTGTCTCTCTCCTCCCTGTGTGCTGTCTCTCTCCTCCCTGTGTGCTGTCTCTCTCCTCCCTGTGTGCTGTCTCTCTCCTCCCTGTGTGCTGTCTCTCTCCTCCCTGTGTGCTGTCTCTCTTCCTCCCTGTGTGCTGTCTCTCTCCTCCCTGTGTGCTGTCTCTCTCCTCCCTGTGTGCTGTCTCTCTCCCTGCCTGTGTGCTGTCTCTCTCCTGCCTGTGTGCTGTCTCTCTCTCTGCCTGTGTGCTGTCTCTCTCCTCCTGTGTGCTGTCTCTCTTCCCTGTGTGCTGTCTCTCTTCCCTGTGTGCTGTCTCTCTCCTCCCTGTGTGCTGTCTCTCTCCTCCCTGTGTGCTGTCTCTCTCCCCTGTGTGCTGTCTCTCTCCTGCCTGTGTGCTGTCTCTCTCCTCCCTGTGTGCTGTCTCTCTCCTCCCTGTGTGCTGTCTCTCTCCCCTGTGTGCTGTCTCTCTCCTCCCTGTGTGCTGTCTCTCTCCTCCCTGTGTGCTGTCTCTCTCCTCCCTGTGTGCTGTCTCTCTCCCCTGTGTGCTGTCTCTCCTCCCTGTGTACTGTCTCTCTCCTCCCTGTGTGCTGTCTCTCTCCTCCCTGTGTGCTGTCTCTCTCCTCCCTGTGTGCTGTCTCTCTCCTCCCTGTGTGCTGTCTCTCTCCTCCCTGTGTGCTGTCTCTCTCCTCCCTGTGTGCTGTCTCTCTCCCCTGTGTGCTGGAGGGGGAGCCCTCACCTGGAGGGGGAGCCCCACTGGCTGTCCTTAAGCCATATCCCCTATAAAGATCCAGGCCTGAGGGGAGGAACCTGTTAGGCAGTTAGTCCGCTCTGAGCAGTGAAGAGAGCAGTGAAGTCCAGTGAAGCAGCCTAGAGAAGGGGCTGGAAAGACCCAGTTGCTGGGCAAAGCAAGGCCCAGAACCAAGGGAGACTGACCCGCAGTGGAGCACCCCAGAGAGAGGGACGGAGGCCAGTGGAAGGAGCAGTAGGTCATAACAAGTGACCAGATCTAGGATCCCTTTAGCTCCCCCGGACACCGGAGTCCGACCCTGCAGGAGAAACACTAAAGCAGGAAAAGCCCAGAGAAACCAGAAGGATCTATTTCCCTGGGTACTAACTTAATAGAGAAACTCAAACCTGACCAAGCACAGGACCAGGGGCCCAAGAGAAGTGTAGGGACCCCACAGAAGGCCCTCATTGTCGGTTAAAGAGTAAAGCACTGAGAGGGAAGAAAGCAGAGTGTTCAATTATAGGCAAGACTTACCCCAAACCACCGTACACAGTAGCAGAGGAGGCCTCACAACTCTCAAGGTGATAATCCCAAATCGCACCGAGAACCTGGTTCCCTCTTGGAATTTTCCTGTCACCGGAACTTCAGTAAAAAATACCGAAACAAAGACTATTGTGTGTGAGTCTGCTTCCCCACCGCTGTCCACAGTGTCCCCTGCAAGCCGCTACTACGACTCCCCTCATCCACCCTCGCTGCCCTGAGGTAAAGCTCCACCTGTGGGGAGCTATACTACACTGAGCTGCACCACCATCACCTCAGCGGCCGGCCACAGCGCTGGTATACCTGTTACCAGGAACCACAGGTGGTGTCACGACACTACTACCCCCATCCTCATCACCATTTCCCCTAATCCCCGCCACTGAGGGTCCAGGGCACGGACCGGGAATCGACCAGCCGTGATCCCCCATCCTATCCCGGGATCCGAGTACCCCCTACCCTGTCGACCACCTCATATGCGTGTGTACTTACTGAAGTGCGTGATAGGTAGACGGCTGGACACCAAAAGTGACAAACAATCGTGACACGACAATTATGTAAGTGATACATATATTAGTATTAACATTTGTTGCTCATAATAGTGTAATTATGTACTAATCTTATTATTTGTTTTTTATTATTAATATTACTTATTATAATTGATATTGTTATTTATTTGCTGAATTTCTTCTTCTGATATTATTTATTATTAATATCATAATTAATTTTATACATTATTTGTATTATTATTTCTTAATATTGTATACATTTTATAAATTATTATTATTATTATTATTATTATTATTTTCTGGTCATCATAATGGGAGACCCAGACAATGGGGTTTAGGGCACTGCCCTCCGGAGGTCACACTAGGTACTACAAGTTTGTAGACACCGCCCCCTCCGCTTATAAACCCCTACCGCAGGGAACATCCTCAGTTTTAAACTTAGTGTGCTCGGAGGATCACGCTTTGCTTGCACTTCACTGCATTCTCACAGCTTACGTGATGGCGTCTGAAGACAAGGTAAAATGGTTCCAGTCGGGACCTGCGACAGCCTCCCCGCTCACCCTTGTGGAACACGCAGGTGGAGGTACCGGAGGGCCTAGAGCCTGGACACTTTGTGTTCTCCCGGTACGCTGTTGCGCTCCTTTCCATCCCTCTCTGGGGGGCTCTGGAGAGTGGGAGATGGGAGCCTTGCACAGCTCCGCTCCGTCCGAGGCCTCCCTAAATGGTGCTTACAGACCGGACTGGAGCCAGCCCAGTCCGAGGCCTCCCTAAATGGTGCTTACACTCCGGACTGGCGCTGAACCCCCGTCCGAGGCCTCCCTAAATAGTGCTTACAGACCGGACCGGCACTGAGGCACTCGGTGTCTCCTGTGTGCCTGGGGGTAGTGTCGGTCACTTTATGTGCCCTGACACTCAGACCGCGCGTTACCCTCGGGTCCGCGGTTCTGCGGGTGTACCCTGTGCTGGGGTCACCCTGGCTGACCGCCCTGTGTGTCACAGGGGCTGAGGCCGTGGGCTGCGGATGTTTGATTGTACATGCAGTCTGTGTATATTATTTTACACTATTTCCCGCGCTGCGGGCTCCGGCACCTTCATGCTGAGGCTGCTTGGAGGATGGGAAGCAGCCCGTGCGGTGACGTCATCGATGGGCGTGTGTGTGTGTTTCCCGCGTGTTTTCGGCGCCGCCCACAGTTCCACTGTCGGCGGTCATCTTTACCCTCACTTCCCGGTTGGGATCTGTATGCAGCGTGCGCCTGCACTCCAAGGGGAGACCGGAAACCGTCGCGGAGGTCACACACACACACCGCTTCCTCATACCGCTTTACTGCGGTCGGTAAGCCACCGGGACTCCCGGTTTTGTTGTCTGCAATTTGGCTTATTTTCCCCTACTGCGGCGATGTCCTCAGCTGGGAAGCGTGCTGCTAGGTCGGCAGAAACCACCATTACCTGTGCTACATGCAATGGAACACTGGTGGAGGGGTCCTGCAATAACTGCGGACGCCCAGAGGCCCGGACTGGCACTGCTGAGTCAGCAGCTCCGGTGCTATACCCTGAGGTTCAGGTGATCTCAGGGCCATGGGAGGCTCAGAATAAGATCAATGAATCTCTGTTGTCCCAGCTGTCCTCCATGTCGCCATCCCTGGAGGCACTCAATAGGAGGCTGGACAGCCCAGCTACTCCGTCCAGTTACCCCCGGGTGTCTCCCTCTTCTGCTGTGAGACCCCTTAAGCGGGCTCGTCGTGAGGAGTCACCCGAGCTCCAGGCTCTCTCTGAGGAGGAGCGTTCCTCTGATGGTGAGGACGATGATGGGGGTTCAAATTTCGGGTCTGTGTCTATATCTGAACCACCAGACGGGGTGGAGGATCTGGTGTCCTCTATCAACGAGACTTTACGTCTCGTGACACCCCCTGAGGAGGTGACGGTGCACCCGAAGGAGGTCTATCAATGGCTGCGGCCAGAGGCTAGACCAAGTGGTTCCTTCATGGACCACACGAATTTTGGAAGGGTGGTTAGAGCTCCCAGGTTACATCCTGGGCGGCGTTATGTCCGTAAACCCAAGGACAATCGCTTCCCCTTCCCCCAGGAGGTGCTTCAGGAGTGGTCGCAGTCCCCGAAGGTGGACGCTTCCATGACCAGGATTGCTGCACGCTCCCTTTTCTCTGCCTCTGACAGCTCCTCGCTGAAGGATGCGACTGATAGACAGGTTGAGCAACTCGCCAAGTCTTCCTATGAGGCTGTGGGGTCTTCATTTGCCCCTAATTTTGCCACGGTCTGGACCTTGCAAGCGATTACTACGTGCTTGGATGGTATCTCTGACCTGGCAAGATCCAGTCCAGAGGTCCTGGCACTTACCGAAAGGGCAAGGGCCTATGCGGACTACGCCAGGACGGCGACTCTGGAAACTGCCACTCGCTCAGCTGTGGCTTCGGCCAATGCTATAGCGATCCGCAGATTGTTGTGGCTGCGTCTTTGGGACTCAGATGCCACATCCAAGAAGATTTTGCAGAATCTTCCGTTCGCTGGTGACAGGCTTTTTGGCACCGAACTGGACAAGCTGATAAGGGATTCTGCTGAGTCTAAGATACCGCAGAATAAGCCTAAGCCACGGTATACCGTTAAAAGGAACCCAAAACAGTGGTCCTTTCGTTCCAGCTCGCAGTCATCAGCACCGTCCGCTCGCACGGACCGAGGGGGAAAGCCCGCTTCTCAGTGGCGCTCTAAGAGTCGTCCAAAGAAGCCGGCGGGGGCGGCAGCTGCCACCCCTAAACCCGCCTCTGCATGACTCGCTCTCCCTTCCTACCTCCCCACAGGTGGGGGGCCGCTTGTCTCGCTTTCAGGACAAATGGCTACTTCACGTTCAAGATCAGTGGGTTCGAGACGTGGTCTCGCGAGGTTACAGGATAGAGCTGACGTCAAAACCGATCTCCCGATTCCATCGGTCGGTCCCATCGCCAGAAAAGGCTCAGGCTTTTTACCTGGGGTTGGAGGGTCTCCGCAGAGACGGAGTGGTGATACCGGTGCCTTCCGGAGAGAGGTTCAGGGGTTTTTACTCCAACCTCTTTATCGTCCCGAAGAAGGACGGTTCCTTCCGCCCGGTACTGGACCTGAAGTTGTTCAACCATCACGTGTTGGTTCGGAAGTTCCGCATGGAATCACTGCGCTCCGTGATCGCAGCTGTGTCACAGGGGGACTTCCTAGCGTCCATAGATATCAGAGACGCTTACCTTCACGTGCCCATTGCACCGGCTCATCAGCGCTGGCTGAGATTCGCAGTGGGGGAAGAACACTTCCAATTTGTGGCGCTGCCGTTCGGGTTGGCCTCGGCACCGCGGGTGTTCACAAAGGTGATGGCCTCTATGATGGCTCTCCTGCACGTGCAGGGACATGCCGTCATTCCCTATTTAGATGACCTACTGGTCAGGGCGCCATCAGAACACCTTTGTCAAGAGAGCCTGGATGTGACCATGCGGTCTCTGGAACAGTTCGGTTGGCTCCTCAATATTCAGAAGTCAACGCTAGTTCCGACCCAGTCTTTGACATATTTGGGCATGGACTTCAACACAGCCTCAGCCCTGGTGTCTCTGCCACGAGTCAAGCAGATGGCGATCCAATCAGGAGTGCAAGCAGTCCTCCTGTCACCACAATCATCCCTACGGGTGTTGATGATGCTGGTGGGGCGCATGGTGGCAGCAATAGAGGCGGTGCCTTTTGCACAATTTCGCCTCCGTCCTCTCCAGCTGGAGATCCTCCGCAGGTGGGACAAAAGGTCGATTTCTCTGAATCGGCTGGTGACCCTTTCCCAACCGACCAGAGATTCCCTGCAGTGGTGGTTACAGCCACACCACTTGTCTCGGGGCCGGTCCTTCATCAAAACGTCATGGTTAGTGGTGACCACCGACGCCAGTCTGAAGGGCTGGGGAGCGGTGTTCTTACACCACAGGGCCCAAGGCCTCTGGACTCGGTCGGAGTCGGCGTTGCAGATCAACGTGCTGGAGATCAAGGCGGTCTATCTGGCACTCCTGGCGTTTCAGAGATTCCTCTCAGGACAACCCATTCGGGTTCAGTCCGACAATGCGACGGCCGTCGCTTATATAAATCATCAAGGAGGAACCAGGAGTGCAGAGGCTCTGGCCGAAGTCCACCGCATCCTATCCTGGGCGGAGGACAACAACTGCCTGATCTCCGCAGTTCACATCCCAGGGGTCGAAAACTGGGAGGCCGACTACCTGAGCCGGCAGGGGATGGACGCCGGAGAGTGGTCTCTTCATCCGGACGTCTTCCGGGACATCTGCAGCAGATGGGGCACTCCGGACGTGGATCTGATGGCCTCACGGCTGAATCATCAGGTGCCGCAATACATGGCGAGGTCATGGGATCCCCAATCTCTGGGAGCGGATGCTCTGGTCCTGACTTGGTCCAGATTTCATCTGCCGTATGTGTTCCCGCCTCTGGCTCTGATTCCCAGGGTGCTGTGGAAAATCAGGTCGGAGTGCAGAGTAGCCATTCTAGTGGCTCCAGACTGGCCCAGGAGGTCCTGGTATCCGGACCTGTGGCAACTGTCAGGCGGACACAGGTGGGCTCTTCCAGACCGCGCAGATTTACTCGCGCAAGGCCCATTCTTCCACCTCAATTCCAAGGCCCTCAGATTGACTGCATGGCTCTTGAGGCCTGGCTGCTGACATCCAGGGGTTTTTCCCCTACGGTGGTTGCCACTATGAATCGGGCTAGGAAGCCAGTCTCAAGGAAGATGTACCACAGGACGTGGAAGATCTTTTTTACTTGGTGTGCCTCTGGTGGACGGTCTCCGTGGCCCTTGTCCATACCGACGTTGTTGGCTTTCCTACAGTCGGGTTTGGACTTAGGATTATCCCTTGGCTCCTTGAAAGGTCAAGTCTCAGCACTTTCAGTGCTGTTTGACAGGCGATTGGCGCTCCTCCCGAAGGTCCGTCAATTTCTGCAGGGGGTGTCACGGATGGTTCCGCCCTACAAGAGACCTCTGGACCCTTGGGACCTCAACATGGTCCTGGCGGCATTACAGAGACCACCTTTTGAGCCGCTGAGAGATGTTTCTCTATCTCGCCTGTCTCAGAAAGTGGCCTTTCTGGTGGCAATCACGTCTCTGAGAAGGGTCTCAGAATTGGCAGCACTTTCGTGCAAGTCGCCCTTTCTGGTGGTTCACCAAGACAAGGTGGTGTTGCGTCCTCGGCCAGAATTCTTGCCGAAGGTGGTTTCAACTTTTCACCTGAACCAGGAGATTGTTCTCCCATCATTTTGCCCTGCTCCCGTTCATCAGGTTGAACGCGACCTCCATACTCTGGATCTCGTGAGAGCGGTACGCATTTATGTGTCCAGGACTGCCTCCTTCCGGAGTTCGGATTCATTATTTGTCCTTACGACAGGTCGCTGTAAGGGGTCCGCGGCATCAAAGTCGACATTGGCCAGATGGATTAAGGCTTCCATTCAAGAGGCTTACCGGGCCTCTGGTTTGCCTCTCCCGGTGGGATTGAAGGCTCACTCTACCAGAGCTGTAGGTGCCTCCTGGGCCTTGCGACATCGAGCGTCTGCTCTACAGGTGTGTCAGGCGGCCACTTGGTCTAGCCTGCACACTTTCTCTAAGCACTATATGGTGCATGCCCATGCCTCTGCGGATGCAAGTTTGGGCAGGCGGGTTCTCCAGGCGGCGGTTGCCCACCTTTAGAGGGAACCATGTGTTATCCGTCTTGTTGAGGAACTCTTCCCGCCCTGGGGTATTGCTTTAGGACATCCCCATTGTCTGGGTCTCCCATTATGATGACCAGAAAAAAGAGAATTTTGTTTACGTACCGTAAATTCTTTTTTCTTTAATCATCAATGGGAGACCCAGCACCCACCCAGTTGTTCCGTTGCATGTTTTGCATTTGTTCTGTTCTCTGTTGAGACAGTGTTTGCCGGGTTGTTGAACCGTCTGTGCACGGCATTCTTCCCGATGTTTCGGGTGTGGTTTATTTCCTCCTCGCAGCTTATGGACCAAACTGAGGATGTTCCCTGCGGTAGGGGTTTATAAGCGGAGGAGGCGGTGTCTACAAACTTGTAGTACCTAGTGTGACCTCCGGAGGGCAGTGCCCTAAACCCCATTGTCTGGGTCTCCCATTGATGATTAAAGAAAAAAGAATTTACGGTACGTAAACAAAATTCTCTTTATAGATGTATTTCCTGAGCTCCAGTAACTTGTCATAAGGGGAGCAGACACATTTTAGATATACTGCAGAGTTAATGGAGTTATTAACATAAGGAAATTGAATTAATTCCGATCTTGGAATAAAACGGCTTCACGAGACCCAAAGATGTGCGAGTGCTGACAGATCGCTCCTCATCTGCTCACCTTATGCTATAGAGAAGGGAATGTATGGATCGGAGCTGTTTATTGTGCAGGATATGAGAACATTCCTGACTCCGGGAACAATACTGAATCTAATTAGTCCTTCATTAAGATGCAGAAGAAAACAATAAACAATCTGGAAGTTTGTGTAATGTCTCCAGATTTCATGAGGAGAAACAACCTACAAGTATTGAATGGGAACCTTCACTTTTTGTGAAGTACCGCCCCTTTAAAAGGTCAGGCTGACCAGGAGCGGCTCCAGGTTTACATGGACCCCGGGTGAGAATCTCATTGGGCCCCTTTAACACATATCACAATTCATGATTCATGATAATCTAGAGTCTTTGTCTATATATATGTATAATACAATCACCGCAAATATAATCCTCCATTGTGTGTTCTCTCCCCCTGTGTGCTGTCTGTCTCCTCCCTGTGCACTGTCTCTCTGACTCTTGTGTGCTCTTTTCTCCTCCTATGTGATCTCTCCCTTATGCGCTCTGTTCTCCTCTGTGAGCTCTCTTCTCCCCCTGTGCACTGCCTCTCACCCCCATGAGCTCTTCTTCCCCTGTGTGCTGTCTCTCTCTCTCCCCTGTGCTGTCTTTTCCCCTTGTGCTTTCTCCTTTGAGATGTCTACCTCCTGTGCGCTCTCCCCTTGTGTGCTTTCCCCTTTGAGCTGTCTCCCCTGTGAGCTCTCTTTGCCCCTGTGTGCTTCCCTCTCCCCCTGTGCACTGTCTCTCAACCCATGTGCTCTTCTCCCCCTGTGTTCTGTCTCTCTCACACCCTGTGTGCTGTCTTCTACCCTCTTATGCTATGTCTCTTCTCCCCCTTTGTGCTCTCTTCTCCCCCTTTGAACTCTCTTAACCCTCTGTATGCCCTCTTCTCCCTGAGTGCTCTCTTCTCCCCTGTGCACTTTCTTCTCCCCATGTGCTCTTTTCTTTCCCTATGCTCTCTTCTCCCCCTATGCACTGTCTCCCCCCATGTGCTGTCTCCCCTGTGTACTCTCTTCTCCCCTGTGCATTCTCTTCTCCCTATACCCTCTAATCTCCCCCTGTGTGCGGTTTCCTCCTCGTGTACTCTCTCTTCCTGATCGCTGTCTTCCCTCTTGTCTCTTGTATGCTCTCCTCATACGCTGTTTTCTCCCCCATGTGCTCTCTTCTCCTGTGTGTGTGCGCTGTCTCTATGCGGTGTGTTCTCCTTCCATGCACTGTGCAATACTGATGCAGGAGATCAGAACCACCCCACAATTGACGTCCCTGTTCCTTGTCACACAGCGCTGTGAGGAAGAACACATCACATAGGGAGTAGTATGGAGAGACAGTTACCCCATGTCCAATATATCTGGTGGGGACAACGTTCAACAAGCGGCGCGGATGCTGTCCCCAACAGCGAGTGGGCCCCCCTGTTTGTCTAGGGCCCCGGAATTTGCCCAGGTGCACCAGGTTCTGCTGCCGGCTCTGAAGTTGAGTATGGTCATTGCCAATAGACATTAACCTAAATCATTGCCTGACCACATTCATTCAGGTTTGGGACACAAATATACTTAGATAAGAAGAAAAATTTGAAAAAAAAAAATCTATCTTCAGTCACCACTAGAGGGCACACACTGCAGACTGACTTTCCATTCAACTGAATGCAAAATCTATATGCATTTAGCTCCTGAGCTCCATCTAGAGGTGGCTGCAGGTAATCAGAATTGTATTACCGTATTTATTTCTGTGTCAATTTTGGAGAGTCAGTGCTTTGTATATGAAATTACATTTTTAGCATGGCTTGCACATGTATGTACCTATATATTATGGATTCCTGTATTTTCTCCAATAGGCACCACCATATGTGCTATGCTCAGATCTCCGGATACCTTGCTGTGTAGTGTAAATGACTGGAGTAAGACGTCCAGGCTGGGAGGAGATGGAATCTGCCGAGGGGTGAAGTCCAATAAGGAGCAAAAGAAGTTCTCTTTCATCTTAGGAGGACAGGAGTTCTCTGGAAGTAAGATAGTCAGGATGGCACAGGTGATGGGGGGGCAGTGAAGAAGATGTATGTACATGGAGGTAGAGTAAGTGGCGGGGAATGGATTCCTTGCCTCCATCAGGAATGATGTTGAGGTCTATGAGTCTGGTGATGATCACCCTACTGGTTGCTCTGGAAGTTACTTGCTCCACTTCTGCTCTTCCCATGGCCTGTGACCCCCCCCCATGCGTTCCTTAGCTTTATGAAAGCGCTAAGCCAGGATAAGGAGACTTATAGGCCATACAATGCTAATTGCCTCCTCAGAGAAGAAGAGGACTTAAACCCTAGTGCCACCTATTGTAAGTGCAATCCTAAAAGTCACTAACGACCCTTTATCGAGCCTTGTCATATGACAGTAATCTAAACCCAGGTGTAGAAATGTGTTTCGGGGTGTTGCTCCTCATCAGTGCAAAGCAGATCTGATTTGGTTTAAGGCGAGGTCTCTGACTCAGGGTCTAAGGGGAATGTTTTCTCCAGGCTGGCATAAGAGACAGTCCATGTAATGTTTGTCTGCAAAATAAGTTGTGCTTTTATGGCACCCTTGTGGAGGATTGCCACAGGACCCACCGGTGCAGGGAGGGATGTACACCTTGGCACACACAGCACACAACACCTTCCACCCCAGACCTGGAGGGGGAGCACCAATGGCTGCCTTAAGCCAGTTTCCCTATAAAGATCCAGGCCTGAGGGGAGGAGTCAGTCAGTCTGCTCTGAGCAGTTAGTTCCAGTCAGACAGAGAAGAGAGCGGTTGTAAGGAGCTGGTGACTGGGACCAAGTCAGGCCCAGAACCAGGGGACACTGACCCAGCTGTGCTGAGCCCTAGGGAGAGGGACGGAGGCCAGTGGGAGAAGCAAGAAGAAGGGAACAGACTTGTGAATACCGGAGTCCGCAACTGCTGATAAGATATAGTAGCAGGAATAGTCCGGACAGACCAGGAGGATCCATTCCCCCTGAAGTAACAAGTAGAAGAATCCAAGCTTGACCAAGTAAATGACCAGGGACCTAGCCGAGGATAGGAATCCCACAGAGAGGTCCTCATTGTCAGTTATGGAACAGCACCCTGAGAGGGAGAAGCAGCGTCAGGTTCAGCTCCAGGCAGAGCTTACCCCAAAAAGACGACCACAATATCAGAGGAGGCCTCACGACTCTCCAAGGTGAACGTCCCAAGCTGCACCGACACCTGGTTACCCTCCTGGACCGTGCCTGTTACCGGACATCAGTAAAAAGGTACTGAAACCAAAGACTATTGTGTGTGTGTGTGCCTGCTTCACCGCCGCCTGCAGCGTTCACAGCAGAACTGCTACTACTACTCCCCTCATCCACCCTGCTGCCGTGAGGTAAAGATCCACCTGTGGGGAGCTGTGCTACCAAAACTGTATTCCCATCACCTCAGCGGCCAGCCACAGCGCTGGAAACCCTATTACCAGGTACCACAGTTGGCGTCACTATACCATTCCCCCCATCATCATCACCCCCATCCCCTGCCACTGAGGGTCCAAGGTACGGAACTGGGAACCGACCAGCCATGATTCCCCCATCGAAACAACCACCTTTCTCGGTATCCGAGTACCCCCTACCCTGTCGACCGCCTCACTTTGCACTGAGGAGGGGCAAACACCCCGACACATGCATCTGCAAATAGAGTGTCTGGTTTGGCGTCTTATCCTAAGTCATATGACAAGGCTTTTAAAAGGGTTAATATTGGCCTTTTGGATTGCTACTTCCAATAAGTGGAGCTAAAGTTCAAGCCCTTTCCATTCTGAAGAGGCTGTTTACAAGGAAGATCTTGCCTGCAGTCTGTAAAGAATGGGGGTCTGGTCTGCAGTCTGTATACAGGGTGGGGCTGGTCTGGGGTCTGGCCTGATGGCTGAATACAATGGCCTTGTATGGAGTTTCTAATCAAGGGAGGTCTTGGGTCTTTAATCAGGGGAAGGGTATGGTCTTGGATCCATATACAGTATGGGTCTGGCTTTGGGTTTGTGTACAGGCTGAGAGTGTTCAAGGGTGTACTGTATATGTAAAGGGTCTGGTCTGGAGTCTGTTTACAGAGTGTGTTCTGACCTGTAGTCCATTTATAGGGAAGGTACGGCCCAGGGATCTGAATACAGAGGGCCTAGTGTGGGTGTTACATGTGGTAGTAACGGACAAAGGGGATAAGGTAGCAGGATGGCAGTGACAGGCAAAAGGCAATCAGGGGAACTAGACTGACCCTCGGACTGGGGGTCCCTAGGTGACCCTGTTCCCAGAAGTACCTCTAACAGTGAGGATGTCTGGGCCACTACCCTTGCCCTGTTAGAGACCAGCCCTAGGCTAAAAGCCCCTCACCTCTGCCCAGGGACCGGGATAAGCTCAGTAACTCACAGAAAGACAGCAATCTCCACAAGCTACACAGCAAGAAAGCTCCAGCAGAACAGCAATCAGTATCAACACAGATCACAGTCTTTGCAGAGAATAAACCCTATCAGCGACACCAGCTGATGGATCATGGGACTACTTAAAAGCTGAGGGAGTGGTAAAACCTACATCACCTGATTCACTCAGCAACTACAACTAGTACTGCTGGGCCACACAATTTAACCCTTAATAGACTAAAGGTAATTAACTCCATTTAACTACTGCAGAGCAATTCACAGAGACTGCAGAGCAGTGTACACATGACACTGGGGGTATATAGTGCAGATTTTTGGGGGATCTGATGTGTGGTCTGTACACAGTTTCAGTCTGTGGAAGGGTGATGGGCAGGGTCTCCCCTTGTATTTTTGGGTTTCCTCTGGATACTTGTAGATGGGCTCTTACCTGCCTGTTATATTTCCCCTCTGGGTGGGGGATGATGGGGGTGATTAGATCTGTGGACTATGGTAGTGATGTATTTTTTGTCATACCCATGTGGTACCCTGTTCCTCGTGTGATGGCAGACACTGACTTTTTCTCCTATTTGCAGGTTACTCCTTGTTGTCTCAGAGTTTCGGGATGGCAGATTACTCCACAAACCTGAGTGAAGAGACAAAGAGGGAAATTCAGGAGCTTTTCTTTGATTTTCAGCGAGTTTTCCTACGTAAAGGTATCAGTCCAACCCACCCATGTATCCAGAGTCTGATGGGCCCTGGTGCACGATTTGGATATGTCTCCCCCCCCCCCCATGTGTTGGTCAGATGTATGGACCCTTGTAGCTTTCTGAGTCCTATACAGACATATCAACTGCCAACTCGCCATTCAAGTAATGTCCCCCATCCTTTACTGATGTCTCTTATCCTTGGCCCCTTCCAGGTATATAGGTCCCCCATCCCAGTATATATGATAGCCCCATCCTGGTATATATCATCCCCCATCCTGGTATATATAATCCCCCATCCTGGTATATACCGTATGTACCCCATCCTGGTATATATGTCCCCCATCATGGTGTATATGACTCCTATCCTGGTGTGTGTATATATATAATTTAGACAATGTGATTTTCTGGATTTTGTTTTTGATACTCTATCTGTTACTGTTAAAATTAACCTTTCCTTAAAATTATAGAATGTTCATGTCTTTGTCAGTGGGCAAACATACAAAATCAGCAAGGGATCAAATACTTATTTCCCCCACTGTATATGTCTGCCATCCTGGTGTATATGACTCCCATCCTCACATATATATATATATATGCCTCAAATCTGGTATGTCTCCCATTCTGGCTATATGTCTCCAGTCCTGGTATATATGTCCCTAGCCTGGTATATATGCTCCTATCCTGGTATATATGTTCCCCATCCTGGTATTGGGCCCCCATCTTGGTATGTATGTCCCGCATCCTTGTATAAATGATCCACATACTGGTATATATGTCCACCATCCTGATATATATAGTATGTCCCCCTTCATAGTGTATCTGTCATCCATCCTGGTATATATGTCCCCTCTTTTCTAGTATATCTGTCCCCCAACCTGGTATATATGTCTCCATCCTGAGCTCATCTTCCTTGCAGATATGTTTGTATGGTTATAGTCTAATCCAAGACTGCTCTCTGGGAGCTTCTTGCCGCCCACATCCTTTTGATTGACAGGTGTCTCCTTATACACATATAAGGACAGAGCGGTCAGTCAGTAGCATGACTCTGATGAACGCTTACTTTTAAAGCCCAAATGGGGTTTTCTGACTTCAACATGATGTACGGTAACTTGTCACCAAATTTACCAATATTCCTCATTATCTCCCTTCAGATGAGAAGACGACGGTCGGGGTCACTGGATGTCCTCAGGGAGAAGCTACGAGCAACATGACCAGAGCGTCAGGTACTGAGGTGTATATGGGGGTGTGTGGAGGTGGCCGAGCAGCCCCTTCTACCACATATTATTCATTGTCCTCATTGCCCGGTGCTCTGCTTCCGTCCACGTATGATGCTGTGGATCTCAGCTTACAGCTAACCCTCGTCCACTTCCCAGTAAACAGACTGTAGAGGTTCTGTAGTTTTCATTTATTGTGATGGAGTGAACCTGATTGGTAAAAACTATAATGCAAGGTACATAATAATCACAGTCAGTATGGGATACATTAGAGTAATTAGCACAACAGTAATACAACATAGAATGCAGGGAACATCAGTAACTGGGGTAAAGGTCACTGCAGCAGGCTCTATTCTATACAGAGGTAACATCTCTCTATATACAGTACAGGGGACACTAACTCAAATGGTGTATCTCAGAGCACAATACTCTACACTTTACAGTATTCTACACAGAAATACCTTTATCTAAATACAATGCAAACATGCTAATATGCAGAATTACATGGTATAACACATCTCCTATCTCACAGTTCTCCCTGTAACACTGGCTGAATTATAACTTGCTCACACAGATTCGCATTGCTCTAACCGGGATCATCTTAAAAGGAGAGAAAGAGCTTGTAGAAAGAAGGGACAGGAGCTAAGCATGCATGTCTTCTCAGGAACATGTCTGCCGTCTCCTTCATCCGGAGAAGCAGGGGGAGGTCCCTTCTATATGGCTCATTCTCTTAAAGGAGACATTCTCCCATGTATGGGGAAACAAGATAAATAGGTATCTAGTGACCTCTATGGGTCGTAACTGGTATAACACCATGAATACCCTCTTTGCTGCACATAAATGACAGAACCCCCGTTCTCTCTGCCATATCTCCATGGTTTTACCACATTCGATATCTATTTCATATCTATTTCATATCTCTGCAGCGGCTGCCAAGGAACATTTCATTCCCGTAGACAGCAAAGACGTCGTTATAAACAAAGACACGAACGTAGCAAGTATGGAATATCAGATTTCTAAGGAGCAATACTCATCTGACCAAGCCCTGTCCTGGTGCCTCACCCGTAAGTAACGTACAGGGCAGAGTAACATTCACTGACACCTGGGGTACAGGATGAGGACACTGGGGTACAGGATAATGACACTGGGGTACAGGATAATGACACCTGGGGTACAGGATGAGGACACTGGGGGTACAGGATAATGACACTGGGGGTACAGGATAATGACACTGGGGGTACAGGATAATGACACTGGGGGTACAGGATAATGACACTGGGGTACAGGATGAGGACACTGGGGGTACAGGATAATGACACTGGGGGTACAGGATAATGACACTGGGGGTACAGGATAATGACACTGGGGGTACAGGATAATGACACTGGGGTACAGGAGAATGACACTGGGGGTACAGGAGAATGACACTGGGGGTACAGGAGAATGACACTGGGGGTACAGGAGAATGACACTGGGGTACAGGATAATGACACTGACACTGGGGTACAGGATAATGACACTGGGGGTACAGGATAATGACACTGGGGGTACAGGAGAATGACACTGGGGTACAGGATAATGACACTGTGGGTACAGGATAATGACACTGGGGTACAGGATAATGACACTGACACTGGGGGTACAGGATAATGACACTGGGGGTACAGGAGAATGACACTGGGGGTACAGGATAATGACACTGGGGGTACAGGAGAATGACACTGGGGGTACAGGAGAATGACACTGGGGGTACAGGATAATGACACTGGGGGTACAGGATAATGACACTGGGGGTACAGGATAATGACACTGGGGGTACAGGATAATGACACTGGGGGTACAGGATAATGACACTGGGGGTACAGGAGAATGACACTGACACTGGGGTACAGGATAATGACACTGACACTGGGGGTACAGGAGAATGACACTGACACTGGGGGTACAGGAGAATGACACTGACACTGGGGGTACAGGATAATGACACTGGGGGTACAGGATAATGACACTGGGGGTACAGGATAATGACACTGGGGGTACAGGATAATGACACTGGGGGTACAGGATAATGACACTGGGGGTACAGGAGAATGAAACTGACACTGGGGTACAGGATAATGACACTGGGGGTACAGGATAATGACACTGGGGGTACAGGATAATGACACTGGGGTACAGGATAATGACACTGGGGGTACAGGATAATGACACTGGGGTACAGGATAATGACACTGGGGTACAGGATAATGACACTGGGGGTACAGGATAATGACACTGGGGGTACAGGATAATGACACTGGGGGTACAGGATAATGACACTGGGGGTACAGGATAATGACACTGGGGTACAGGATAATGACACTGGGGGTACAGGATAATGACACTGGGGGTACAGGATAATGACACTGGGGGTACAGGATAATGACCCCCTGATATTTAGGACACCAGGCAGTGACACTTGGGGTACAGTTGTCGGTGTCGCACTTTCTCCCTTCCTCCATTCTTTCTCCTCTTCACTATGATCTGATCTGCGGATGTTTTCCTTCCCTCCGTCTGTCTCCAGGTTGTCTTGAGGAAGAGTCTTGGTGTCGTCTTGCAGATTTACGAGACAGGACGGAGAAATATTTCTCATGTCTCATTTTCCCGGACACATGGAATTGTAATAACCTGAGCGCTTCAGCTGCAGATGATTGTGACATTGCTATGAGCGAGACACCGCGCTCCTTGTACCACCGAAGAGGTTTGTGTCAGTGATGTGTGTGTGCCATTCGCTATAACCCAAGCCTTTTGCCGTCCGCTATAACCTGGGCGTGTGCTATCAACTATAACCTGAGCTGTCCGCTAAAACCCAGGCCTTATGCAGTCCTTTATAATGGGCGAGTGCCAACCACTTTCACACAGGTGTGCGCTGCCCGCTATAAACCGGGTGTGTGCATCTGCTATAACCCCGGAGTGTGCCATCCATTTTAATCCAGGCCATGTGCCATCCACTATAACCTGGGTTGTGTGCTGTGTGCAATAACCCGGGCCATGTGCTGTCCTCTATAACCTGGAATGTGTGCCATCTGATATAACCCGAGCTGTGTGCCGTCTACTATAACCCGGGCCGTGTGCTGTCTGCTATAACCCTGGCCGTGTGCTATCCGCTATAATCCGGGCCATGTGCTGTCTGATATAACCCAGGCCGTGTGCCGTCCGCTATAACCCGGGCCGTGTGCCGTCCGCTATAACCCGGGCCGTGTGCCGTCCACTATAACCCGGGCCGTGTGCCGTCCGCTATAACCCGGGCCGTGTGCTGTCTGATATAACCCGGGCCGTGTGCCATCCGCTATAACCCTGGCCGTGTGCCGTCTGATATAACCCTGGCTGAGTGCCATCTGCTATAACCCTGGCTGTGTGCTATCAGCTATAATCCGGGCCGTGTGCTGTCTGATATAACCCGGGCCGTGTGCCGTCCGCTATAACCCTGGCCGTGTGCCGTCTGATATAACCCTGGCCGTGTGCCGTCTGCTATAACCCTGGCCGTGTGTCGTCTGCTATAACACGGGCCGTGTGCCGTCTGTTATAACCCGGGCCGTGTGCCGTCTGCTATAACCCAGGCTATGTGCCGACCTCTATATCCCTGGCCGTGTGCCATCTGATATAACCTGGGACGTGTGCCGTCTGTTATAACCTGGGCCGTGTGCCGTCTGCTATAACCCTGGCCGTGTGTCGTCTGCTATAAACACGGGCCGTGTGCCGTCTGTTATAACCCGGGCCGTGTGCCGTCTGTTATAACCCGGGCCGTGTGCCGTCTGCTATAACCCTGGCCGTGTGCCGTCTGCTATAACCCTGGCCGTGTGCCGTCTGCTATAACCCTGGCCGTGTGTCGTCTGCTATAACACGGGCCGTGTGCCATCTGCTATAACACGGGCCGTGTGCCGTCTGTTATAACCCGGGCCGTGTGCCGTCTGCTATAACCCAGGCTATGTGCCGACCTCTATATCCCTGGCCGTGTGCCGTCTGATATAACCCTGGCTGTGTGCTATCAGCTATAATCCGGGCTGTGTGCTGTCTGATATAACCCAGGCCGTGTGCCGTCCGCTATAACCCGGGCCGTGTGCCGTCCGCTATAACCCGGGCCGTGTGCCATCCGCTATAACCCGGGCCGTGTGCTGTCTGATATAACCCGGGCCGTGTGCCGTCCGCTATAACCCTGGCCGTGTGCCGTCTGATATAACCCTGGCCGTGTGGCGTCTGCTATAACCCTGGCCGTGTGCTGTCTGCTATAACACGGGCCGTGTGCTGTCTGCTATAACACGGGCCGTGTGCTGTCCGCTATAATCCAGGCTATGTGCCAACCTCTATAACCCGGGCCGTGTGCCATCTGATATAACCTGGGACGTGTGCCGTCTGTTATAACCTGGGCCGTGTGCCGTCTGTTATAACCTGGGCCGTGTGCCGTCTGCTATAACCCTGGCCGTGTGTCGTCTGCTATAACACGGGCCGTGTGCCGTCTGCTATAACACGGGCCGTGTGCCGTCTGTTATAACCCGGGCCGTGTGCCGTCTGCTATAACCCGGGCCGTGTGCCGTCTGCTATAACCCTGGCCGTGTGCCGTCTGCTATAACACGGGCCGTGTGCCGTCTGCTATAACACGGGCCGTGTGCCGTCTGCTATAACACGGGCCGTGTGCCGTCTGCTATAACACGGGCCGTGTGCCGTCTGCTATAACACGGGCCGTGTGCTGTCCGCTATAATCCAGGCTATGTGCCAACCTCTATAACCCGGGCTGTGTGCCATCTGATATAACCCGGGACATGTGCTGTCTGCTATAACACGGGCCGTGTGCCGTCTGCTATAACACGGGCCGTGTGCCGTCTGCTATAACACGGGCCGTGTGCTGTCCGCTATAATCCAGGCTATGTGCCAACCTCTATAACCCGGGCTGTGTGCCATCTGATATAACCCGGGACATGTGCTGTCTGCTATAACACAGGCTGTATGCCGTCTGCTATAACCTAAGCCGTGTGTGACCTCTGTGTCCTCATCCATTTAGAGACCCTCGGGGACAAGGTGAAGCATTTCTACAGCCTCCTCCCGTACCGGACGCTGACCAGTGTTTCTGTGAGGAACAGGATAACCGTGACCAGGACAAGTGTTCCCAATGGGTGAGACACAGATCGGTCAGTGCTGCCCCAGGTCCTAGCGTTCAAGGAAAGCTCCCCCAAAATAAGTAGCAAGTCCCCCATTCTCTGAACCTGTCCGCCAGTGTCCAGGTAAGAAAGACCCCATTATCCCCTTGCTTCGGACCTCTCCCTCTATGAGCCATAAGCCCAACTCCGGTGGCCCCTCATTCATGCATTAGATGGACAGCCTTTGACATGGCCTATATGTTACGGTACATTTTCCCTGCAGTGGGCAAACAACTGATGATTGAATAGGGTTAGAGAAGCCGGATCCCTTTAAGGAGGTGCACCACGAACAATTGTACATTATAATTAATAGATATTATTATTATAAGAAGTTCCACAATTGGATGTGTTAAATACAATATTCCTTGTTGTAATGTATATACAGTATCTGTCCATGCAGGACCAGTAGGGGTATACCACACCTCCTGGGCAGAGGAGGATGGAAGAGAGTATACAGACATTACAGCCAGGGATCACAGAATATAAGAGTATACAGACATTACAGCCAGGGATCACAGAATATAGGAGTATACAGACATTACAGCCGGGGATCACAGAATATAAGAGTATACAGACATTACAGCCGGGATCACAGAATATAAGAGTATACAGACATTACAGCCAGGGATCACAGAATATAAGAGTATACAGACATTACAGCCGGGGATCACAGAATATAAGAGTATACAGACATTACAGCCAGGGATCACAGAATATAGGAGTATACAGACATTACAGCTAGGGATCACAGAATATGAGAGTATACAGACATTACAGCCGGGGAACACAGAATATAAGAGTATACAGACATTACAGCTGGGGATCACAGAATATAAGAGTATACAGACATTACAGCCAGGGATCACAGAATGTAAGAGTATACAGACATTACAGCCAGGGATCACAGAATATAAGAGTATACAGACATTACAGCCAGGGATCACAGAATATAGGAGTATACAGACATTACAGCCGGGATCACAGAATATAAGAGTATACAGACATTACAGCCGGGAATCACAGAATATAAATGTATACAGACATTACAGCCGGGGATCACAGAATATAAGAAAATACAGACATTATAGACCGGGATCACAGAATATAAGAGTATACAGACATTACAGCTGGGGATCACAGAATATAAGAGTATATAGACGCTAAAGGCGGGGATCACAGAATATTCTGAGATCTATTAATTAAAATGTACAATTGTTTGTAGAACAACCCCTTTAATATGAATTTTGTGTGCAAAGAATTCTATTTAAAAATAACTACATTTCATCCTCAGGTTTTTCCAGTGTGAGCTGCACTGTGACGCAGATCCATGTTGCAGAGGATTTGGATACGTCCAGCAGACTGGCACACTAGGTAGGTGTGAGTACTGCAGCCGCATCTCCCTCCTCTCCCCTTTTTTTCACTATACTGATTTTAGGCTCTTGGTTATGAAATAACAAGGTTAATCATATGTTTAGGAACTGATTACAAACACTTCCATCTTTGTTTTAGGACAGTCAGTGCTACCCTTCCTCACCACACTGACTGCAAGCAGATGAAAGCTGGAGGTGTTTGTAATTACAGTTCTGCTCTATACCACACAGTGACTGCAGAGATCAGAGCCATCTGTCATTTCATCTCCAAGGGATAAACATGTTTTGATCTTCTGGGGGCGTGTTATTTCCCCCCCCCCCATCTTTAACGATCTCTAGTAACGCCCAGTTTTTTACTTTTCCATTGGACAATTGTTTCCCTATTTTTCTCTACATTATTTGATAAAGTAAATTAGTTTTACTAAATAAAAAAAACTACCATTTGTCAGGCTATGCAGACAAAAAAATAAGAAAAAGTTATGGCTCTTGGAAGAGAAGGAGAACAAAGATTAAACAAGTATAAAAAAGATAGCCAATGCGTAAAGGAGTTCTTTTTCTTTACTATCTGACCACTAGATGGCGCTGGCTATTACGCGTTTTCTTTGGAAATTCTCTATGGTCTGAAACCCATTCATTATTCTCAGGGGCAGAGAAGATTTGTTTGCTGTTGTCCGGTTTTGGAATACAGTCCTGTGCGGAACAAGATGGCGACTCCTGGCGCGTTTCGAACTGCAGTTTGCCAAACTCGGGAATGGAAGCTTTACCTTTTGGTTGGTACCAGAAGCCAGGTAACTATAAGGAAAATGTTATGTATGTGTTATGTATGAAAGCAGGACTTATTGTTTGCCAACAATACAATGACTCATTGTGGACAATATATACCTGTTTGTGGGCAGAGAATAAGGCTTTTGCACATTGATAGGCAATATGTTTGCACTTCATGATTCTTTTTGGAAAGTAGTATACAATCTATGGCTGGACAAAGTATGGGAGGCTGTGTACAGCAAAGCGGTTCATTTGGTATGAATCCGGCAATCACTCGGTGAAGCAAAATGGTGTATTACGTTTGCCATGTCGTATGGATTCTGAAAATATAAGTTTCATCTTCCTGTTATTAATGTGGAGTATTAATTCTGTCTTGAAGTGGTTTAGATGGTCAAACAAAGGACTTGAATATTTTGCTACATCCTTGCTTCCCACCAGATGTTCTTATCTGCTAGCTGCATTTCTTGGATCCATAAAACCTTATTTTCTGGCCATTTTCTACCAAGGGGAGAGGGAGTTACAAAGAAAGGAGGCTGTGTAAGTGTAAGGGTACCATCACACCTGGCGACGGCCCCGGAGATGTGTACACATCGCCCCAGATCGGCTGCCTGGTTTCAGAGCACTGCTCAAAAACCAGGCGACCAGTAAAAGGCGTCGCCATCGCCCCTTTACGTTAGGCAACGCAGGGGCGATGTTGTCGCTGATAGGCCACGCCCCTACATTGCCTATGTAATTGGCGGCGATTTCGCCTCGTGTGACGTGGCCTTAAGGTTTTGCATATTGTCTCCTCAGTGAGGAAGTAGGGTAAGGTTTTTTTACCCATAAACCACTTGAGGGACAGGGCGGGGGGGTGTAGTGGAAGGGGAGGGGATGAGGTATTATGGTCTCTGAGGCTGTCAGCTCTAAGGGTACTGTCACACCTGGCGAAGGCCCTGGAGATGTCGGCGGCGACGGGTGGGAGCGTGCACGTTTTTGGCGCCCTGCCAGCGTTGCCGCCCCCATTTACACGGGGAGACAACTCCGGCGATGGGCCGGCGGGCTGAGAGGCGGCGTCGCCGCCGGGGTGTCTCTAAACCCCAGCGGCGATGCAGGACAATGGGAGCCTCTGGCTCCTATCGCCTGTCAGCTCACCGGCGGCCGTTTACATGGGGCGATGTGTGCATATCGCCCCAGATCGGTCGCCTGGTTTCAGAGCACTGTTCTGAAACCAGGCGACCAGTAAAAGGCGTCGCCATCGCCCCTTTACATTAGGCGACGTAGGGGCGATGGCGACGCCGATAGACCACGCCCTACGTCGCCTATGTAATCATATGACGTGGCTTTAAGAAAAATGGAGGACATATTTTCATATTTTTATGATGTCTTTCTGACAATGTAAATATGAGATTTGGAGGCCATGGAACCAGAACTCCACTCACACTTAGAATAGAGCTCAGAATTTTACATTTCCTATAAGATCGAGATGGATAACAAGGTTTGTATGGACACTGCACAGCGCTGTCCTGGCACTATATGGTGGTTACTGTGTAAGATGCAAATAAAAAGTTACTAAAATGGTAATGTGGTAATGTGTTCCATGGCAATATTTCAGTATCCAAGAGAAAACTGCAGACCCTTCTGTGTTTGTTTTGTTAGAGCCGTTGGAAGAGAATCAGTACATGGAATATGTTGCAGAGTGTCAGCAGCTCAGGCAGTCACTGGCATACAGCACTGTGCAAAAGGAACCATGCTACAAAGAAAGAAAGCTTTCAAAAATAGTAGTGCTAAAGGGGTTGTCCAGGCTCGGAGCTCAACACTGCAGATTCTCTATGTGACTGCAGATTTGGTCATTTTCACAATGCACACTGTCAGGATTCTTCGCCAAGCGTATGCGATGTATACACATTCCAACTAAACGTTTCCAGCTTTGAACGTTTCACTTGCATTGAGCGAGGTCGCCCATGTCTAGTTGGCTTCTAACCATACCTATGCAAATCACAAACTTGTGGTCATGTTACCGGTAACGTTATCTGAAGAATCTTGACAGCGTGCACAGTGCACACTGTGAGGATACACAAGTCTGCAGTCACATAGAGTAACAGCCAGATTAATAGTTTGTAGAATACACTAATATTTTGAAAGTTATTCTGACCTCAGGTGATGTGCTCTTGTCGCTTAGATCCACGAAAAGGGTAAACTATACTTGTGACTGATACATTCCTTAAACACAGTGTATAAAAGTAAGTAATGTAGCAGGTGAAATAAGTATTGAATACATCAGGAATTTTCTGAGTAAATATATTTCTTAAGCAGCTGTTGACATGAATTTCTCATCAGATGTCGGTAACAACCCATCCAATCCACACAGGCAAAGAAATCAAACCATACTTGTCCATAAATGATTCAGGTAAAAGGTTCTGAACACGTTACTGAAATGTATTTAATATTTCATACTTCGGCCTTTGTTGGTGATGAAGCTCCACACGCCTCCTGTATGGAGACACTCGTCCCTGCATTGCTCAGGAGGATTTTGGTCCATTCTTCCACATAAACACTCATCACCTCCTGCAGGTCCTGTGGATCCTTCTATGATCTCGGAGCTTTAGATCCTTCCAGACATTTTCTGTTGGATTCAGCTCCGGTGATCGGCTCTGACATTCTAGAAGATTTATTTCTTTATGTGACATCAGTTGAGAATTTCCTCGCTGTATGTTTTCTTGTGGTTAGTCCTCCTTCATTTCATCTTCATCGTCCTGGTAGATGGCAGCAGATTTATATTAATAATGTCTCGGCACAGTGGCCCATTCATCCTTCCTTTAATTACATGAAGTTTGCCAGTGCCGTCTGCTGGAAAACAGCCGCGCACCATGATGTTCCCTCCTCCACACTTCACTGCTGGTGTTTTTGAGGTGATATGCCTTTTGGCCTCCAAACATGTTGTGTATTATGGCATCCAAAGAGATCAGTTTTGGTCTCCTCTACCAGACTATATTCTCCAGTATTTCACAGGATTGCCTGTATGTTGTTGAGCAAACTTTACACATTCTTGAACATGATTTTTGTTGAGCAATGGAGCCTTGCGTTGTGATCATGCATACAGGAGCGTGCTGTGACGACCGTCCGCTGTAAGGCTGAGCTGCTGGTAAGGCAGCACCCCGAGAAACCCCGAGACCCTTAACCCCTATACAGGGATCTGGAATTATAGCGGAGCCCAGGGGGTAGCTACCTATGGGAGCAGCAGAGCAGGGAGGTCGTCTAGGAAGGGAAAAATCAGGAAGCGAAGAACGTAGTCAGGAGTCCGAGTCAAAACCGAGAGGGCAGCAAAGGTACAAAATCGTCAGGCGGTACAGAGTCAAAAATCCAGGCAAAGGTCAGAGTCAAAACCAAACACACACACTATGTCACTTGGGGAACCAAAACTATATCTGGCGGCCTGCAAGACAGGCTCCAATGTACTTGAAGGGCGCGGTTACCTCCCATAGGCTGGAGCTCACAACCTGATGACCTCATCCGGACCGCCCCTAGAGCCAGGTCAGATGGAGATGCACGACTGGCTCCACCCATCCCACCTCTGACAGAAGAACGCAGGCTGCGCCTAACGGACACCTCTGCAGGGCCCACTCCTCTGTGACCAACACCACCCAGAGGGGAAACACAGCGGCGCTCAGCGACAGAGGCAGACGTCGCTGGAGCAGGTCCATATGAGGACAAGGCCTTCCTATCACCAGCACCACCAGACGAAGGAATCCGGCTCCTCCCAGCGGCCGAGGCAGGAACACCAGCCACCGAGTCCAATGGCGATGTGACACGTGCATACAGGAGAGTCCATACATGACTGTGCATATAGGACCATGTATACGGGCCATGAGGGGGAGTGCATTACTTATTGTAATCTTGAAAACAATTGTCCCTGATGATTCCAGGTCTTTCTGTAGATCTCCACAGGTGTCCTTGACTCATAGACAACTCTTCTGATAATTCTTTTCACTCCTCTGTGTGAAATCTCGTGGCCTTTTTATGGTGAAATCTTGTTCTTTTCACTTCCAGATTATGGCCCCAGCAGAGCTCACTGGAACTTCAGTAGTTTAGACATTCTTCTATAACCAATGCTATCAATATGTTTCACAACAATAAGGTTGTGAAGGTATTGATACAGCTCACTGGTTTTACCCACCATGAGATGTTTCTTGTGTGGCACTTGGTAATGAGATCCTTTTTATTGGCCATCAGTTGAACCAGCTGATATTATCTCTCACTAAGTAGCAGGTTGATAGATCTGATATATTTCAGCTGGTGTCATCACTTTATACAGCATTTTGCACCTCTTTTTATTCATGCGTTGAATACTTTTTTCCTGTGTCATTTCTCAATATTACACATCACTAAATGTATCGACATCTGTGGTTTGATATATTTCCTTGTGTGGATTGGATGGGTTGTTACCAACATCTGGTAAGAAATTCATGTCAATAGGTCCTTTAGAAATATATTTACGTAGAAAATTGCTGACTGGTCCAATACTTATTTCACAGGAGTACAGTGCAGAGAAAAACAGTTGATCATGCAATGTCCAGTCTGTCTGCTCCATACATTACTCAATAATACCACTATACAGTGCTGAAATGGGAACACCATTCAATGCTCCAATGATATAGAGCAGGGGCATAACTACAACAGGTGCAGGGGTTGGACTCGCACCCGGGCCCTGGAGCCTAGGGGGCCCCAAAAGTCCCTCTGGTCTATAGAAAAAAATAATGTTATTAAAGATTTGCTATAATTGGGGCCCCGTTGGAGCTTTCACATCTGGGCCCATGAGCTTCAAGTTACTCCACTGATACAAAGGGTAATTAACGAAGATTATGGAAGATTTCTGCAATTTAGACGTCAGAGAAATGTTACATTCACATCCTTTTCAATATTTTTTTTTAATCATTGTCTATTTTATTTGCAGGTGATGAAAAAACAATTCCCCCTGCACTGTGCCCATCTACTGATAACCCTCTGAATGCAGAAACAGAAGGTAAAGTAATATCATGTAATATAGTATTATAGTAGTTATATTCTTGTACATAGGGGCTTTATTATAGTAGTTATATTCTTGTATATAGGGGCAGTATTATAGTAGTTATATCCTTGTACATAAGGACAGTATTATAGTAGTTATATTCTTGTACATAGGGGCAGTATTATAGTAGTTATATTCTTGTACATAGGAGCAGTATTATAGTAGTTATATTCTTGTACATAGGGGCAGTATTATAGTAGTTATATTCTTGTATATAGGGGCAGTATTATAGTAGCTATATTCTTGTACATAGGAGCAGTATTATAGTAGTTATATTCTTGTACATAGGTGGAAGTATATAGTAGTTATATTCTTGTACATAGAGGCAGTATTATAGTAGTTATATTCTTGTACATAGGAGCAGTATTATAGTAGTTATATTCTTGTACATAGGAGCAGTATTATAGTAGTTATATTCTGTACATAGGGGCAGTATTATAGTAGTTATATTCTTGTATATAGGAGCAGTATTATAGTAGTTATATTCTTGTATATAGGAGCAGTATTATAGTAGTTATATTCTTGTACATAGGAGCAGTATTATAGTAGATATATTCTTGTACATAGGGGCAGTATTATAGTAGTTATATTCCTGTACATAGGAGCAGTATTATAGTAGTTATATTCTTGTACATAGGAGCAGTATTATAGTAGATATATTCTTGTACATAAGAGCAGTATTATAGTAGATATATTCTTGTACACAGGGGCAGTATTATAGTAGTTATATTCTTGTACATAGGAGCAGTATTATAGTAGTTATATTCTTGTACATAGGAGCAGTATTATAGTAGTTATATTCTTGTACATAGGGGCAGTATTATAGTAGTTATATTCTTGTACATAGGGGCAGTATTATAGTAGTTATATTCTTGTACATAGGAGCAGTATTATAGTAGTTATATTCTGTACATAGGGGCAGTATTATAGTAGTTATATTCTTGTACATAGGAGCAGTATTATAGTAGTTATATTCTTGTACATAGGGGCAGTATTATAGTAGATATATTCTTGTACATAGGGGCAGTATTATAGTAGTTATATTCTTGTATATAGGAGCAGTATTATAGTAGTTATATTCTTGTACATAGGAGCAGTATTATAGTAGTTATATTCTTGTACATAGGAGCAGTATTATAGTAGTTATATTCTTGTACATAGGGGCAGTGTTATAGTAGTTATATTCTTGTATATAGGGGCAGTATTATAGTAGTTATATTCTTGTATATAGGAGCAGTATTATAGTAGTTATATTCTTGTACATAGGAGCAGTATTATAGTAGTTATATTCTTGTATATAGGAGCAGTATTATAGTAGTTATATTCTGTACATAGGGGCAGTATTATAGTAGTTATATTCTTGTACATAGGAGCAGTATTATAGTAGTTATATTCTTGTACATAGGGGCAGTATTATAGTAGTTATATTCTTGTATATAGGGGCAGTATTATAGTAGTTATATTATTGTACATAGGGGCAGTATTATAGTAGTTATATTCTTGTATATAGGAGCAGTATTATAGTAGTTATATTCTTGTACATAGGGACAGTATTATAGTAGTTATATTCTTGTACATAGGGGCAGTATTATAGTAGTTATATTCTTGTATATAGGGGCAGTATTATAGTAGTTATATTCTTGTACATAGGGACAGTATTATAGTAGTTATATTCTTGTACATAGGGGCAGTATTATAGTAGTTATATTCTTGTATATAGGAGCAGTATTATAGTAGTTATATTCTTGTATATAGGGGCAGTATTATAGTAGTTATATTCTTGTACATAGGAGCAGTATTCTAGTAGTTATATTCTTGTATATAGGAGCAGTATTATAGTATTTACCGTATATACTCGTGTATAAGCCGACCCGTGTATAAGCCGACCCCCCTACTTTTGCCCCCAAAACCTGGGAAAACCTATTGACTCGTGTATAAGCCGAGGGTGGACTCCAGCACAGGTATACAGCCCCCAGCAGTGTGGTATACAGGCCCCCCAATGGTAGTATACAGCAGCATCCCCAGTGGTAGTATACAGCAGCAGCCCCAGTGGTATATACAGCAGCAGCTCCAGTAGTTAGTATACAGCAGCCCCAGAGGTATATACAGCCCCAGTGGTAGTATACAGCATCCCCAGAGGTATATACAGCCCCAGTGGTAGTATACAGCATCCCCAGAGGTAGTATACAGCAGCCCCAGAGGTAGTATACAGCAGCCCCAGAGGTAGTATACAGCAGCCCCAAAGGTATATACAGCAGCCCCAGTGGTAGTATCCAGCAGCCCCAGAGGTAGTATACAGCCCCAGTGGTAGTATACAGCAGCCCCAGAGGTATATACAGCCCCAGTGGTAGTATACAGCAGCCCCACAGGTATATACAGCCCCAGTGGTAGTATACAGCAGCCCCACAGGTATATACAGCCCCAGTGGTAGTATACAGCAGCCCCACAGGTATATACAGCCCCAGTGGTAGTATACAGCAGCCCCAGAGGTATATACAGCCCCAGTGTAGTATCCAGCAGCCCCAGTGGTAGTACACAGCCCCCCCTCCTTAATATGCGTCCCCCAGTAGTAATAAACAGCCCCCCCCTCCTTATCATGTTCCCCCCGGCTGCTTCTTCTTCCTTGATGTGCCGGCTTGTGACCGCGCGCAGGAAATGACGTCATCTCCTGCGCCCGGTCACATGACACCGGCACAACAAGGAAGAAGAAGCAGCCGGCGAGCGGAGATGCTGAGGACCGGAGGAGCGGAGAGCTGCGCCGGAAGGTGATGTATACACTGTTTGTTATTTTCTCAGCTGCCCAGCCAGGGGAGACATGATAAGGAGGGGGGGGGCTGTTTATTACTACTGGGGGACGCATACTAAGGAGAGGGGGCTGTGTAGTGCAATATGCACGGCATCCCCCCGCCGCTGATGGACGGGGGGATGCCGTGCATATTTATTGCACTAATGAGGCGGCCCCACGTGACCGCCTGCGGTCACCGCGGCCCCCTCCTGCCTCCTCCAGCCCCCGGTCACAGCTCCCCCCCCACAGCATACCGTATTGACCCGTGTATAAGCCGAGGGGGGGACTTTTCAGCCCAATTTTTGGGCTGAAAAACTCGGCTTATACACGATTATATAACGGTATATTCTTGTACATAGGAGCAGTATTATAGTAGTTATATTCTTCTATATAGGGGCAGTATTATAGTAGTTATATTCCTGTACATAGGGGGCAGTATTATAGTAGTTATATTCTTGTACATAGGGCAGTATTATAGTAGTTATATTCCTGTACATAGGGGGCAGTATTATAGTAGTTATATTCTTGTACATAGGAGCAGTATTATAGTAGTTATATTCTTGTATATAGGAGCAGTATTATAATAGTTATATTCTTGTAAATAGGGGCAGTATTATAGTAGTTATATTCTTGTACATAGAGGCAGTATTATAGTAGTTATATTCTTGTATATAGGAGCAGTATTATAATAGTTATATTCTTGTACATAGGGGCAGTATTATAGTAGTTATATTCTTGTATATAGGGGCAGTATTATAGTAGTTATATTCTTGTACATAGGGGCAGTGTTATAGTAGTTATATTCTTGTACATAGGGGCAGTATTATAGTAGTTATATTCTTGTACATAGGAGCAGTATTATAGTAGTTACATTCTTGTACATAAGAGCAGTATTATAGTAGTTATATTCTTGTATATAGGGGCAGTATTATAGTATTTATATTCTTGTACATAGGGGCAGTATTATAGTAGTTATATTCTTGTACATAGGGGCAGTATTATAGTAGTTATATTCTTGTACATAGGAGCAGTATTATAGTAGTTACATTCTTGTACATAAGAGCAGTATTATAGTAGTTATATTCTTGTATATAGGGGCAGTATTATAGTATTTTATTCTTGTACATAGGAGCAGTATTATAGTAGTTATATTCTTGTACATAGGAGCAGTATTATAGTAGTTATATTCTTGTATATAGGGGCAGTATTATAGTAGTTATATTCTTGTACATGGGGCAGTATTATAGTAGTTATATTGTTGTACATAGGAGCAGTATTATAGTAGTTATATTCTTGTATATAGGAGCAGTATTATAGTAGTTACATTCTTGTATATAGGGACAGTGTTATAGTAGTTATATTCTTGTACATAGGGGCTGTATTAAAGTAGTTATATTCTTGTACATAGGAGCAGTATTATAGTAGTTATATTCCTGCACATAGGAGCAGTATTATAGTAGTTATACTCTTGTATATAGGAACAGTATTATAGTAGTTATATTCTTGTACATAGGAGCAGTATTATAGTAGTTATATTCGTGTACATAGTGGGAGTATTATAGTAGTTATATTCTTGTACATAGGAGTAGTATTATAGTAGTTATATTCTTGTACATAGGAGCAGTATTATAGTAGTTTTATTCTTGTACATAGGAGCAGTATTATAGTAGTTATATTCTTGTATATAGGAGCAGTATTATAGTAGTTATATTCTTGTACATAGGAGCAGTATTATAGTAGTTATATTCTTGTATATAGGGGCAGTATTATAGTAGTTATATTCTTGTACATAGGAGTAGTATTATAGTAGTTATATTCTTGTACATAGGAGCAGTATTATAGTAGTTTTATTCTGGTATATAGAGGCAGTATTATAGTAGTTATATATTTGTACGTAGGAGCAGTATTATTGTAGTTATATTCTTGTACGTAGGAGCAGTATTATAGTAGTTATATTCTTGTACATAAGGGCAGTATTATAGTAGTTATATTCTTGTACATAGGGGCAGTATTATAGTAGTTATATTCTTGAACATAGGAGCAGTATTATAGTAGTTATATCCTTGTACATAGGAGCAGTATTATAGTAGTTATATTCTTGTACATAGGAGCAGTATTATAGTAGTTATATTCTTGTACATAGGAGCAGTATTATAGTAGTTATATTCTTGTATATAGGAGCAGTATTATAGTAGTTATATTCTTGTATATAGAGGCAGTATTATAGTAGTTACATTCTTGTATATAGGGACAGTGTTATAGTAGTTATATTCTTGTACATAGGGGCTGTATTAAAGTAGTTATATTCTTGTACATAGGAGCAGTATTATAGTAGTTATATTCCTGCACATAGGAGCAGTATTATAGTAGTTATACTCTTGTATATAGGAACAGTATTATAGTAGTTATATTCTTGTACATAGGAGCAGTATTATAGTAGTTATATTCGTGTACATAGTGGGAGTATTATAGTAGTTATATTCTTGTACATAGGAGTAGTATTATAGTAGTTATATTCTTGTACATAGGAGCAGTATTATAGTAGTTTTATTCTTGTACATAGGAGCAGTATTATAGTAGTTATATTCTTGTATATAGGAGCAGTATTATAGTAGTTATATTCTTGTACATAGGAGCAGTATTATAGTAGTTATATTCTTGTATATAGGAGCAGTATTATAGTAGTTATATTCTTGTACATAGGAGTAGTATTATAGTAGTTATATTCTTGTACATAGGAGCAGTATTATAGTAGTTATATTCTTGTATATAGGGGCAGTATTATAGTAGTTATATTCTTGTACATAGGAGTAGTATTATAGTAGTTATATTCTTGTACATAGGAGCAGTATTATAGTAGTTTTATTCTGGTATATAGAGGCAGTATTATAGTAGTTATATATTTGTACGTAGGAGCAGTATTATTGTAGTTATATTCTTGTACGTAGGAGCAGTATTATAGTAGTTATATTCTTGTACATAAGGGCAGTATTATAGTAGTTATATTCTTGTACATAGGGGCAGTATTATAGTAGTTATATTCTTGAACATAGGAGCAGTATTATAGTAGTTATATCCTTGTACATAGGAGCAGTATTATAGTAGTTATATTCTTGTACATAGGAGCAGTATTATAGTAGTTATATTCTTGTACATAGGAGCAGTATTATAGTAGTTATATTCTTGTATATAGGAGCAGTATTATAGTAGTTATATTCTTGTATATAGAGGCAGTATTATAGTAGTTATATTCTTGTACATAGGAGCAGTATTATAGTAGTTATATTCTTGTACATAGGGCAGTATTATAGTAGTTATATTCTTGTACATAGGAGCAGTATTATAGTAGTTATATTCTTGTACATAGGAGCAGTATTATAGTAGTTATATTCTTGTACATAGGGGCAGTATTATAGTAGTTATATTCTGGTATATAGGAGCAGTATTATAGTAGTTATATTCTTGTATATAGAGGCAGTATTATAGAAGTTATATTCATGCACATAGGGGTAGTATTATAGTAGTTATATTCTAGTACATAGGAGCAGTATTATAGTAGTTATATTCCTGTACATAGGGGCAGTATTATAGTAGTTATATTCTTGTATATAGGGGTAGTATTATAGTAGTTATATTCTAGTACATAGGAGCAGTATTATAGTAGTTATATTCCTGTATATAGGAGCAGTATTATAGTAGTTATATTCTTGTATATGGGGGCAGTATTATAGTAGTTATATTATAGTACATAGGAGCAGTATTATAGTAGTTACATTCTTGTACATAGGAGCAGTATTATAGTAGTTATATTCCTGTACATAGGGGCAGTATTATAGTAGTTATATTCTTGTATATAGAGGCAGTATTATAGTAGTTATATTCTTGTACATAGGAGCAGTATTATAGTAGTTATATTCTTGTACATAGGGGCAGTATTATAGTAGTTATATTCTTGTACATAGGAGCAGTATTATAGTACTTATATTCTTGTACATAGGAGCAGTATTATAGTACTTATATTCTTGTATATAGGGGCAGTATTATAGTAGTTATATTCTTGTAAATTGGGGCAGTATTATAGTAGTTGTATTCTTACACATGCCCTTGTTGCTGTGTAGTATAGGGTGGTGCAGACATCTGTTCTTGTGTCTTTCCTTCTCTTCGATGGCGGGGGCTTCTCCTCCTATAAACAGTTTGTGCCAGTCTGTAATTTGCGAGAATTCAGCGGAAGAGCCGTATAAAGCTGCTGTCAGTTATAGTTCTGTAATTCTGCAGCTTCTGTTATTACGGTCTCTAAATGATACTTTAGTGGATATTTCGGGATGAGCACACATGGTGAGGAGCCGCCAGACACCATTTTCACCTTTCCCTTGAAGTTGTTATTGACACAGCTGTAGCCGAAAAAAAATGACCCCGAATCTGGGACAAAATGAATTTACATACAAAGTATTTGAAACTGACTAAAAAAATGTAAGAAGCGACTGAGCAGAGAATGAGGTGCGGCACCACGGCCTTTGTGTGAGGCATTAATAGAATGGAGCTTTGCTTTATTACATTTGGGTAATATTCTGCTGGTGCAGTCACTGTGTACATACATTACATTACTGATCCTGAGTTACCTCCTGTATTATACTCCAGAGCTGCACTCACTATTCTGCTGGTGCAGTCACTGTGTACATACATTACATTACTGATCCTGAGTTACCTCTTGTATTATACTCCAGAGCTGCACTCACTATTCTGCTGGTGCAGTCACTGTGTACATACATTACATTACTGATCCTGAGTTACCTCCTGTATTATACTCCAGAGCTGCACTCATTATTCTGCTGGTGCAGTCACTGTGTACATACATTACATTACTGATCCTGAGTTACCTCCTGTATTATACTCCAGAGCTGCACTCACTATTCTGCTGGTGCAGTCACTGTGCACATACATTACATTACTGATCCTGAGTTACCTCCTGTATTATACTCCAGAGCTGCACTCACTATTCTGCTGGTGCAGTCACTGTGTACATACATTACATTACTGATCCTGAGTTACCTCCTGTATTATACCCCAGAGCTGCACTCACTATTCTGCTGGTGCAGTCACTGTGTACATACATTACATTACTGATCCTGAGTTACCTCCTGTATTATACCCCAGAGCTGCACTCACTATTCTGCTGGTGCAGTCACTGTGTACATACATTACATTACTGATCCTGAGTTACCTCCTGTATTATACTCCAGAGCTGCACTCACTATTCTGCTGGTGCAGTCACTGTGTACATACATTACATTACTGATCCTGAGTTACCTCCTGTATTATACTCCAGAGCTGCACTCACTATTCTGCTGGTGCAGTCACTGTGTACATACATTACATTACTGATCCTGAGTTACCTCCTGTATTATACTCCAGAGCTGCACTCACTATTCTGCTGGTGCAGTCACTGTGTACACACATTACATTACTGATCCTGAGTTACCTCCTGTATTATACTCCAGAGCTGCACTCACTATTCTGCTGGTGCAGTCACTGTGTACATACATTACTGATCCTGAGTTACCTCCTGTATTATACTCCAGAGCTGCACTCACTATTCTGCTGGTGCAGTCACTGTGTACATACATCACATTACTGATCCTGAGTTACCTCCTGTATTATACTCCAGAGCTGCACTCACTATTCTGCTGGTGCAGTCACTGTGTACATACATCACATTACTGATCCTGAGTTACCTCCTGTATTATACCCCAGAGCTGCACTCACTATTCCGCTGGTGCAGTCACTGTGTACATACTTTACTTTTGTGTATTGATCACAAGCTATGGCCTGTTTTATACTCCAGAGTTCCCTTCACACTTGTTCAGGCGTTTTTTATCTTGGGCTGCTTTCTCATCACTCTTTTTGTGGATCTGTGGCTATCCGTTGTAAAACAGATAGCCATGGATCCGATTTGGCCCTCATGTATCCCTATGGGCACGGATTGATGCTTAATAACCATCCGTGTCTGTGTCCCCTTTTTTCCCGTCCTCAAAATTGGAGACTGCTTTTATTTTGGGCACAGAAGACACAATCGGACGAAATCGGGCTGCATCGAATCCTATGCTGTCCGATACAAATAACATGGGGGTCTGTGGAGCTCGGATCCGGGAAAAAACAGGATCGTTTCCCGATTTCTGGTGTTGGTGTACGGAGCATGCTCAGTACACTAAAACTGCTCTGCTCAGTGTAATTTCACTTTATTAGTGAACGTACATACACTATCTATATATATCGTTATCAATATACACTATCTATATACGCTATCTACGAGTCTACATACACTGCTAAAGTGAAATTAAATAAAGGAATGTTAAAAATAAAAAAATAAATGCTCACCTTTCTGCCGGCTGTCCGGGAGCAGAGAAGACTTCCGGATGCTTCCAGGACCTTAACCTAAACTGTGGTTGGCTGGTAGCGATCAGGTGGTGATCACGTGGTATGTGACGTCACAAATCACATGATCGCTACAGGCCAATCACAGATCTTTAAGGTCCTGGCAGCATCCAGACGTCTTCTCGGGTCCAGGACAGCCGGAAGAAAGGTGAGCATTTATTTTTTTATTTTTAATACATTTTTTCTCTTTTTCCAGTGTATGTTGATAGTGTATTAGATACACTGGGAAAGCAAAACTACAGCCCCGACATGTCACACGAGGGGAGGAACACAGGATTCTTCCGTCCCCCCATGTGGCATCACAGCCCTGACTCCACTGGGCTCCTCCCAGCGCTTTCTGTGTCCGGATCCGTTAAACTCACAGATCCGGACACAGAAATGCCATCCGGCAATCACATCCGGGCCTGCAAACAACAGGATCCCCACGGACAGGAAAAAATGGTGATGTGAAAGGGGCCTAAGTGTATGTATCACTATCTGTGCTGTACATTTAATTGTTTGTGTGTGATATTTCAGGATCGGTGGATGCCTGGGTGGACACTGGACGTCTCTTCTGTAGTCGTGGACCCTTCTCTCTCTAAATATGACTCAGTGGAGCTCGACCTGAATTCTGCGCTATCGCTCCCTTATGCCCAGAGCTATTGTAGATCAGGTAAGATTTACCCCAGACCTTGTATATTCTGCTGTGTTATCTCCTAGATGTACAGAGTATCTGCTTAGCTTCCAACCATCCCGGATTCAGTGGAGTCGTCCCAATGTGAGGGCTCAGTCCCGCTGTCCCAGCTGTCAGGGCTTTGTCCCGACTTTCTCTCATTGTCTTTTCCAGCTGTTTTGCTCCTCCTCGGGGATCTGGACACACATCTCACTGCAGGGACGTGAACTAAGTAAACAATTCTCTTCTCTGATATCCTCAAAAATCAAACTCGCAGACTTAATTTGTTCACAGGCAGCTGCTCTATCTATGAGTTACAGCCCACACTAAGGTACATAGGAGAATTTGGTAAACTGTACTGCAGCCAGGTTATACAGTACATACATACAGATGGATATGTACACAGCAGTGTATTTGTATGTATCTGTATTCTAGAGGTGAAGAAAATGTCAGATATTTCAGATATTTTGTTCGTATTAAAGTGACAAAAATAATGAAAAACAAGTTTAATTTTTTTTCTTTTCTACTTTCCCTTTGGAGCTTGAACCGACAACCTTCATCATTGCAGGCAGGAGCTAAAGCCACAGGCTTAGTTAATGTGACTGGGATAATTTTGTAATATTAAAGCTGCATTGCAGGCTCTGACTCCACTGGCAGATTATACTGGTAGATAGAGATACATTGTACATGGCAGATTATACTGATACATAGAGATACATTATACGTAGCAGATTATGCTGGTACTTAGAGATACATTTTACATAGAGATACATTTTACATAGAGACACATTGTACATAGCAGATTATACTGGTACATAGAGATACATTGCCCATACAGTGTATTTCTATGTCCCTATATTCTAGAGGGAGAATAAAACATTTTTTTCTCACTATAAAATAATTAAAAAATAATAAAAAGCAATTACAACAATGGCATTTTAAATGTGCTTTCTTTAAAAAAAAAAAAAAAAAGCTAATAAATACCACAAATCAGCAAATAGGCACATGTGGTGTTCCTGTAATCAGAATGACCTGCACAACACAGCAATCAGATTATTTATGGTGCTCAATAAATGGCGTAAAAACATTGCGTGGTTGATTATGTTTCTCTATTAAATCCAATAAAAAAAATGAACAGCAATATAATGATGACGCCGTGTTAACTCGTTATGTAAATGCTGCGTTTTTTCTGTTGCTTTTTTGCACAGACATTTTGCTGTTTAACTTTCTAAGCAAAGTGGATGTGATTTGATGAAAACTTCACCCTCTGTGGGTCCAAGGACACTGCTGAATTTTGCAGTTTTGGTGCTTTTTGTCTCTCGATTAGAGGTTTCTATGTTTTCTCTAAAAACTGCAGTTATTTTTTTAATTGCAGAATCAAAGCTTTTCTGCACTATAACAAACTCTTAAAAATGCGTCTTCACATAAAAAATGCAGTGAAAGTGTAATAATCAGAGAAGATTGTTATTGTGTAGTTTGGTGCGGACACTTAGAGAAAACAAATGACACTTATTTATGCATTGTGTGAACACGGCCGAACAGACACCAAAAGTTATATGACAATGTTCTGGCTGCTCCGACTATGAATGAATGAATGAATGAAAATTAAACCCACAAACTAGAGGTGACCAGGATGCATAGATGACATCACACCAGAGCTGGATAGTCATAAGCCGCCGTGAACCCTGGAAGGTGAGAGATCTGTGACCTCCCATTCAGCCATTGGCGACACTCGGAGGTGAAAGATCCGTGACCTCCCATCCACCATTGGGGACACTGGGAGGTGAAAGATCCGTGACCTCCCATCCACCATTGGGGACACTGGGAGGTGAGAGATCCATGACCTCCCATCCAGTCATCAGGGACACTGGGAGGTGAGAGATCCATGACCTCCCATCCAGCCATTGGGGACACTGGGAGGTGAGAGATACATGACCTCCCATCCACCATTGGGGACACTGGGAGGTGAGAGATCCATGACCTCCCATCCAGCCATTGGGGACACTGGAGGTGAGAGATCCATGACCTCCCATCCACCATTGGGGACACTCGGAGGTGAAAGATCCGTGACCTCCCATCCACCATTGGGGACACTGGGAGGTGAAAGATCCGTGACCTCCCATCCACCATTGGCGACACTGGGAGGTGAAAGATCCGTGACCTCCCATCCACCATTGGGACACTGGGAGGTGAGAGATCCATGACCTCCCATCCAGTCATCAGGGACACTGGGAGGTAAGAGATCCATGACCTCCCATCCAGCCATTGGGGACACTGGGAGGTGAGAGATCCGTGACCTCCCATCCACCATTGGGGACACTGGGAGGTGAGAGATCCGTGACCTCCCATCCACCATTGGGGACACTGGGAGGTGAGAGATCTGTGACCTCCCATCCAGCCATTGGGGACACTGGGAGGTGAGAGATCTGTGACCTCCCATCCAGCCATTGGGGACACTGGGAGGTGAGAGATCTGTGACCTCCCATCCAGCCATTGGGGACACTGGGAGGTGAGAGATCCGTGACCTCCCATCCAGCCATTGGGGACACTGGGAGGTGAGAGATCTGTGACCTCCCATCCAGCCATTGGGGACACTGGGAGGTGAGAGATCTGTGACCTCCCATCCAGCCATTGGGACACTGGGAGGTGAGAGATCTGTGACCTTCCATCCAGCCATTGGGGACACTGGGAGGTGAGAGATCTGTGACCTCCCATCCAGCCATTGGGAACACTGGGAGGTGAGAGATCCGTGGCCTCCCATCCAGCCATTGGGGACACTGGGAGGTGAGAGATCTGTGACCTCCCATCCAGCCATTGGGACACTGGGAGGTGAGAGATCTGTGACCTCCCATCCAGCCATTGGAACACTGGGAGGTGAGAGATCCGTGACCTCCCATCCAGCCATTGGGGACACTGGGAGGTGAGAGATCTGTGACCTCCCATCCAGCCATTGGGAACACTGGGAGGTGAGAGATCCATGTCCTCCCATCCAGCCATTGGGAACACTGGGAGGTGAGAGATCTGTGACCTCCCATCCAGCCATTTGGAACACTGGGAGGTGAGAGATCCGTGGCCTCCCATCCACCATTGGGGACACTGGGAGGTGAGATCCGTGACCTCCCATCCACCATTGGGGACACTGGGAGGTGAGAGATCTGTGACCTCCCATCCAGCCATTGGGAACACTGGGAGGTGAGAGATCCGTGGCCTCCCATCCACCATTGGGGACACTGGGAGGTGAGAGATCCGTGACCTCCCATCTAGCCATTGGGACACTGGGAGGTGAGAGATCCGTGACCTCTCATCTAACATTGGGACACCAGGAGATGAGAGATCTGTGACCTCCCATCCAACCATGGGGACCACTAACCTGGATCGGGCTCCTGTGAATCATTCAGCTCATCTCTAGTCCTGGATACAACAGACAGTCCCGGATTTAGGTCTCGGGCATCTGCTGAATGTCCCTCATTTCCGCCACCTCTCTGACATCTCCTCCTGCCAGGGTAGACAAAAAATCCAAATGGGTGTGTCTTGGGGTGTGGCCATAATTAGTCCCTATTTCTGTTCTTCAAAAGTTGGGTGTTTGGAATCAGAACTGCCAGGCTGCTCAGTGTTGGTGTTCTTCTTTCTACATGGGCTGACATATAATGTGTTGCAGCTATATACTATTTCGGTTTTATTTCTTTGCAGCATGTGACCGCGCCACGTCTTGTGTTACCACAACCATCAATGTTCAGCAGTCGGCCGTAAAATGCACATTTTACCCAGAAACACAAACCTGTGACTACAGTCTGAGAGGTCCCCGCTGTCAACTGATGGTCAGTGAAGACGCAGCCTACATCTACCGGAAGAAAGGTACGGTGAAAAAAGCCAAAATCCAAGAGGTTACATTAATAAATCATTACATTTTATCAGATCATCTATCCACCCTGTAGGCATAACCTCGTCCCCAGCAGGGTAGTCATTAGATAGCTTGGGCTTGCTGTATACACAGGAGGGTTTCCTGCAGCATAGCCTTATTGCCAGGTGTCCCTGGACCCTATGTGACTACAGACACCAGTAATAGACTTTGGCTAGGGTCACACCTGCGGTTTTTATTACAAAACCTGATCCGGTTTTGAGCTTTTAAAAAGCTCAAAACCGGATCACGAAATGCTCCTCATAGGAGCCCATTATAACAACCGGATTGCTACACAAGCGATCCGGTTACCGGCTCCGGCTCTGCAGCCTGCGTGAAAAATCATGCAGGCTGCAGTTTTCGGAGCGGTTCTAAGCCCCGCAATGCGGTAACCGCTTCTTCCTCAAGTGTAATAAGATCCAGTTGCAAACCTAGCTCTACATGGCAAAGGGAAAGTGCTGTTGTCACGATTCCTCTGCACAGTGTGTCTTTGATGCAATGAGTGACTGTTTCCTGCACTATGCAATCAGAACTGTGCTGAGCTTTCTGTTTGGTGAGTGACAGCTCAGTTGTCCAATCTACTGCTGGTGTCTGATGGGCTGTGGACGTGTTGATAAACAGGTCAACCAACCAATCTAAGTCAGGGAGGTGCTGAGTTTCTTCAGGTGTTCCCTATTCTTTGTGATTGCCAAGCTGCTTAGCTGAGCAGTTAGTCCCAGATCTCTGCCAGTTGTAGCAATTTGCTCATTGGTGCTATTAGCCTCGCTTACCTGGGCTCTTTGTTTTATATGCAGTGTTGACAGTTTGTTACACTTTGGAATCAGGACTGTGCTGACTTGTCAGTTTACTGATTGACAGCTCAGATGTCCATTCTGGTGCTGGGGTGTGCCGAGCTGTCGGTGTGTAGATAGATAATTTGGCCATCCAATCTGAGACTGCGAGATGCTGGGACATTCAGGTGTTCCCTGTTCTCTGTGATTGCCCAGCTACTTAGCTGAGCAGTTAGGCTACATTCACACAGTGCATATTTTTTGCAGTTGCGCTTTTATACGGGCAAAAAAAAAACGCAACTGCATTCACACAGCGCGCTTTATTCTACGTGCTTTTCCCAAGGCCATTTTAATATGTGGGCTATGGTAACAGCGTGCAGAAAAAAAGCACAAAGAATTGACATGTCTAGTCCTTTTACGCACACGTTTTTGCAGTGAAAGAGTGTGTAAAAAGAAGGCGCAAAAGCGCAACATGTAAATGGATTTACCTAGACTGCATATCCAGAATTGTGTTTCACTGCATTTACGCGCGTGTACAAAAGCGCAGCAAAAATGCAGGAATACGCAGTAAATACACACCGTGTGAACATAGCCTTAGTCCCAGATTTTACTCATTGGTGCATGTTGGCCTCACTTGCCTCTGCTCTCTGTTTTGATCTATTTCTGCCAGACCTTGGATATCTTCTGACCATCTGTTGTCACTTTGCTCTGATTCTCCTGGTATTCTGATCCTGGACAATGACCTGAGTACCCCTTTGTCTATCACCTTGGTCCGCGAGGTGCTTTATTGGTATCTTACCCCAGAACTTTTGACTACCCTGCCTTTAGGCTTATCTGTGAATTGACTAGCTTTACAGCCATGTCTTGCATTCTAGACCTGTGAACCTATAGCTATTCCCATGGATTAAAATCTGAGACATAAACATGCGAAAAGAAGGTCAAACAGTTGTGATGTGATCATTTGGATAAAGAACTTTGGAAATTCTGTATAGTTGTTAAATAAATAACCAACTTGGGTTCCCTGCCGGTCTTTGTTTTTCCTTATCTCTCCGGAAGGATGTGTGAACACTGTAGCCAATAACTGTGACATGTCGGTCAACTTTGCACCTAGTGATTGGCTGCAGAAGTCACATGTCCATCTGGAAGAAGAACAAAAACAGAGACCAGGTGGGAACCAAGAAGCATCAGAACAAAAGCAACATGAGATCAGTATTCTTTGCCTGCTAAGAGTTCTGATTTTTGTTGGACTGAACCATTAAAGGGTATGTGGTTTATGTAAGTTTACATACAAGGGATGGAACGGGCGTGGGGGTGAAAATGATCACGATTTAAGCAATTTTGAATGTGCAATTAAGAGTAATTTCTAAGCTCCGTTATTGTAGCTCCTGCTCGTCCCATGACCTCACTGACCCTTCCGCAAGGCGCCATTGTTGGTAAACCTGGATCCATTTTCGTTGGTTCCCATGTTAAGAACGTGAATCAGTTTCTGGGCGTACCGTACGCAGCGCCCCCCACTGGTGACCAACGCTTCCGTCCTCCTCAGCCGTATTCCTGGACCGGCACATGGAACGCCACCACGATCAGGTGAGGGACAAGTTCTGGAAACCCGTCGGTGGCTGCTGCTGTGTTTATATAGAAATTTGTGGCTGTAGAGAAGTTGTAGATTTTGTCGTATTGGAAACACTGTGCGGTTTATGGTTCATTTTACAGTTACTAATTTCAGACCATGGGTTCCTGTTATGATTGCACTTAGGGCGATAACAGCCCCAAATGGTGAGCTGATAAATTCACAATGGAAACACTGGTGACTTGCAGAATGATTCAGGGCCGGACGAGTCCACAGTACAACATACAGAGAATGTAATATAGAGAACTATTCCCACAACTGACTGCCAAGGGGGCATCAGAGCTAAACGTGGTATATAAGATCCATCCTTGCTGAACATTCATGTGCATTTATCAGCAGGAGATGATCCCTACAGGACACAACAGCCCCTCACAACGTATGAAGACCATAAAGCCTTCTACAGACAACATGGTGGCCCCAAAGACCACCCTCACAAAGTATGAAGACCATACAGTCCCCTGCATACAGCAAAATGGCCTCATAGCGACCCCACAAAGTATGATGGCCTCACGGACCCCTACAAACAGCATGATGACCTATGAGCCTCTCACAGTGTAGAAGATCATAAAGTCCCCTGCAGAAAGCATGATGGCCCCACAGTCACACCCCGCAAAGTATGATGGACACCACAGACCCCCACAGACAGCATGATGGCCTCACAATCCTCTACAGACAGCATGATGGCTTATGAGCCCCATACAATGTAAAAGACCATAAAGTCCCCTACAAACAGCATGATAGCCATTCAGTCACACCCGCAAAGTATGATGGACACCACAGACCCCCACAGACAACATGTTGGCCTCACAATCCCCTACAGACAGCATGATGGCCCAACAGTCCCTTACAAAGTAGAAGACCATACATATCCCTACCGAGTGCACAATGGCCCCTCAGACCACCCACTCAGCATGATGGCCTCACAGCCACCCACAGACTGCATGATGACCCAACAGCCCCTCACAAAGTATGAAGACCATACAGTCCCTTACAGACAGCATTATGACCCCACAGCCACCCCCAAAAAGTATGATGGCCTCACTTCCCCCTACAAAAATAATGATGGCCTCACAGCCACCCACAGACTGCATGATGACCCAACAGCCCCTCACAAAGTAGAAGACCATACAGTCCCCTACAGACAGCATGATGGCACCACAGCCACCTCCACAAAGTATTATGGACACCATAGACTCCCACAGGCAGTTTGATAGCCTCACAGTCCCCTACAGACAGCATGATGTCCCCACAGCCTCTCACCAAATATGAAGACCACAGAGCCCCCTAAAGACAGCATGATAAACACACAGCCAACCACACAAAGTATTATGGCCACCACAGTCTCCTCAGACAGCATGATGCCCCACAGCCCACATACAGTATGATGGCCTCACAGCCCACTGCAGACAGAATGATGGCCCCACAGCTCCTCACAAAGTGTGAAGACAACACAACCCCCTAGATATAGCATTATGTCCCCACAGCCACCCACACAAAGTATTATGGCCACCACAGCCCCCACAAACTGCATGATGGCCCAACAGCTCTTCACAAAGTATGATGACCCCATAGTCCCCTACAGACAGAATGATGGCTTCACAGCCACCCACAGACACCATGATGGCCCAACAGTCCTCTACAGATAGCATCATGGCCTCACAGCCACCCACAGACACCATGATGGGCTCACAGCCCATCACAACATATGAAGATCACACAGCCTCCTAGAGACAGCATGATGGTCACACAGCCACTCACACAATGTATTATGGCCACCACAGTCCACACACACAGCATGATGGCTCCATAGCCTCTTAAAGGCAGCATGATAGCCTCGCGGCCATTCACACACAGCTTTATGGCCCGACAGCCACTCATAGGCAGTATGATGGTCCCACAGCTCCACACACAATCATTTCTATGACATATTGCCCCTACAAGTGAATGACATGTAATACATAACTTCACTCACCTCTGTACAGACTGAGGCTCCGCAATAAACACCGTTTAGTGTCTCAATCACACAGACTGAATGGTGGAAGACTGAGCAGACGGCTCCCTCCTCCACCATTGTTTTCACCATTATCCGCATCCTGAGGATTACAATCCCAGCAATCCCAGGACCTCAGTATCCAGGAGTTATCAGATCGTATACCTAGTACTTGGTCTTCAACAGTGTTCAATCCGCTGTAATCCTTTGATGGTCTGATGGTTTTAGACTGACTATCCCAGGCCAAACTCATTTGAGAGCGTCTCCTTTTATTATTGTATTTAATGTTTTATAGGCCGAGCTGTCTGCAGCCAGGGGATGGGAAGGCTCAATATTCCTCTGTTAGTGAGGACTGCTTGTACCTAAACCTGTTCATTCCACAAAATTCTGTAAGTATTCACCCCCATGATATGTGCTGGACCTCACTGTTGCGTCACCCTAGAGGCCCTACAGGGTGTTAGGAGTTAACTCCTGTCCTGGATTGTAACTACAGTACTGAGCACACTTGGCCTGGCTTTGTTGGCTAAGCTCCTTAGAGACTAGCTGTACACTATGTAAGATAAAAGGTCTCAGTGTTGGAGAATGACAGCAGATAGAAAAAGCAAGTTGATTGCAAACTTGCTTATTTTCATGCTGTCCAACTGTTCCAATTTAATAACATGAAAATATCCCTTTAATGTGACCTGTGTGATACTTGATATCACCTCTAGGGGTGCTGATGGGACATCAAATACTTACTTTGGGGTTTTACAGCTGATCTGTGAGGGTCCCAGTATATAAAATCTGTAGAATCTTGCAACCAAGTGTTATGGCGGATGAAGATTTCTCAGCATACAATCATCTCTAATGTTTGCACAATTTTTAAGTTTATTGAAGAAACGGTGCAACTGATTGTACCTTTATTTCTGAGAGCAGGTTTATTAAAAATATTAAACGTTATAGACTGGTGGAAAGAGAGGATTTCTATAATTTGGGTTACTGGCCAAACCCATTTTGCTCTCTGAGTGGCATTTTCTGCACATTAAAGGGAACCGTCACCAGATTTTTGCAACCTAATCTGAGATAGCTATTGCATAACTTAGGACCCGAGATCCTGATTCCAGCGATGTGTCACTTACTGGGCTGCTCAGTGTTGTTTTGATGAAATCACTGCTTAATCAGCTGGAGATATATTATTACTCTCAGGTAGTCTGGCATATTCACAGACTGCTAAATCTGCAACAGAGAAAAACTAATTTTATCTAAATGACAGAAACAGCTTAGTAAGTGACACATCGCTGGAATCAGGGTCTCTATTTCTATATTCTGCTGCTCTCAGATGGGAAAAAACCTGGTGTCAGGTTCCCTTTAACTTAAAGGGTAGTTCCACTTTCAAGCCTTCCTGGCCCAAACAAAGGTTAAACTTGTTTTGGTTAGAGACACAACCCTCAATCCCCTTCCCAACATAGGGCATACCTGTATGTTTTACATCGAGTGCCGTATATGTACTTCTGTATAGGTCAGTCTGAGGCCCCAGACTCAAATAGGCTACTTTGGATAGATATGGAATCAGGAGCCTCCATTTGGCAGAATCCAGAGGAACCCCCATACCGGGATCTGGATTTACAATGGAATCTAGTGGTTTGCTACCACGAAGGGGCTGCTGACGGAGGTGTGAAGTAGAGGCAGTAATGGTCACCAAGCAGGGTCTAAGCAGGGAGGTAACATAAAGGACAAAATCAGGACCCTAAGAGGTGTCAAAAAACATAATCTGAAGTCAGAAGAAGGGACCATGAGAACAAGAGTCAAAGTGACAGAACTGAGCATGGGAAGCACAAGACTATAACTGGCAGCTTCCAAGTGTAAACTGGAGATATTAGAAGGGTGTGGTGCCTTCTAACAGGCTGTAGCAAGGAGCTGATGACTTTAGCTGGACAGCACAGACATCCACCCTGTCAGACAGGAAGGTATTGCAGGTCCCAGCCACTCTAACCTTAGTGAATAGACTAAGCTTTCTCTGACTTCTCCTCTTTCATCATCACCATCTACAGACGCATTATAGCAAGCCTGATGACAGAAGCACATGTACCCCAAAATGGTACCAATGAAAACAATGTGGCAAACTAAGAAGTCAAGTCCATCTATGGAAAATTAAAAAAGTTCTGGCTCTTGGAAGAAGGGGAGGAAATAAAAAAACCTAAAGCGTAAAAACGAAAATTGCACCAGCCATGAAAGGGTTAATTAGAATTTTTTTTCTTTGGCCAGAGATTTTCTGTAAAAATCCGTGACACAAGCTGTCTGAGCCTGTAGGTGGGGTCTGGTGGTCCTGGTACAAATATTGCATTGAATTATCTTGTGCAGTAGATACATTGTATCAGTTCTTGCCTGGTTCCCTCTGTAAGCGACCCATCAGCTCTTCTTTCTGTGTTTCCAGAGACTGAGCTCGCCCGTTCTGCTGTACTTCCACAACAGCCCCAAAAACTACGCGAAAATGGCCAAACGTTTGTGGACGGCTCGTACCTGTCAGCCGTAGGGGACATAATTGTGGTCACGGCTAGTTACAGAGTTGGCGTCTTTGGTTTCTTAAGCCCAGGTGAGTGTCCATGCGGCTGTCTACATAAATCCTGAATGTGTATTGCGGTCACAATCCTCAAAAAGGGCCAGTTGTCCCATCTCTAAATGGCATCAAAGTCCATTTAATTAATATAGCTTTATAGTTCAAGAAGCTCCATTTTGCAGATGGAAAATCTGAATCTCCTCCAGAGACTACAGTTAAATAATAGCATTCTGTATGCCCCTAGAGGGAGCTGAGAGCTAGTGCATACATCTTTATTATTGGGTTCAATGTATGATCTGTATGCAGTAAGCTCTCAAGCTCCCTCTAGTGGTAAAACATGCAATAAAAATATAATTTACCTCCTTTAGGTGATTTAGAACTCTGTCAACAAAAACAGAGAGTCCACTGCTATAAAATGAATCATTAAAATTGGTGGCTCTAAAAATTAAATAGGGGAAGCTTTATCAAGAGGATAATTTATGAAGTCACTTTTGCTTGTAATTGTGCTGAATTTATTTGCACCAAACATATAAGAAATGATTAATTTGGCCATTTTTTTTAAATATATATCTCCTGTCTATAGATGCTTCTCCAATTTTTTGGCCACCCAACCATATTGGAGTAAGAAGTGCAACTTTTTTTGTGATGCTAATCACTACGTAAGAGTAGTACTGACAGCAGGTAGTCCTGGTCACATTCCATGAGTGCTCAGAGTATATTCAAGGAGTAGACAGATGCCTAATCAGGCCACGATGCTGGATCAGGTTTTCCAGGAGAGTTCGTAGTATATTCAAGGTGTAGACAGAGGTGTAGTCATAAATCAATTCTAGATCAGGTTTCCGGGAGAGCTTATAGTATATTCAAGTGTACAATATCTGGATCGGATCAGGATTCCAGGAGAGCTCATAGTATATTCAAGGTGTGACAGAGAGAGTCAGGCAACAGTCCTGGGTTAGGTTTCCCGGAGAGATCGTAGTATATTCAAGGTGTAGACAGAGAGAGTCAGGCAACAGTCCTGGTTAGGTTTCCCAGGAGAGCTCGTAGTATATTCAAGAGTTAACAAGAGCGTATCAAGCAACATCTCGGTTGGTTTCCAGGAAGATCGTAATAGTGTAACAGGATCAACTGAGGCACAGTCAGGTTATGGTCCAAGGAAATTACCAATACAAAGGGTCAGACAGAGAGAAAATCAGGCAACAGTCTGGGTTTATTCCAGAGATTGTAGTAATAGTGTGCAATAGAGTCAGGCAACCTCCTGGGTAGGTCCATGAGAGATGCCATATATTCAAGGGTAGACAGAGGGTGCTCTAGGCCAAACATCCTAGTTAAGGTTGATCAATACACTCTTACGTAAGTAAAAATTCAAAAATATGTCAGATGCGTATCAAGCACATCCATAGGTTCTAGCAGGAAGTCGGTAAGTGCAATAGCAGGACAAAACTGAGGCATAGAGCAGTCATTTCCATAGGTCCCTAAATTTCTCCAAGAGATCACACAAAGGTGACATCGTGGATCAGCCTTAGAGACTAGTTGTCTCTAGGTCCGTAGAAGGGGCAGGAGCTCCGAAACGGAATCCGTCACCTGTGTGTTTCCCCACTCCTCCCCCACCACAGAGAAACCATGTAAAGAGGATTCTGAAATAAAAAAGAAAGAAAGAGCTGCTCGGTGAGTGCCGCATTTTTTCTTGTTCACTGCTACAAGCTTAAAGATACTACAAGGGAATACCAAGACCAGGTATCCATCCACAGACAGCTGTTTCAGGGTGTTGCCCCTCATCAGTGTGGAGTAGGATTGTGGCTAGGTGGGAGCAATGCTTAGTAGACCAACAACACGAAGTGATCACTGATCTCGGGGAGACTAGTCCTACACTGCGGGCAGCCAGCTAAAGCGCTCAACACAGTGAATTCCTAGGTGCATTGCCCCGTGGGAATTTTGAATATGCAAATAGAGTCTGTGGAGCCTTGTCTAGGAGTCTCAACACAGGACTAGCCAGATATCCCCTGAAGGGACTCCTAAACGAGGCTCCACAGACTCTATTTGCATATTCAAAATTCCCACGGGGCAATGCACCTAGGAATTCACTGTGTTGAGCGCTTTAGCCGGCTGCCCGCAGTGTTTTCTTGGACTGGTCTCCCTGAGATCAGTGATTGCTTTGTGATGTTGGTCTACTAGGCATTGCTTCCACCTAGCCAGAATCCTACTCCACACTGATGAGGGGCAACACCCTGAAACAGCTGTCTGTGGATAGGTACCTGGCTCTTGTATTCCCTTGTCGTATCTTTAAGCTCGTACAGAGCTGGTTATTGACTCAAAGGACCACTTAATATGGTGGTTATGGTGGTTTCCTCAAAGAGCCACCCCATGGCTAGGTCCTTCCCTGTAGGGATATCTGGTTAGTCCTGTGTTGAGACTCCTAAACGAGGCTCCACAGAGTCTATTTGCATATTCGTAATATCCAGGGGGCAATGCGCCTAGGAATTCACTGTGTTGAGCGCTTTAGCCGGCTGCCCGCAGTGTTTTCTTGGACTGGTCTCCCTGAGATCAGTGAATGCTTTGTTTTAGAGATCAGAAATAGGCAGACACAGGAATTCTGGCCACCAGCTCCACTCAAATAGAATGTACAATTGATAGAATTGGGAGAGGCTGCTCAGTAAAATAGCAGCGCAATCACAGGGAAGAGAGAGCACCTGAGCAACCCATCACGTCCTAGAATTAGAAAGGAAGCCTACGCTGTCAATTAACTACTGACAGCCCAGCACACCAGATACCAAACACAGCATAATCACTATAGTGCCCTTGATGCACTGCACAGAGGTATTGTGACATTTTTAATTACTTATTTTTGTAAAGTTGCAATTCATAAATCTGGCTATTCTCACACCAACTTTTTAAAAGGGAGCAATAAAAAAAAATCACAAAAAGTTGCACTTTTTTCTGTGCAAAACAACGAGCCTTAACATTTCTGACATTTTGATACCAAAACCCCCCTATGATTCCAAATATCATTAAAAAAAAAACAAGATCGTCATCTCTTCGTATTTGTGCTGTGATAATAAATATTTGCTCGGATACATTTGTTTAGAGAAAATGTTGACATTGAATTGAACATTTTGGAGCATCAGTTTATACTATAAATGTGATTTCCCATTGTAGGTAATACTTTGCCCAATGGGAATTGGGGTCTTCTCGATCAGACAGCTGCCCTTAAATGGGTCCAGGAAAATATCATTTACTTTGGCGGTGACCCCGAGCAGATCAGTTTTATTGCCGACCGCGCCGGTGCCGACCTCGCCAGCATTCATTTGTTGGTACCAGAGGCAAAACCCTTCAAAAGAGCCGTGCTCATGGTAAGACGCAATGTATGACAATATATGTACGGTAAAATAATCTGATTTTGTGCCAGGTGCCGGAGTATCAGATGTTCTTGATTATCAAAAAATTACGTCAAGCCTAATTTGTAAGGATTTTTTACACCAGATTCTGAAATATTTTACACTAGCTGTAGAGCCCAGCCTTGTCCGGGTATATTAGATAGGACTCCTGCTGTATACTGGGACTGTGTGTGGCTTTGTCGAGCCCAGACTTTGGGGTACTCATGTGTCAGGGTTCAGGGGTAGCATCTGCTGTGTCACGGGGAATGGCGGCCGCGCCTGATCCCGTGTCCTGGGCCTATCTTTGAAAAGGGGGGTGATATTTACATGGGATTATATACAGTTTGTTGTTGTGATGCCACCTGTAGTGTCTGGTGATATGCACCAGCGCCGCCACCATCCCCGAGGAAGATGGTATCACGGCTAAGATGGTGAAGTCCTCCACAGTAGGACTGGACCTCCGGGGCAGCGTAGTGTAAAGGGGCAGTTTGGAGGGGAGCTGTGATGGTATAGGGAGCGCTGGAACAGTCTATGTGTAGGGCCGATGATGGAGAGGAAAGATGCACGCACACAGGAGAAGTCTCTTTAAGGTACGTCACACAGGGAGATATCGCCGGCGATGTTGCCGGCATGAGGGGCGTGGCCAGGTTGCAGCGACATTGCCGGAGAGTTGCCTTGTGTGACAGGACGATAATCAGGCGAAAAATCACCTGAGTCACTCGCCAGGTTCCATCGCCGGTAAGTTGCTCAGTCTGACATCTCCCGGCGATGTTGTCAGGGATGCGCGCTCCGCGATCGTCGGCAACATCGCGGCGATATCTCCTGTGTGACGGTACCTTTACCTTTTACTGATATTGAGCAGGTAAAGATGTCCAGGGCACGATGGTGACAGGGTTGCACAGTGGGTCCCCACAGCAAGTGGGTATAAGGCCTCCTCTATTGCTGTGTGTGATTGATGCACAGCCGCTTGCAGCCAGACTTGCCTCCTCTCTCTTCCTGACTGTAGTGTCTGTCTCTCCTGTGCGGTCTCCGGGTTACCTTCTCTGATCACTGCGGTGATGTACTGCTGCGTCTAGCTCCCTCTCTTGACCCACAGAGGATACCGGGTAGCCGAAGCCTCCAGGGTGTGACGGGGTTCTCTGCAGTCCTATAGTATCCCACAGGTGCGAATTCCCAATATCCGGTGATTCTCTGGGTGAAACTTCCTCAAGCTCCCTGCTCCCTTTCGGTTCTCTGTTCCTTGCCTTCTGTCCCACTTAGGCTTGCGGGACGTCAGAAGGGCCACTCCGGGTCACTGGCTCGGACCTAATCGCAGCACCGACCACCAGGACGTTTTCGCAGCTCTCCTAGCGTCTGCACACTCTGACTAACTCCTCCCCCAGCAGCAGTATTTATAGGGGATCTTGCCTAAGGTCGGCAAGTGGCGCTCCCCTTACTGTGCCGGGGTGGAAGGTGTTGTATGTAGTAGGGACCTGCTGTGGAAACCGAACTGTGCATTAGAGAAGTCTGTGGCTACCTGCGTGAGCAGGGCGCCACATTCCCCCCAGGTAACATCAGTACTCCTGGACTGAGCATTTTTGTTTTTGACAAAAGAATAACAATTTCAACAATATAACAGGTAACCTATTTACAAAGTCTGAAAATAGAAAAATTGACAAGAAGCACTGAAAAATTTGAAAAGGGAAAAACAGGTAAGTCCATACGGTGCTAGTCCATCCACCGCAGGCTTTAAAGAGTTTGTGGCTACGTTAGTCCAGTAATTGTAGTCCGTTGAAATTCGTAAAAGTTCAAAAAATGGAAAAAGTTCAAAGAGTCTTTACAGTCCATTTCTGTTCGCTCCAGGTAAGAAAAGGGAAAAGTGACATTTTGATATCAAAAAATCAAAAATATGATTCCAAAAAACAAAAAAAAAAAAACAAGATTGTCATCTCTTTATATTTGTGCTGTGATAATAAATATTTGCTTCCACAATAACTTTGCTTCTGTGATCAGGACAATGACATTGTCTCAGTATTGAATACGAATTGAGAATTTTCCCGAAAACACACAACTTTCAACAAATCATTGTCCTCATCACAGTAACAAAGTTTTTGTGGAACAACAACTATCTTCTATTTGTTTTAGGCTTAACGGATTAGAAAAACACACTTTGTACCCAGGAACAAAAAAAAATAAAAACTTGTTAAATAGTGTAATTATCTTTTTTGACACAATAAATATTATATTTTTCGGGGCTGTGGTCATAAAATCAAGGTGTGTGCTGAATGTAGTCGTTTTTCCATAGTCTTTACTCATAAGCAGTGGAAGCCAGGAACAAAAATTGTGTTACATATGATAAATTCTTTTATATCAGATTGGAGATGGGGAGGTTCAACACTTTTTCCATAGGAGTTGAGCTGCAGTACCTGAGAATGGCCACTACACGGTGTATAGAGCTGAGGTGTTCCGGTTCCATACATTGGTGACTTCCAGCCAACATGGGACCTTATAACAGCGGATTGGTGGAGGGATCAGATATCAGAGGCCCACCTATTAGATAAGTCATCAATATCAAAGTACTGAACAACCCTTTTAATACATGTTAGGCAACTTTCCTAGAAAAGTGGAGTCCACCAAGACATCGGGAAAACGTGGCGCACCGCCCAGGTGCCACAGAAGCTTCCATTTGTGGATCTTTGTAGCGTATAACACTGGGATGCTTCATCACTAGACACAGCCCCGGGGATCAGATTCTCATTCAGGGATTGGGAATGGAGCGTGGCCTTCAAAAGATAGCCACCGCCATGATCTTGGTTGTCCTAGATGAGAAGTTGTCAGATATGAGTTAATTGAGAATGATAGTGATACTCATTATCAGTCATGATGTTGTTGGGACTGTTCGGCAAACAAGACCATAAAGGGGGTTTTGGTTTAATTTGTTGTGGAAACCCCTTTCCTGGGAGAGGTAATTTGGGGTTTTGGGGTGAGACACAAGGGATCTCCAGATCTGCCAATGTTGGTCCAATTATCAGTGATGCATCGAAGACAAGAACATAGCCATATCGGTCAGTGTACACAGCTTGTCTGATCTCAGATGCCAACACACAAGTATTTATTACAACCACAGAAGAATGGGGGAGGGCTTAGTATTTTTGGATACAGGGACCATAAATTAGCACCAAATAATAAGGCCCACATCTCTAAAACCATATGGCAGATTTAAAACAAAAAAATTTAAAAAAAGATGACATACATAAATTAACAGCAAAAATTTGTCAATTTTGACCTGGTGTGTGACAAGCATCTCCCGTCATTAGGAGACTTATGACAGCTCTGGGATTTGATTTTCACATGAACTTGTGAGACATTTTCCTTGCTGGTTGCTAATTCATCTCAGCTCCAGCCGGATTGTGACCACTCCCCTTACCTCTAAATAGTTATATGATCCATTATCTGATGTCGGTATTAGTTTCTCCATGGACGTCTAAAGTGTGGCTGCTGGAGTTCTGTTGTTGGAGCTGTGTGGTCTGGAGTCCCGGTGTCTGGCTGTAGTAGTCAAGTTTGTTTTGTATCCTTTATTGTCTATGTTCTCCTGTCTGTCCACCGTCCCCTTTGTTGGCCTACTGTAGAGGTGTAGTATAGTGCACTCACTGGCCTTCGTACTAGCCAGGGTGAGTGAAGGGATAGCACAGGGTCTATGCTTATAATAGCGGTGGGGGAAGGACTTGCATAGGGATGTTAGGGGAGCTCAGGGCCTAAACACAGGTGTTCAGGAGTGTCCCTATCATCAGGGTCTTCCCCTCCCTTTACATCCCATTGGAAAATCTGTGTTACCTGTTGACATGATGACATGTTGACTTTAAATAATAAGATTAAGAATCAATAGCAGAAGTTTGATAGATTTTTTTATTTATACTGTACAGTGGAGCATTAGATAAAATACCAATTTCCAAGCAATTTACAGCATTACATGGTGGCACGGTGGTTGGGTCATAGCCGGTGACCTCCTTTGTACCGTTTATGCTCAGATATTAAATATTCAGTAGATTGGTGCTCACATTAGAAATAAATAATGTATGTAACTGTAATATAAAATATGTATACAATGCAAGTAACATTAATAACTTGTGCATCAGTTGCCATACTGTTAATACCGTCACTGTCCTTGTCTCCACTCCGTGCCCATGGTGGACGAGGAAAGGCCGGTGTATGGCGCCTTGGTTAGAAGGGTTATGGCCGTAGACATGAGATTCTTTAGAAGCTGATCCTATCAATGGGATCAGGGTTGGATCAAAGCTCGGGTCTGAATGAAAATGAACTACTTGTCACCATTGTCACGGTGGAGTTATCCAGACATCACATAGGTTGGTGTTACCCAACTGTCAGACACCTCTGGTGACAGGATACCTCGTTAATCCTTTTTAATTTGGTCCAGAGGGCGTTTCATGCAGCTTGGTTGAACCCTTTCCCAAACAAGGTGGCACCCTAGGACGGGTGGTCCATTAAAGATTTGAGCTGCCAAAGGAATTCGACCAACCTGGCATAGTCTTGGGACATTCATATCCCTTTTAGAGATCTATCCAGACTATTGGAAACCATTGCTGTTCTCTTTTTTTTGGTTCTTGATCGAGAACCATAAAACAGTCATAAGGTCACATAGTAAGCAGCCAACTCAAATATTGGGGTAATGCTAATAACAACCTTTCTGGAAACCTGGAAAATGCCTGTGTCACATCCCCACCAGACCTGCTCCTGCAACGTCTGCTACTGTCCCCAGACATGGTGGTATTCACCTTGTAGGTGGTGCTGGTACTAGGGAAGAAGTCAGGGACAGAAACTGGAGAGCACAGGTTCTGCCCATCACTAAGGTTAAAGTGGCTGAGACCTTTAGTCTGATTGGTGGAGATCTGTGCTGTCCAGTTGAAGTCATTAACTACTAGCTTCAGCCTATTGGAAAGCACCACACCCTACTAATACCCTCAGCTTTCTGCTGGAAGCTGCCAGAAGTAGCTTTTGGTTCCCCTGACTAGTGTCCTGTCTTGTATTGGTGTTTTTCCTGTTCTACCCTGGCCCCTGTTTTTTGTACAATTCTCCTGTCTCATGATTTTGTACCTTGCTGCTATCTTGGTTCCCTGACTATTCTAATGGATTCTGGTTTTATCCTTTGACCCTGCTTGGCGACTACTCTGTCTCTGGACTGCAGCTCTTCCATAGGCAGCAATCTTCTGGACCCTGTTGTAAATCCAGATCCCTGTATAGGGGTTAAAGGGTGTCAGGTTTTCTCCAGGTTCTGCCTTACAGGGCGTTGTTCTAATTTGTCCGAGATCTATCTGTGCTGTCTCTGTAGTACTAAGCCTATCTGTGCTCTGTCTCTGTAGTAGCCTATAGCCTATCTGTGCTCTGTCTCTGTAGTAGCCTATACTTCGAAACACGTAGACCCAATAAACACTTGTATTATACTTATCTGGCTTGTCTTCTTCACATCTTGTCCATTGGCGGTGTGGATTTTAACCCTTCATCTCCTGTTTTGTATCTCTATTGGCTCGTTCTAGAGACTTTTCTATTCTTTGGTCATCTATAGGATGTCCTACAAGACGTGCGCCTCTACCCATAGACGATCACCAACGTCTTCCATCCTATGTCTTTCTGTATGATCTGCTCCCCTGCCTCCTTTTTGATCTTGGCCTGACCAGCCCTCATCCAAATCCCTATATGCACAATTGACTTAATCATAAAATCCCAAATTCTAGACTTTGTAGTTCCATCCCCAGGACCACCTCAAATGTAACATGTAGATTTCTTCTAAACTCTTCCCCTTTGAGATCTGAGACCGTCATGACAAAATCAAGATGGTTGGCCATCGAGGGTTTAAAGGATGAAAATTTTGCCCGAATTTTGGTCACTTTTGTACACAATATCTTCTGATGCTGTGGAGAGTTTTGGGTGCTCCGCTAGCGCATGCATTGGGATTTGTTTATCACGTTCATCCATTTATTACATAATCAGGAGAGATTTTCACAATTAGTAGGAATAGCATAAAGGACGTTCCACAGTGATGGTGGCGGAATGAATGCTGGCGGTCTGTTTGGACAGTGTATCTTTGTGCAATCGGTTTTCACAATGAGCAGCTCCATAGTGAATCATAGTGATGGGCATCACCAGCTGAGGGTCCGGAGCTCTGGGGTATAAGTTAAGATCTAGGGTAGCACATGGGAATCTCATCTGTAACCTTCCGTATAACTTGATCGGTCGGAAATGACACTGTTCCTAGAGAAGATGCCGCTCTTCCGGTTGCGTTTCGTCTGCTGGTCGTTGTTTGCAATGGTGAAACTTTCATCTCCAGCCAATGACAGATACGAGGCGATGCTTTGTCTCAGCCCATAACTGAGGAAGGAATCGTCGGTCTCCAAAGAATTCTCGGGTTCTTCTGCCATCAATGACACCCTGAAAAAGGGAATATCAGCGTAGAGAGCGTTATTTGCTACAATTAGCTTGTTGTCACCCACAAAGCTCTTCACAGTGCAGCACCTCCCTACCTCTCCACCTCATCTCTATCACCCCACCGTTCTCTGCACAATGCAGCATCTCCCTACCTCTCTACCCTCCTCTCTATCACCCCGCCCGTCCTCTTCATAGTGCAGCACCTCTCACTCATCTGTCTATCACCCCCGTCTCGCAGCACTCCTACTCTCTACCCTCCTCGTCTATCACCCCACCCATCCTCTTCATATTCAGCTCCTCCCTACCTCTCTATCCTCACCTTTGTCTATCACCCTGCCCGTCCTCTTCACAGTGCAGCACCTCCCTACCTCTACCACCTCTCTCTATCACCCCACCCTTCTCTCACAATGCAGCATCTCCCTACCTCTCTACCCTCCTCTCTATCACCCCGCCCGTCCTCTTCATAGTGCAGCACCTCCTATCTCACCTCTGTCTATCACCCCACCCGTTCTCTGCAGCACTCCCTACCTCTCTACCCTCCTTTCTGTCTATCACCTCACCCATCCTCTTCATAATTCAGCTCCTCCCTACCTCTCTATCCTCACCTTTGTCTATCACCCTCCCTCCTCTTCTTGCAGCACCTCCCTACCTCTCTACCCTCCTGTCATCCACCCCACCCATCCTCTTCATATGCATCTCCTCCCTACCTCTCTACACCCCTCTCTGTCTATCACCTCCATCTGTCCTTTTCACAGTGCAGCACCTCCCTACCTCTCTACCCTCCTCTTTATCACCCCATCTGTCCTTTTCACAGTGCAGCACCTCCCTACCTCTCTACCCTCCTTTCTGTCTATCACCTCACCCATCCTCTTCATAATTCAGCTCCTCCCTACCTCTCTATCCTCACCTTTGTCTATCACCTCACCCATACTCTTCATAGTGCAGCACCTCCCTACCTCTCTACCCTCCTCTCTGTCTATCACCCCACCCATCCTCTTCATAGTTCAGCAACTCCCTACCTCTCTATCCTCACCTCTGTCTATCACCCCATCTGTCCTTTTCACAGTGCAGCACCTCCCTACCTCTCTACCCTCCTCTTTATCACCCCATCTGTCCTTTTCACAGTGCAGCACCTCCCTACCTCTCTACCCTCATCTCTATCTATCACTCCTCCTGTTCTCTTCACTCTGGGAATGACTTTAGACTAACATCTGCACTAATCCGAACCTCCCACTCCTGACTCCATTCTTCTCCAGAGTTGCACCAATCCTCTGGAATGCTCTACCCCAATAAATTAGGACTATCCACAACTTACATAGTTTTACCGCGCTCCCTAAAAACACATCTTTTTTGGGCGGCCTATCATACCCCTTAGTCAAAGTCATTTACACATAGGGTATTCACTCCACCAGACTCAAAAACATTACAAAGAATAGCTGGTGACCATTCATGCAGCTCTTATCTATTCCCCATTTCCTCAGGTTGGCTGCACCATCCTTGTAATTTGTGTCACCCCCACCTCATTGTAGATTGTAAGCTCTGATGAGCAGGGCTGTCATTATTTTGCTTTAATTATTGTATTTTCTGATAACTGTTACTTATGATTGTTTGAATATGAACCTTAAATTGTGAAGGGCTGCGGAATATGTTGGCGCCATATAAATAAAGATTATTATTATTATTATTAGCGGAGAGCTATCTGCAACTATTACAGGGACCATCAAATACTCACCGCTTCATACTCCTCCAGTTAAACGGCTTCTTTCTCCTCATGACTGGGACCTCCTGCCCTATATCGGGGACATTTACAGACTGTTGGGTGAGGCAGGGGGTGGTAAGAATACAGCACAAGCCGTCTGCACTCTCTAGAAAAAATACAAATTACAATATAATTGTAGATTAGTGTTCGGGGCAGTATTATAGCAGTTATATTCTTGTACATAGGGGCAGTATTATAGTTATAGTAGTTATATTCTTGTACATAGGGGCAGTATTATAGTAGTTATATTCTTGTACATAGGGCAGTATTATAGTAGTTATATTCTTGTACATAGGAGCATTATTATAGTAGTTTATATTCTTGTATATAGGAGCAGTATTATAGTAGTTATATTCTTGTACATAGGAGCAGTATTATAGTAGTTATATTCTTGTACATAGAGGCAGTATTATAGTAGTTATATTCTTGTACATAGGGGCAGTATTATAGTAGTTATATTCTTGTACATAGGGGCAGTATTATAGTAGTTATATTCTTGTATATAGGGGCAGTATTATAGTAGTTATATTCTTGTACATAGGGGCAGTATTATAGTAGTTATATTCTTGTATATAGGGGCAGTATTATAGTATTATATTCTTGTACATAGGAGCAGTATTATAGTAGTTATATTCTTGTATATAGGAGCAGTATTATAGTAGTTATATTCTTGTACATAGGAGCATTATTATAGTAGTTATATTCTTGTACATAGGAGCAGTATTATAGTAGTTATATTGTTGTACATAGGAGCAGTATTATAGTAGTTATATTCTTGTATATAGGAGCAGTATTATAGTAGTTATATTCTTGTATATAGGGGCAGTATTATAGTAGTTATATTCCTGTATATAGGGCAGTATTATAGTAGTTATATTCTTGTACATAGGGGGCATTATTATAGTAGTTATATTCTTGTACATAGGAGCAGTATTATAGTAGTTATATTCTTGTAATAGGAGCAGTATTATAGTAGTTATATTCTTGTATATAGGAGGCAGTATTATAGTAGTTATATTCTTGTATATAGGGGCAGTATTATAGTAGTTATATTCTTGTATATAGGAGCAGTATTATAGTAGTATATTCTTGTATATAGGGGCAGTATTATAGTAGTTATATTCTTGTATATAGGAGCAGTATTATAGTAGTTATATTCTTGTACATAGGAGCAGTATTATAGTAGTTATATTCTGTAATAGGGGCAGTATTATAGTAGTTATATTCTTGTACATAGGAGCAGTATTATAGTAGTTATATTCTTGTACATAGGACAGTATTATAGTAGTTATATTCTTGTACATAGGAGCAGTATTATAGTAGTTATATTCTTGTAATAGGGCAGTATTATAGTAGTTATATTCTTGTACAAGGGCAGTATTATAGTAGTTATATTCTTGTACATAGGAGCAGTATTATAGTAGTTATATTCTTGTACATAGGGAGCAGTATTATAGTAGTTATATTCTTGTACATAGGATCAGTATTATAGTAGTTATATTCTTGTAATAGGACAGTATTATAGTAGTTATATTCTTGTACATAGGAGCAGTATTATAGTAGTTATATTCTTGTACATAGGGCAGTATTATAGTAGTTATATTATTGTACATAGGGCAGTATTGTAGTTGTTATATTCCTGTACATAGGGGCAGTATTATAGTAGTTATATTCTTGTACATAGGGCAGTATTATAGTAGTTATATTCTTGTACATAGGGCAGTATTATAGTAGTTATATTCTTGTATATAGGGCAGTATTATAGTAGTTATATTCTTGTATATAGGAGAAGTATTATAGTAGTTATATTCTGTACATAGGAGCAGTATTATAGAGTTATATTCTTGTACATAGGGGCAGTATTATAGTATTATATTCTTGTATATAGGGCAGTATTATAGTAGTTATATTCTTGTAATAGGGGCAGTATTATAGTAGTTATATTCTTGTATATAGGGCAGTATTATAGTAGTTATATTATTGTACATAGAGCAGTATTATAGTAGTTATATTTTGTACATAGGGCAGTATTATAGTAGTTATATTCTTGTATATAGGAGCAGTATTATAGTAGTTATTTTCTTGTACATAGGGACAGTATTATAGTAGTTATATTCTTGTAATAGGGCAGTATTATAGTAGTTATATTCTGTACATAGGAGCAGTATTATAGTAGTTATCTTCTTGTATATAGGGCAGTATTATAGTAGTTATACTGCTTGTACATAGGGGCAGTATTATAGTAGTTATATTCTTGTACAAGGAGCAGTATTATAGTAGTTATATTCTTGTACATAGGGGCAGTATTATAGTAGTTATATATCTTGTAATAGAGGCAGTATTATAGTAGTTATTTCTTGTATATAGGGCAGTATTATAGTAGTTATATTCTTGTACTATAGGGCAGTATTATAGTAGTTATATTATTGTACATAAGAGCAGTATTATAGTAGATTATATTCTTGTAATAGGAGCAGTATTATAGTAGTTATATTCTTGTATATAGGAGCAGTATTATAGTAGTTATACTCTTGTACATAGGAGCAGTATTATAGTAGTTATATTCTTGTATAAGGGCAGTATTATAGTAGTTATATTCTTGTATATAGGGGCAGTATTATAGTAGTTATATTCTTGTACATAGGGGCAGTATTATAGTAGTTATATTCTTGTACTATAGGAGCAGTATTATAGTAGTTATATTCTTGTATATAGGAGCAGTATTATAGTAGTTATATTCTTGTACATAGGGCAGTATTATAGCAGTTATATTCTTGTACATAGGAGCTGTATTATAGTAGTTATATTCCTGTAATATTGATTATTGTATATGGCTTCTCACCTGAATAGTGATTGACGAGGTGCTCCAGACACTGGAATGTCAGCCTCGGGGAGATATAATACCAGTTGTTCGGGAGACGGAAGATTCTATAATGTTTCACTTGTCTATGTTTGATGGATAATGAATATGATCCTGAATATAGAGGAAAATATAAGATAAGATTATAAAGCGGGTGATGAGATCACATGTCAGCGCTGCAGATTACTGATGTGTACAGCACAGTATACAGAGGAGGTGATTCTGCTTCTAGAAGGGCTGAGGATGTTCTTAGTGTTGTGTTCTTCTGGGGGATATAATATATAATCAGACAGCACTTGGCAGCAGTGAGACAGCCCCATTATATCTGTCACTCAGACCACGTCTCGCTGTTTTCTCAGTCGCAGACACAGGCTGTGGTGATGTCTGTGGTTAATACAGGAACTGCCCTTACAGTGATATTCACTGTTGTGGGTATCCAGACCCGACCACCATAAAGTCATCTGAGACATCATGGGGCTGGTTTATATTTATGAACTATATACGGTATACATACATTACTAATTATATATACAACCACAACCAGACAATGACGGCTCGTAGCTACCCCCAATCTCAGGAGTACGCAGCTGCAGGACGTCATGTGTGGTCTCCGGGAGAGTTTTATGGCGGTTTTACATTTTATCACTGTATGGCGGTATTAATTATTCTCAATATGGCATTATAATATGGATTTTCCTTGATACTTGCGGGTGGGATTCTTAATTTTTAAAGCTTTAAAGTTTATCTGGCTTCGTAAATGTATATATTTGTATTTTAGGTGGGTTAATTAAATAGGTATTGAATGAAGAGAGCTGCACATGCTCCATAAGGGTGAATGAAGGAAGCTGTGCATGCTCTATACAGATGAATGAAGAGAGCTGTGCATGCTCCATACAGGTGAATGAAGAGAGCTGTGCATGCTCCATAAGGGTGAATGAAGGAAGCTGTGCATGCTCTATACAGGTGAATGAACGAAGCTGTGCATGCTCTATACAGGTGAATGAACGAAGCTGTGCATGCTCTATACAGGTGAATGAAGGGACCTATGTATGCTCTATACAGATGAATGAAGAGAGCTGTGCATGCTCTATACAGGTGAATGAAGGGAGCTATGTATGCTCCATAAGGGTGAATGAAGGAAGCTGTGCATGCTCTATACAGATAAATGAAGAGAACTGTGCATGCTCGATAAGGGTGAATGAAGGAAGCTGTGCATGCTCTATACAGGTGAATGAAGGGAGCTATGTATGCTCCATACAGGTGAATGAAGGGAGCTATGCATGCTCCATACAGGTGAATGAAGGGAGCTGTGCATGCTCCATACAGGTGAATGAAGGAAGCTGTGCATGCTGCATACAGGTGAATGAAGGAAGCTGTGCATGCTCTTTACAGGTGAATGAAGGGAGCTATGCATGCTCCATACAGGTGAATGAAGGGAGCTATGCATGCTCCATACAGGTGAATGAAGGGAGCTGTGCATGCTCCATACAGGTGAATGAAGGAAGCTGTGCATGCTGCATACAGGTGAATGAAGGAAGCTGTGCATGCTCTTTACAGGTGAATGAAGAGAGCTGTGCATGCTGCATACAGGTGAATGAAGGAAGCTGTGCATGCTCTTTACAGGTGAATGAAGGGAGCTATGTATGCTCCATAAGGGTGAATGAAGGAAGCTGTGCATGCTCTATACAGGTGAATGAAGGAAGCTGTGCATGCTGCATACAGGTGAATGAAGGGAGCTGTGCATGCTCTATACAGATGAATGAAGAGAGCTGTGCATGCTGCATACAGGTGAATGAAGGAAGCTGTGCATGCTCTTTACAGTGAATGAAGGGAGCTATGTATGCTCCATAAGGGTGAATGAAGGAAGCTGTGCATGCTCTATACAGTGAATGAAGGGAGCTATGTATGCTCATAAGGGTGAATGAAGGAAGCTGTGCATGCTCTATACAGATAAATGAAGAGAACTGTGCATGCTCCATAAGGTGAATGAAGGAAGCTGTGCATGCTCTATACAGGTGAATGAAGGGAGCTATGTATGCCCATACAGGTGAATGAAGGGAGCTATGCATGCTCATACAGGTGAATGAAGGGAGCTATGAATGCTCATACAGGTGAATGAAAGGAGCTGTGCATGCTCCATACAGGGAATGAAGGGAGCTATGCATGCTCCATACAGGTGAATGAAGAGAGCTGTGCATGCTCCATACACGTGAATGAAGGAAGCTGTGCATGCTCTATACAGGTGAATGAAGGAGAGCTGTGCATGCTCTATACAGGTGAATGAAGGGAGCTATGTATGCTCATAAGGGTGAATGAAGGAAGTGTGCATGCTCTATACAGATAAATGAAGAGAAACTGTGCATGCTCCATAAGGTGAATGAAGGAAGCTGTGCATGCTCTATACAGGTGAATGAAGGGAGCTATGTATGCTCCATACAGGTGAATGAAGGGAGCTATGCATGCTCCATACAGGTGGAATGAAGGGAGCTATGCATGCTCCATACAGGTGAATGAAGAGAGCTGTGCATGCTCCACACACGTGAATGAAGGAAGCTGTGCATGCTCTATACAGATGAATGAAGAGAGTTGTGCATGCTCCATAAGGTGAATGAAGGGAGCTATGCATGCTCCATACAGGTGAATGAAGAGAGCTGTGCATGCTCCATAAGGGTGAATGAAGGGAGCTATGTATGCTCCATACAGGTGAATGAAGAGAGCTGTGCATGCTCCATAAGGGTGAATAAGGAAGCTGTGCATGCTCTATACAGATGAATGAAGAGAGCTGCACATGCTCCATAAGGGTGAATGAAGGAAGCTGTGCATGCTCTATACAGGTGAATGAAGAGCAATATGATGGTGCATAAGGTGAATGTAGGAAGCTACATGCTACATACAGGTGAAGAGAGAACTGTGCATGCTCCATACAGGTGAATGAAGAGAAGCGGCATGCTACATACAGGTGAATGAAGGGAGCTGTGCATGCTCATACAGGTGAATAGAAGGAGCTGCAGCCTACATACAAGGTGAATAAAGGAGCTAGTAATCTCCATACGAGGAATGAAGGAAGCCTGTGCATGCTTGATAATGTGATTCATAAGTAAAGGTACTTCTTTGGCATGAACATAAGTGTCACTGCAGAAGCTGTGCATGTCAGTACTCGGTAATGTGGCATCTATGATTACTCATTTTAAGGTAATGCAGGGAGCTTTGTTATGTCAAATTAAGGTGAATGAAGGGCTTGGGACTGCTCTATAAGGACGTCTGCTGAAGGAGCTAGGCAGCCAGGAAGAAAGCTTGTATGTTCCCATGTCTGCTCCCCTTCCTGATACAGGGAATGGGACTATGTATGCTCCATACAGGTGAATGAAAGGAGCTGTGCATGCTCCATACAGGTGAATGAAGGGAGCTATGCATGCTCCATACAGGTGAATGAAGAGAGCTGTGCATGCTCCACACACGTGAATGAAGGAAGCTGTGCATGCTCTATACAGATGAATGAAGAGAGTTGTGCATGCTCCATAAGGGTGAATGAAGGGAGCTATGCATGCTCCATACAGGTGAATGAAGAGAGCTGTGCATGCTCCATAAGGGTGAATGAAGGGAGCTATGTATGCTCCATACAGGTGAATGAAGAGAGCTGGCATGCTCCATAAGGGTGAATAAAGGAAGCTGTGCATGCTCTATACAGATGAATGAAGAGAGCTGCACATGCTCCATAAGGGTGAATGAAGGAAGCTGTGCATGCTCTATACAGGTGAATGAAGAGAACTATGCATGGTGCATACAGGTGAATGTAGAGAACCATACATGCTACATACAGGTGAAGAGAGCTGTGCATGCTCCATACAGGTGAATGAAGAGAACGGCACATGCTACATACAGGTGAATAAAGGGAGCTGTGCATGCTACATACAGGTGAATAAACGGAGCTGCACACACTACATACAAGTGAATAAAGGTGTCACGATAATCTCTCTTACCTTGGAGACAAGTGACTGGATTTAGACCTCTGTCTCATGTCTGTATTGTGACTTCATATTAAATGTGTTACTTTCCTTTGGCAGTTGAAAAGTTAATGTTGGTCTCTGCTGCTAGCAAGCTAGCTAGGTCTTGTCCAGGCTACTCTGGCTACACTGTGGCTACTCTATGATTACTCCCATCCCTTTATATGGTCACATGGTTCCAGCGTGTTTTGCTTTGAACATTCATAGACAAAATTCCCAAGGTGAAGGAGGGTCTCTGGAGAGCTGACTACTACTAAGCCGTCTGCTGTCAAGGAGCTAGGCAGCAGGCAGAAATCTGCCTTGTTGTTCCCATGTCTGTCTCCCCTTCCCTCTTGTTATTATTGCAGGGGTTGGGACTAGTGCACCCACCAGCCATTCCCTATTGAGGGTTAACATCAGGGCCAGCAAGGGACTTGGTATCCTGCTCGGCGACAGGTTGAAAGAAACTGTATAGGGACGGTAGGGAGATCAGGGCACAGTCACACATGAGTGCAGGAGGTCACCTCTGCTGTATTTATCCCCCCCCCCCGCCAGTGTCTTCCTGTCTGTTGTTTTGTGGTGTGCATTGGGCATCGTTGGTCCATGCGCCACTGTCATGCACAGTAGCTGTACACACCCAGTGTCCAGCGTCACAGAAGGGAGCTGCGCATTCTCCATACAAGTGAATGAAGTGAGCGGTGCATGCTACATACAGGTGAATGAAGGGAGCTGCGCATGCTCCATACACGTGAATGAAGGGAACTGTGCATACTACATACAGTGAATGAAAGGAGCTGTGCATGCTCCATAAAGGTGAAGAAGGGAGCTGTGCATGCTCCATACACGTGAATGAAGGACTGTGCATACTACATACAGGTGAATGAAGGGAGCTGTGCATTCCTCCATAATAGGTGAAGGAAGGGAGCTGTGCATGCTCCATACAGGTGAATGAAGGGAGCTGTGCATGCTCCTTTAACAGGTGAATGAAGGGAGCTGTGCATGCTCCATACAGGTGAATGAAGGGAGCTATGCATGCTCCATACAGGTGAATGAAGGGAGCTGTGCATGCTCCATACAGGTGAATGAAGGGACTGTGCATGCTACATAATAGGAATGAAAGGAGCGCGCACGCTTCATAGAGTGAATGAAAAGAGCCGTGCACGCTTCATAGAGTGAATGAAAAGAGCTGTGCATGCATAGTCTACTGTCCATTCATTATAGTGCAAGATTGGGACCCAAAGTAGATGAGTGCCCTAGAGGAGGGAGTCCTATCTATCAGACCCTTCTGGTATATTCTGAGTATCGGCCATATTTGGGAGAGATAGGAACACTCCTTTAATTCTTCTCGGGGCAGCGGTGAATGTAGATGACTCTGCAGCCTCAGGGGTTCTCTGACTTTTTACCTTTCTTTGTCTCACTTTGTCTGATCATGAACGATCCGTTCTTCATCTCTGGAAGTTGTAGTAATTGTTCAGACTTCTCCCTCCCAACTCCATCAAAAAGCCACCTGGTAAGGGAAGAAAATGAGGACATCAAGGGGTCATTGTAAGACGATTGTAATTGTATCAGTCTCATAGGGATGCAGTGTTTTATCCACCATAGAGATGGATCTGACTGCTGCGGGGCCCAGAATGACAAGGGCCCGAAGCTACTTCTGCCTCCCTGACATAGAGCTTGGCTGCCACTGGGTGGGGTGGGGGGGGGGGGTCACTGAATACAGATTTTTACAGCTTTTATTAAATGTAAAGGATTTTTCTGTGTTGAATAGAACAGTCTTGCAGTCACTTAATGCAATGTTCACACTGTCAGGATCCCGCTGTACTCACAGACCAAGAGGGCGGTCTTGGGCCATCTATGCGCTGCTTTTCTCAATAGAATCAGATGAAAGAAGCAGGTGAGAATCCTGGTCATTTCGCGACTTCAAGTATGGAAATAACGAATGACCGCACACAAGCCAAAGTCCGACCACTTGCACTGGGAGTACAGGGGAATCCTGACAGTTTGTGCATTGCGATAAAACAGATTCTTCCAGTTCCAAAGGATCCTTGAGGTATGAAAACCAGGGGGTATACTGGGTGCAGATGTTGCATCGGTTCATATATTGGCCTATAGGCCCCTGTATGTGTGGCGCCCCTGTGACTAGGGTGGCCACATAGGGAACTGCAGCCAAGCAGAAGGTAGGCAGTTTGTGCACCAAACACCCTCACAGCACACACACCCACTAGAGCACAGCACCCAACCGGAGCCCGGGACTCTAGACGGGCAAGAGGTGGTGGGTTTAGAGGAAAGTGGGTGGGAAGGAAGGAAGGTCTGGTGACAGCTAGGTACAAATAGAGGAAAAGAGGAGGAAGGAGTTAGTAGGCCGGAGTAGGCTGAGAAGTAAAGATCAAGCAGGCAGAGTGAGCCGAACAGCCAAGACCAGACAGACAGTGACACATCCTGGTGGGATTGGGCTCCCTGGAGACGCAGAATCCACAGAGACACAGATCCATGGAGAGAAAGCTCATCCATAGCCGGCATCCCAGGGGAGTGTGAGGACAGAGACCGGACCAGCATCACCGGGTCCGAGGACAGGTAGAACCCACCAACTACAGGCGGGATAGATTCCCTGATTGCAACTGGACGTTCACACGGGATAGAAGGAGCCTGGTAACACTTTGAAAGACAGGTTTACTGCAGGCTAGGCTAGCACCAGAGTGTCGGCTCTGAGGGGGACTGAAGTTACACACCGACTCCCCAGACAATCCGGCGGGGAACACAAATTCCAAATCCGTGTTACCACTACAGGGTTGGAGGCTCAGCAGCATCCAAGAGGACCTGGCTTACAGCTCACACACATAGGGGGAAACTACATACAAGGGACCGAGCTGCCGCCATACAATCCGCAGGAAGAACAGAGAGAGAGAGAACCAGCCTGAAAGGTTAATAGAAGGAGTGAGACAGCCTGGCTGCAGAGGGTTCAAGTGTCCAGAGTTAATGGAGTTGTGAATTGAACTGTACTGTGAACTGTGTTGTAAACTGCTTGCACTGTAGAACTTGAGAGTAAACCCGGTGAACCCTGCTTCAGTTTCCCGTGTCTGATTCCAGATATTCTGAACTGTGCATTACGCACCTTTTACCCTGCCATGAGCAGCCCTACCCGTGGCGGGCTGATCCATCTAGCTGCAGCCCATCCATCTCTCCATCCTCCTGGCAGAGCTGCGCTGCAGCGGTGGTCCTATCACTGACCACAACCCGTGGGTGGCGTCGCGACAAACTAATCCTTGTAAATACCCCTTTACTAGTGAGAACCCGGGACACGGTCTGGACCAAGACCGCCGTGATATCCCCAGCAGTACCCCTGTCTGGTACCGAGTATTCCGTCCCAGTGGGCTCCACATATGGAAAGTATAAATGATACATAATAGCTGGCGCCCTCTGACTTCTCTCCGCCCAGCTTGGCTTTATTGACAGGTCACTCCATATTTGTGAGTACATCAGCTGACACGTTCTCTTTAAACATGTATAGATTTGCGTCAGAAATGGTGTCTGTACCCTCAACAATTGTCAATTTTCATTCCCCTGCTGTTGTCAAAGGGTGGTAAAGGGAGTCAGGTAGCAGGACAGTAAAGTTGGGCCAAAGGTGAATCGGGGAACTGGTCTGACCCTTAGACTGGGGGTGCCTGGCTCTCCCTATTCCCAGAATTACCTGAAGGTAAGGATGTCTAGGCCACCACCCTTGCCCTTTGCTCCTGATCAGCCCCAGGCTAAGACCCACTCATGGACCAGGATGCACAGCAACTACCACAAAACAAGGAAAACTCTAGGCAAGAACCACAGGAAGGCATAAGCGCAGACTGCACTACGTCCATAAAGCACAGTTCTTGGCAGGGCAGAGACAAAAACTATCAGCGACACCTAGTGAAAGGATGTGGAACTATTTAAAGGCTGGGGGAGTGGACAACTGCGTAATTTGACACAACCCCTAACTTGCAGAGCTACCCAGATGTAGACAGCAGCTGCATACCCCTCCTCCCCTCCCATCAGCTTCACCTTCTACAGTTATTTTGATAAGTGAGGTTGTGGTAAGGGGAAACACTGGTGGCTAAGAGTTGGGGAATATTTGACTTTCATTAATAGAATATATTACAAAGGTTGATGTATTATAATGCCAACATTTATACCAGTGTTGCACTCACCCATGGTAGACTTTTGCCACACACTTTGACGGTATATAGTTTTCCCGGCCAGATTTAAGGGACACAACTCTCCACCATCCTCCCTCGCTATAATAAAAAGAAAATACAGTACAAACCTTATGGCACTTGCAGAACATTAATATGGAGCTTTATGGGAGGCATTAACCTCTTCAAAAAAATAACTTTTATACAGTTGACTAAGTTTGCAACACTATTAGTTTGTACAGAACTTTGGTTTGACAGCTCAGCTTGATTCTAATTGGTTATTGTGAGTCCTAATGACCCAGAGCTGCCAGTATACAAGAGCAAGGAGAGTTGTCATAGGGACATAAGCAGTGACTTTTCTGGCAGTGGGGTGGTGGTATAGCCACAGGAGAAAGGCATCCCAAGGGGTGTGGCTCACTGGGTAATAATGCAGAGCAGCCTAAAGACACGCCCAGAGGATCCTGTGAGCCACACCGCCTTGATTAGGATCATGAAAAATTACACAGGTCTCTATATACAGTATGAGCCCCCTTACAGCCCCCTATATACAGCATGAGCCCACACATAGCCATAAACAGCATGAGCCCACACATATCCCCCTATTTACAGTATGAACCCTCACATGGCCTCCCTATATAGAGTATGAGCTCCCCACATAGCCCCTATATACAGTGTGAGCCCCCACATAGCCTCATTATATACAGTATGAACCCCTACACAGTCCCCTACATACAATATGAGCCCCCACATTGCCCCTATACACAGTGTGAGCTCCCACATATCCTCCCTATATACAGAATGACCCAACACACAGCTCCCCCTGTATACAGTATGACCCCCACACAGCCCCCTATCCACAATATGAGCTCCCACATAGCCCTCACATCGCCACTTCATACAGTATGAACCCCCACTCACATATTTATATGAGCCCCCCCACTCACATATTTAGATGAGCCCCCCGCTCACATATTTATAGCGTTATTAATTCCATAGTGCTTTATATACATTTTGCAACACTGTCCTCACTGGGGCTCACAATCTAAACATCCTATCATTATAGCCCCTATATACAGTATGAACCCATACACAGTTCCTTACATACAATATGAGCCCTTATATACAGTGTGAGCCCCCACAAAGCCTATACAGAATGACCCTACACACACCTCAGCTATATACAGTATGAGCCTCCACACAGCCCCCTATATACAGTATGAGCCCCTATATACAGAATGACCCTACAGACAGTTCAGCTATATACAGTATGAGCCTCCACACAGCCCCCTATATACAGTATGAGCCCCTATATACAGAATAACCCTACACGCAGCTCAGCTATATACAGTATGAGCCTCCACACAGCCCCTATATACAGACTGACGCTACACACAGCTCAGCTATATACAGTATGAGCCTCCACACAGCCCCCTATATACAGTATGAGCCCCTATATACAGAATGACCCTACACGCAGCTCAGCTATATACAGTATGAGCCTCCACACAGCCCCCTATATACAGACTGACGCTACACACAGCTCAGCTATATACAGTATGAGCCTTCACACAGCCCCCTATATACAGTATGAGCCCCTATATACAGAATGACCCTACACCACAGCTCAGCTATATACAGTATGAGCCTCACACACATCCCCCTATATACAGTATGAGCCCCTATATACAGAATGACGAATGACCCTACACACAGCTCAGCTATATACAGTATGAGCCTCCACACAGCCCCCTATATACAGTATGAGCCCCTATATACAGAATGACCCTACACACAGCTCAGCTATATACAGTATGAGCCTCCACACAGCCCCCTATATACAGTATGAGCCCCTATACAGAATGACCCTACACGCAGCTCAGCTATATACAGTATGAGCCTCCACACAGCCCCCTATATACAGACTGACGCTACACACAGCTCAGCTATATACAGTATGAGCCTTCACACAGCCCCCTATATACAGTATGAGCCCCTATATACAGAATGAGTCCTCATTTAGTCCCTGTATAGAGTATGAGCCACCCACATATCCTCCTATATATAGTTTGAGCCACCACATAGCTACTATATGCAGCATGATCCCCACATAGCGTCTCTATATACAGTATGAGCCCCCACATAGCTCCCTAAATACAGTATGAGCCGACTGTAGACTCTGCAGGATAATGTGTTCAATATGTCGTTATCTGGCCTGAGTATACATTGTCCTCTTCTGGTGACATTTTTGCACTTTTTTCTCATTTGCATTACCATCTTTTGAGGTTTTTTGTTTTTCTTAGATACAGGAAAGTAATTTTCCGTTCTGTGACTCTGCTAATTTTATCCTAACCCCACCTGTATCTCCAGTAGATAAGCCCACCTGCACCGCACCGCTCTTTACCACCGCACATTATATATGGTTTATACTATTTTCTGTATAATTTGCCGCCCGTTACATCACTCTCATTGTATCTTACCGTCCCACACCGCCCTTTCACTATCACCTCGTCACTCATTGGGAAATACGAGAGGCGCTAATAGCAATCTTTACAATCAAACATAATCTCTTATGTACGTATATCCTTTAAGGCCTTTTACACATTGTGTTTCTGTTTTGTATACGTTAACCATACGACAGTTTAAATGTTGAATGAACCTTGAGCATTACTATATTATTATGGTTTCCAGTAACCCTCTGATACTATTATTATTTAACGAGCCATGGCGTCTTGATGGAGGCCTCGATACGTCCACTGAGGTCTTCTCCTTAGATAGGTCCATTAGATCTTCTCTGCCATTGTCTTGTTAGTATCAAGCCAATGAGTTTGGTCTTCCTCTTCGCCTTGTTCCTTCTATTCTTCTGACCATGATGTCCTTCTCCAGTGATTTCTCTCTTCGTATGATGTGTAGATAAGTCGTATCTTGGTGATCCTTCCTTCCAGTGACATGTCCGGCTTGATTTGTTCCAGTATTGATGTTTGTTCTTCTTGCCATCCACGGTATTGATAACGTCCTTCTCCAGATCCACATTATGAAGGTGCTGATTCTTCTTTGATCTTGTTCCTTTATCGTCCAGATGTCACTCCATATGTTACTACAGAATAGACCAGACTATGTACGAGCCGTGTCTTCATCACCAGTGAAATGTTACTACAGAACACACCAGACTATGTAGGAGCCGTGTCTTCATCACCAGTGAAATGTTACTACAGAATAGACCAGACTATGTACGAGCCGTGTCTTCATAACCAGTGAGATGTTACTACAGAATAGTCCAGACTATGTAGGAGCCGTGTCTTCATCACCAGTGAAATGTTACTACAGAATAGTCCAGACTATGTAGGAGCCGTGTCTTCATCACCAGTGAAATGTTACTACAGAATAGTCCAGGACTATGTAGGAGCCGTGTCTTCATCACCAGTGAAATGTCCCTTGATGTGAAGACCTCGTCCAGTGACTTCATTGTTGATTTGCCCATAGCTTTTCTCCTATTGACTTCCGGTGTAGTTGCTGCATCTTGAGTGATCATTGATCCGAGTAGGGTGAAGTCCTTTCTTTATCTCTTCCAGTTCATTGCCGTCCATCTCACACATGTCCCGGTCGTACCTGGCAGTGATCAGTATCTTGCTCTTCTTTGTGTTGAGTAGCCGTCCCGTGTTCCAGCTTTCCATCTTGACTCTACGTAATAAGCCCGTCATTTCATGCCCTGCTACTTTTCCCACTAATAGAGCTACAAATACTGCAAATACTGTTATGTCTAATAATACGGTAATAATAATAAGTTCATATAAGAACTTACTCAGAAATGACCCGAAGTTTCTCTCCAAAGTAAAATATTGGCTCGCTAATGTCCGGAGGAGGATAGTCATAAAGAACGGCCAAGAAATCACTTTCTGTACCTGATGGCAAAAGAAAGACATGAGAGATGGACCACTCAGATATGTCCTAGCAGAGCTAGATTCTAGCTCGATTCTACCAGATTCCAGTGAGTGAGATCTGATCTAGTGAGTGAGATCTGATCTAGTGAGTGAGATCTGATCTAGTGAGTGAGATCTGATCTAGTGAGGAATGGGGGGTGACAGATGGTGATATCTAAGTAACACCACGTGGGCATGACCTGTCTGAGTCACACAGATTTTGTCTGGCGGAGCAGACGTCCTCATTACATTCCCCATTTCTGGATTTTTGGAAGTTATTGATCCCGATCCTAGGACATAAGACAAATAGTAGATGCAATAACCGAACATAATATTTTACATTGATCCAGACCATATTACTTCTTGCATTGATCTAGCCAATATACTAAGCCATACTGGCACTAATCCGGCTCACGTGCTCGGTACTCCAATCGAGCAGGTCGGACTCTCAGATGGCTCAAGTACCAAGTATAATGATAGTCAATGAGAAACGCAAGCATTTTTTAGAAGACTCTACCGGAAAAGTGCTTGAGTTGCCTATTGACTTCCAGTATACTCGGTACTTGAGTTGAACCCATCCAAGCGTTCGACCTGCCCTTTTCGAGCACCAAGCCCGTGAGCATTGTAGTGCTCGCTCATCACTAGTACAGATGTAATACTAAAATACAGTGCTGAAAAATAATAGCTTCATATTAAGTCATGTCGTAACAGTACTATACAATGTCTATGTGAGCTTGTTAGTTTAGGTCAGGAACCCAAGGGTTGGGCTGGGCATGGTGGCCCAATTTTTGTAGCGTTGTGTAAATGCTGGGTTAAAGGAGTGTTTACATCTTGTGAATGCACCCTTGGTTATAGGGGCGTTTCCATCTCCTAAACTGATGGTAAAAGTGTCAGACAAGACCTCGGGGACCCCTGCCGATTCTGATGTACTGCGTCCCCTTACAAGTCATCCTTTCACATGGAAGTTTGTTCCAAAATTCCTCAAACTACTCCTTGTATGAGCGATCTGGCCAATCTGATTGGCTGGCAGTGCGGCCACGTGACAAACCCATGTGACCGCTCTGCCGCATGCTGATTGGCTGAAATCTCACAGGTCCTTCAGCCCATCTTCTCCCGGTGATCTGAGGTCTTGTGACGTCCGGAGGTCTTCGGTACCGGTCCCGGTACATAAGGTACAGGCCCCACAGAAGGTGACTATGAATATATATTGTTTTTAACCCCTTAGATTAACTTTTAGGGTACTTTTGTAGTGTATCTGTATAGGTACACTGCAAAAGTACAGGGACTCGCTACCCCCGAGTAATTCCTAAGGAAACTCGGCGAGTAGCGAGTCCTCCGAGTCCGCTACTATTCGGGCGAGTCCCGAATAGTAGTGAGTAGATTCGCCCATCCCTATTTTTGAACGCCCGTGGGTGAGCACGGCGTCCTTCTCCGACAGTCAATTTCTGGGTTTTTTAAGCTCCATGCTGATTTTGATGTCCATTAAGTTATGAATAAATCACTAGCGCTTTTTGATGCAAGAGAGTTTACAAATGCTTAAAAAGACCCTTGGGCGTCTTTCTGACAGTCTTGGCCCCTTCCCCTAGTAGACTTGTATTTGCTAGAAAACGCCTGATTGGTGTTCAGCTCACTTCTTTTAACCACTTGGTGTCTTAGAAAGTCTGGACATTGGTGATGAGTGAGCAGGTCCATGCTCGCGTGTTCGGTACTTGTTACAAGTAGTTGGATGCTTGGACGGGCTCAACTTGAGCGTTTTTCCGGAAGAGTTCCCAGAAGATATCGAGCCCGTCCCACCATCCAACCACTCGTTATGAGTACCGGACACGCGAGCATGGTAGAGAGCACTCATCACTACTGGACATATGTTTCATAGAAATTAATAGGAAGATTCTTTTGGTCTTTTGCAACCGCTATTTACTCAATGTTTTTGGAACAAACCCACAAAAAATGTCAGAAAACACTTAAAAAATGCCCTAAAGTTACCTTTACACGCCGCTACAACAGGATGGATACAACCCGCTACAGGCTACAAATGTAGCTTGTAGCGCCAATATCGCCCGTAGTAGCAGCGTGTGAAGACGGTAGGAGGCAGCCGGCAACAGGTACATCTGTTTCCGAGCACTGCTCAATAACAGATGGCTACAAAGCCGATTGTAGCGAGCTGTATCGGCGTGTAAAGAAGGAACAGAAGGGTTGTTTCTACACCATGCTATGTAGCTGGGGCGTGACACAGGCTTCGGGTTTCCGCGCCCCCTTCAGCGATCATTGGAGGAAGCTCCTGCGTTGCGATTGGTTGTCGCCGCACAGGGCGGCATATTTAAGGAGCTGATGAGTCACACTACACAATTGCTCGAGCGTCAAGTATTAATCAGCCTCCTGCGATGCCTGCCCAATCATGGTATTATTGCTTTGTCCTATCAGCGTACGGACGTCTCGTAATCCACAATTGTAGCACGCCTATGTGTTGTCCCTGCTGCACCAGGTACGCCCATAGTAGCTGGTTGTAGCGGTGTGTAAATGAGCTACAGATGGCTACTTGAGACACCCGGCGATGTATCTAGCTGTAGATGTAGCGTAGCGCACCTTGTGGCGGCGTGTAAAGGAGGTGCGTTTACCGTTTGTAACCGTTTGAGCGTGCTCGTGCACGTGAAGTAGCGGATTGTATCCATCCTGTTGTAGCGGCGTGTAAAGGTACCTTTAGGGTGGTTACACACTACTATTTTTTTTTAATCTAAGGGGATGCAGGTAAGACCTACATCCCTCAGGATTCCGTCGGAATTCCCTGCAATTGACAGACTGGATGCACCCTCACCGGTATTATTACTAATCCATCTCTCGATCAATGATAATACCGGTACGGAGCAGACTGTGGAGACAGTGCCTTACCCTCCCACCAGTCCCATAATGAAAACTAGACAGGCTAGATGGATTGAAACAGGTCGGTCACAGTTATTAATTTTCAGGAGTAAGGAAAGGCACTTATATATACCGGCTCACCGCCGAAGGCCTGTCTGCGACACACAGGCGGGATGCCAATGAGCAGTTACCAACCTTGCCTCTCACATTTTTCGCTGTGACTTAATATTGTTAACAGGCAATGGTCAGCAGGGTTGAAAGAGAAGTCACTGATGTGGGCACCTAATTTACACCTGTAGGTGTCCCGGACGCTCCTTCCCTTAGATCCGTTGGTAGTTGGCAGCCAAATTAGTGCATCACTGGAGTGGTGAAGGGGATATGCACTGAACCGTATTACTCTAGCTTTAGTCAGATGGCTCCACAGTCAGAGCACTTCCTTACTTAGTACCGGGCTGCCAGACATTTGCATCCGGTTCAGTACTTATATTCAAATGCGTGGAGAATGACACACCCCCTCATATCAACCAGTTCTGGCATGATAACAAAAACTGATCTGGTGTCTGATCCAAGGGTTTCCGGATCCCCCAGATTCAGGTTCAATAGAGCTATTCTAATTTAACCTGTGATATCCTGATCCGTGTTTAAGTTATGTCACAGAGACTGCTACAAAATGCTTTTGTGCAAACCCGGAACCGAATTAGGGACATTTTTAACCGGATGCAGCCGCAAGTTCCAAGTGGTGATCAGTTCACAGGATACGAAACGATAGTGTGTAACCAGCCTAAGTTACAATTCTGATTTGCAGTCATCAGAACAACCACCCAAGCAGTGTTTGATAGATCGGTCTGTACATCAGATCTATCTTTACACAAATAGAGAAGTTGCTCCATGCGTTTTAAATTTCCATTCACAATATCAAAAATGAGGCAGTGGATGCAGAATGTACAGTTATACTGCGGGGCTTGACATCTCGGTCCTAGGAGCCTCTCAAGAGCTGTTATAACATGGGAATGTGGTTATACCGGCTGTACATATATAATTATATACAGGAGATGCCCAGGTTATACCAGCTGTACATATATAATTATATACAGGAGATGCCCAGGTTATACCAGCTGTACATATATAATTATATACAGGAGATGCCCAGGTTATACCAGCTGTACATATATAATTATATACAGGAGATGCCAGGTTATACCAGCTGTACATATATAATTATATACAGGAGATGTCCAGGTTATACCGCTGTACATATATAATTATATACAGGAGATGTCCAGGTTATACCAGCTGTACATATATAATTATATACAGGAGATGCCAGGTTATACCAGCTGTACATATATAATTATATACAGGAGATGCCCAGGTTATACCAGCTGTACATATATAATTATATACAGGAGATGCCAGGTTATACCAGCTGTACATATATAATTATATACAGGAGATGTCCAGGTTATACCGGCTGTACATATATAATTATATACAGGAGATGTCCAGGTTATACCGGCTGTACATATATAATTATATACAGGAGATGTCCAGGTTATACCAGCTTTACATATATAATTATATACAGGAATGTCCAGGTTATACCGGCTGTACATATATAATTATATACAGGAGATGTCCAGGTTATACCAGCTGTACATATATAATTATATACAGGAGATGTCCAGGTTATACCAGCTGTACATATATAATTATATACAGGAGATGCCCAGGTTATATCAGCTGTACATATATAATTATATACAGGAGATGTCCAGGTTATACCAGCTGTACATATATAATTATATACAGGAGATGTCCAGGTTATACCAGCTGTACATATATAATTATATACAGGAGATGCCCAGGTTATACCAGCTGTACATATATAATTATATACAGGAGATGCCCAGATTATACCAGCTGTACATATATAATTATATACAGGAGATGCCCAGTATACCAGCTGTACATATATAATTATATACAGGAGATGTCCAGGTTATACCAGCTGTACATATATAATTATATACAGGAGATGTCCAGGTTATACCAGCTGTACATATATAATTATATACAGGAGATGTCCAGGTTATACCGCTGTACATATATAATTATATACAGGAGATGCCCAGTTATACCGGCTGTACATATTAATTATATACAGGAGATGTCCAGGTTATACCGGCTGTACATATATAATTATATACAGGAGATGCCCAGGTTATACCAGCTGTACATATATAATTATATCAGGAGATGCCCAGGTTATACCGGCTGTACATATATAATTATATACAGGAGATGCCAGGTTATACCGGCTGTACATATATAATTATATACAGGAGATGCCCAGGTTATACCAGCTGTACATATATAATTATATACAGGAGATGCCAGGTTATACCGGCTGTACATATATAATTATATACAGGAGATGTCCAGGTTATACCGGCTGTACATATATAATTATACAGGAGATGCCCAGGTTATACCGGCTGTACATATATAATTATATACAGGAGATGCCCAGGTTATACCGGCTGTACATATATAATTATATACAGGAGATGCCAGGTTATACCAGCTGTACATATATAATTATATACAGGAGATGTCCAGGTTATACCGCTGTACATATATAATTATATACAGGAGATGTCCAGGTTATACCGGCTGTACATATATAATTATATACAGGAGATGCCCAGGTTATACCGGCTGTACATATATAATTATATATAGGAGATGTCCAGGTTATACCAGCTGTACATATATAATTATATACAGGAGATGCCCAGGTTATACCGGCTGTACATATATAATTATATACAGGAGATGCCCAGGTTAAGCTACTTTCACACTGGAAAGGATCCAGTTCATGCCCTTACAGTGGATGGTACCGGATGTTACCATACAGTGTCATGCTGGATCTATTTGCCATATTGTTCTAGTTTTAGGTCTGTACCGAAAACCTTATGTATGAACATGGACCCCAAACGTTTCGGGTGTTAAAATAGAGGATGACTAAAGCATTATAGCGTCTGTGATTGGTTATCGGCACAAGGGGTGGAGGAATCCGTTTTTACCAGATCCGGCACCTATTGACTTTCGTTATAATCTATACCAGATCCAGGTATGTTTTTTTTCTTACCGAGCACAAAAAAACGTTGCATCCATCAATAAAGTGCATCTAACCTGATCCGGGAGTAACCTGAAGCAGCTGGATGCTACCGAACACCATCAAAAGTGAATGGGCAAAGACTTGATCCTGACAGGACGGGGCTGCTGGAAACTGGGTATGTGCCGGATTAAAAAAGATAACCAACACTGGTGTGAAAGACGCCTTATACCAGTTACAGCTTGTAGCTTTCTACCCCAGCAGGCACTTCTTATAGTGACGCACAGCTATTTCTTGGTGTTGGGACATCATGATAAGGATAAGAGAACTGTTTTATTTTAGAAACATTCTGATAAAGAGAAGTTGGCCAAGAGGTAGACATTTCCGTTGACACAGAAGAAGGAGAACATCACAATTTGCACAAAGTGTTCCGGACACTATTGTCCAGAACATTCTCTACTTTTAGGTCTTCCTTGGCTTCTTGTGATGTAGCTGAACATGGGGGTCATAGTACAAGAAGTGACAGAGAAGCAATGTCTGGGTTGCTCAGGTGTTCCAGCTTTCAGTGATTGCTCTGTTACTTAGCTGAGCAGCCTCTCCCAGAATGCTGCCAGTTGTACATCCTGTCTGAAGTGCTGTGTATCCTGCACTCCTGTGTCTGCTCTGATCTCCGTTATCGATATAACTTGTTGCTTGATTGCTCTTTTGCCTGTTCCCTGTAGTTATTATTCTCCTGGTATCTTGACCCCCTGGACCATGACTCATATACTCCCTTGTTTAATCCTCGAATCCTCCTTGTGATCTCCGACCCTGGACCATAACGTAACTATGTCTCTATCTACTCCCTAAATATGGTGAACTTTCCTGGAACTTGACCCCGGATTACCTAATCTTTATGTTGCCTTTATTCCTGTAAGTAGTGACTGTGTCATAGACTAGTTTTTGTAGTGACTCACGTCACAATTGTACTGATAGAGCAAAACTAGTAGCTAATAGGGCATATGGACTGGGCTGATGAGACTATACGGTCTTTAGGGTGTTTGGGAATGGAAGGTTACTAACTGGCCCAAACTGGGAGGGCACGAGACCCTCCTATATCACAGGGCGCCCGGTACGGAAACTATGAGGTCTCTCGATTTCCAGCACCGCAGTAATTATTTTGAATTTTTCTAACAAGAACTAAAATTAGAAAAGAGAAGATCCGGCTCACTGGAGCTTACGATCTAATGATAGAACGGCCTCAGTATAGAAACAAGTCGTCCTGCCTGAGTAAACATTAACTGACACAAATCTAATACCCTGTTTCCCTGAAAACAAGTCACCCCCGAATATAAGTCAGGGCAGGGCTGGCGCAGAATTTTCCAATATAAGTCATACCCCGATTATAAGACAGGGTGACTTATTTTCGGGGAATATAAGACAGGGTACCGCTAAAGTGCCATTTTTGCCCATTGCATGTTTTACCTGTGTCCCCGCTGTCCAGCTGGCCCCGCTGTCCTCCGTGGGCTCCCCTCTGCCCTCAGGTGCAGCCGCAGGTCCGCTGTCCCCCGTGGGCTCCCCTCGGCCCTCAGGTGCCGCAGGTAACCCCGAGAGCATAGGGTTAATCTTTTGCGCCTGTCGCCCCGGCCTGACGTCACCGCTGCCGGCAGGAGCTTCTGATTGGCCAGCGGCTCCCCAGCATCTCGAGTGCTGATTGGCTCAGCGGCTCGAGTGCTGATTGGCCAGAAGCTCCTGCATGAAGAAGCATCTGGACAACGCCCTGCACCGCGGAGGTATCCATAGCCCGAGGCCGCCATTACCCTAAAAAGTAAGGATGTTTCCTTGCCGACTTGCCCATTAAAACTGCAATTCCGCCGCACAGCCGACTTGCGGCAGGTCCCCATACAATGTACGGTACTGTATGGGACACTTGCGGCAAGGTGCGGTTACCACACCTTTGCCGCACCTTGCTGCAAGTGGTGCCATACTGTTCAGCTTGTTAATAAATGTTAATTTTATGGTTAAAAAAAAATTGTCATTTTTATTTTTAATATAAGTCATACCCCGAATATAAGACAGGGTGGGACTTTTGGGGGTAAAATTAATATAAGACACTGTCTTATATTCGGGGAAACACGGTATATACTTACCTAAAATTGTCCATCATCCACTTCCGTCTGGACGTCCTCGAATCCCACAATCCACCACGCTGCAACGGTAGTACGCCAACCGCCATATTGGAATACCCAAGTGATGGGTATTCCAATATGGCACTCGCTGGTGGTACCAGGCCCTTGCCCAGTACCACCAGTGGGACACCCACCGGACACCCCTCACCGCTGCTGGAGCCCTGCCAGGATCTGCTGCCGGACCCCCGCCAGGACCCGCCGCCTGACTACACGCACCTACCCATGCAACCATACAGTCACAGCCGCCAGGTAAGACTTCGGCTTGCGGCTTGTGCTGGAGATTGGGTGTGGGCGCCCTCTGGTGGTGCCGCACCCCATCTCCAGCACAGGCCGTAAACTACCGACTTTCCTGCCGGCTGTGACTGCACAGAGGTGGGTGGGCAGGCACCGGTGCGACACACACACACATGTACACACACACATCCATACATACCTGTATTCACATATATACAACATAGACATGCATACATATACACACAGTATAATGTCCCCACATGCACTTACACATGCACACACTTACAAACACATGCATACACAGACACATACATACACACAGTATAATGGCCCCACACACACACGCCCGTGCATACACAAACGCAGATATACACATGTAGATACACACATGCACATACAAACATGCATGCACACATAGTATAATGTTACCACACGCACATACACATGCAAGCATGCACATACACACAAATACGCATACACACAGTATAATGTCCTCACACACATATACTCATACACACACGCACATGCCAGCACATATACACACACGCAATCACACACATGCAAGTACAAACATACGCACATACACACGCGAGCACATACATGGCCGTGCATACACACATGCAGATACACACATACATGCACACCCACCCACATATACATAAACATGCATACACACACGCATACGCACAGTATAATATCCCCATACACACAAACACACACGCACGTGCATACACACACAGATACACACACACTCACAAACGCATACGCACGCTTATTCGCATAGTATAATGTCCACACATACACATGCACACACATATACACATGCAAGCACAAACATACAAACACACACACAGTACAATGTCTCCACACATGCAGATACACAGGCGCACATTAGCATGCAAACACACACATATGCACATAGACACAAACATGCACGCACACACAAAAAAGCAAATACACACACATACATACATACACATGCACACACAAACACGCATACACACAAACACACATATACACACAAGCATACACAAATACGCAAGCATACACATACACACAAACGTGCATATATGCACGCAGATATACACGCACACATACACACAAACACGCATACACACAGTATAATGTCCCCACACATACGCAGATACCCACATACACAAACATGCACATACACACGCACGTGCAAACACACAGACATACAAACACGCACATACACACAAGTACATACACACCCACATACATACGCATACATACACACATGCACATGCGCACGGTGAGGAAGGGGAGATACAGCCACCATCCCCAGCGCCACAGAGCTGCCCCCATCGTGATGTCACTGCGCTCCCGATGCGACAGCATGGGGCCCACATCTAGTAAATGTACAATTGGTCGAAGTCACTTTAAATTGATGATATCAGTAACAAAAGTAATTCTCTAAATGTAAAGATGTATTGTTTATTGACTGCTCTGATACACTGGTAGCAAGTGAGTGATGTGTGCACAGTATGTGTGCTGTGTGTGTAATGTGTGTACAGTATGTGTGCTGTGTGTGTAATGTGTGCACAGTATGTGAGCGTAATGTGTGCACAGTATGTGTGCTGTGTGCGTAATGTGTACAGAATGTGTGCCGTGTGTGCGTAAGGTGTGTGCTGTGTGTGTAATGTGTGTACAGTATGTGTGCGTAATGTGTACAGAATGTGTGCTGTGTGTGTGTATGTAATGTGTGTACAGTATGTGTGCTGTGTGTGCATAATGTGTACAGTATGTGTGCTGTGTGTGTACAGTATGTGTGCTGTGTGTGTGTACAGTATGTGTGCTGTGTGTGCGTAATGTGTGTACAGTATGTGTGCTGTGTGTGCGTAATGTGTGTACAGTATGTGTGCTGTGTGTAATGTGTGTTCAGTATGTGTGCTGTGTGTGCGTAATGTGTGTACAGTATGTGTGCTGTGTGTGCGTAATGTGTGTTCAGTATGTGTGCTGTGTGTGCGTAATGTGTGTACAGTATGTGTGCTGTGTGTGCGTAATGTGTGTACAGTATGTGTGCTGTGTGTGGGTAATGTGTGTACAGTATGTGTGCTGTGTGTGCGTAATGTGTGTATAGTATGTGTGCTGTGTGTGCGTAATGTGTGTATAGTATGTGTGCTGTGTGTGCGTAATGTGTGTTCAGTATGTGTGCTGTGTGTGCGTAATGTGTGTATAGTATGTGTGCTGTGTGTGCGTAATGTGTGTATAGTATGTGTGCTGTGTGTGCGTAATGTGTGTTCAGTATGTGTGCTGTGTGTGTAATGTGTGTTCAGTATGTGTGCTGTGTGTGCGTAATGTGTGTATAGTATGTGTGCTGTGTGTGTGTAATGTGTGTACAGTATGTGTGCTGTGTGTGCGTAATGTGTGTATAGTATGTGTGCTGTGTGTGCGTAATGTGTGTACAGTATGTGTGCTGTGTGTGCGTAATGTGTGTATAGTATGTGTGCTGTGTGTGCGTAATGTGTGTATAGTATGTGTGCTGTGTGTGCGTAATGTGTGTATAGTATGTGTGCTGTGTGTGCGTAATGTGTGTTCAGTATGTGTGCTGTGTGTGCGTAATGTGTGTTCAGTATGTGTGCTGTGTGTGCGTAATGTGTGTATAGTATGTGTGATGTGTGTGCATAATGTGTGTATAGTATGTGTGCTGTGTGTGCGTAATGTGTGTTCAGTATGTGTGCTGTGTGTGCGTAATGTGTGTATAGTATGTGTGATGTGTGTGCATAATGTGTGTATAGTATGTGTGCTGTGTGTGCGTAATGTGTGTTCAGTATGTGTGCTGTGTGCTGTGTGTGTAATGTGTGTTCAGTATGTGTGCTGTGTGTGCGTAATGTGTGTATAGTATGTGTGCTGTGTGTGCGTAATGTGTGTACAGTATGTGTGCTGTGTGTAATGTGTGTATAGTATGTGTGCTGTGTGTGTGTGTAATGTGTGTACAGTATGTGTGCTGTGTGTGTGTGTAATGTGTGTACAGTATGTGTGCTGTGTGTAAATCCTCTACCCCGGAATACGAGCTCAGTGCCAGAAATTATCAAAAGAACAAAAAAAAAAAATGCACAAATTAAGTAAGCGCCACCCCTGTCTTTAGGTTGTGTCTGGTATTGCTCTGGTGCTTTCACGTCACTGGATCTGAGCTGTAATACCAGACACAACCTGTCGACGTGTTGACGTACGTGGCGCTGTTTCCGACAGGAGTCAGTCATGTTCCTTTAAGGCAACTCTTGTACAAAGACATTAGTCATTGTGGTTTCTGCAGATATTACATTTGGAGGTTTTATCTGTCGCTGCCTGACATTTACAGGTCACCAATCCTCATTACAGCCATTATATCTTTACTGTCTACTGACATTAATTTTCAAGTTGAAGACATTTCTGCAGTAAGTCATCTCCCAGGTCATCTCCAGTCACAGATAAAAGTCACCTCGTGCAGAAACGCTCACAACCTTGTGCTTATGGTCTATCGAATTGAATTGGTCTAAGCTGCAATACCACACACAGCCTGTGAACACGTGTGGCGCTGTTTTTGCACAGAATCATGCCTTTTCAGTCAGTATGTCTGATCTTATTTGGCTGCACATTTGCACATTACAGAGTTCGGACCTATGTGCTTGTAACATCCTGATCTTCTCATGACCTCGATGTCTGAGAATTAGGTGAGAAGCTTTTATCTGTGACCTAAGTACAATAAACCTCCCTCATTTCTGCTATTTTAAGAGAAGCCGCTATAAAAATAGCGACCACTTCTAGGGCGACATGAAAGTCGAGAAAGCTGTGGTTAACGAAGCCCCAGAGGTGTTATAGGGTGTGAATGAGCCGTGAGCGGGGGACGGCACCAGATCTCACAGTACAGGCTGCACACAGTATATAGATCTCACAAACCTGATGGGGCCGGTGTACTGACTGTGTAAAGCCCATGTTAGGATGGCTGGGTCAACACTTCTGAATTTGGAATGGGAATCTGTCAGCTAAAAAAAAAAAAAACACAATTTACCTGTTCCAGCTCCTTTGCACTCAATGACTGGAAATGACCGGCTGAAGGGAGAAAAAAAAAAACGTTTCTTCCTGTAGCCTCTCCTCACATAACACAGTCAAATAAGTTACAACAAAACTATTTACCTGTAGATTTTCATTATATCTGCAGATAAATGCCTTTGTAGCTGAATTAATCCCATTAAACTCAATTTTTTCTCACCTAGCCTGTTTGACAGCTCCTCAGTGTCCCTCCTCCTTGCTGCTTAACTTCCTCTCACCTAGGCTGATTGACGGCTCCTCAGTGTCCCTCCTCCCTGCTGCTGCTGATTCCCCTTCCACCTAGCCTGATTGACAGCTCCTCAGTGTCCCTCCTCCCTGCTGCTGATTCCCCTTCCACCTAGCCTGATTGACAGCTCCTCAGTGTGCCTTCTTCTTGCTGCTTAACCTCCTCCCACCTAGGCTGAATGACAGCTCCTCAGTGTCCCTCCTCCCTGCTGCTGATTCCCCTTCCACCTAGGCTGAATGACAGCTCCTCAGTGTGCCTTCTCCCTGCTGCTGAATCTCCTCCCACCTAGGCTGATTAACAGCTCCTCAATGCCCCTCCTCCCTGCTGCCTAATCTCCTCCCACCTTGCCTTATTCAGATCCTCAATGTCCCTCCTCCCTGCTGCTGAATTTAGCATAACTTCCAGTCCCTAAGTGACTCTTCTCCCTGCTAATTAATATCCAGATTCCCCCCCACTAGCTTTATTGATTGCTCCTCATTATCCTTACTTCCTTTTGCTGCTGAATCTCCACCATCTAACCTGATTGAAAGCCATCATTGTCGCTCCTAATTGCTGCTGAGCTCTCACACTGCTCAGTGCAAGCTGCAGCTGTCAGTTAGGCTTGGCGGGTGGAGACTGAATACACATGAACTCATATAACTTATGAAATGCTCATTTTAACATTAGGATTATTCAGCCATTCTGCAATGAGTTTCCAGATAAGTACACCGGCCTCATCAGATCTGAGAGATCTACTTAAAAATGTTTACAGTTTGTATTATGAAATCTGGTGACAGATCTGCTTTATAGAAGAGAACTTAAAGGTGTTGTCTACTCCTGGACCAGTGAGGTGTAACCCCTCCCTTAATAGGAGTGCTCACCTCGTGGATGCTCCTCCTTATTTGGAGCCGTTTCCTCTCCCTGACTCTTGGCATCAGCATCCAATGGCAGAGCTACTGCCAACGGGTGTCCCATCAATAAGCAGTTGGACAATCCCATTAAAACTGGTGGTTTGGGATAGTTTTAGGAATAATGGTTCATTTTTCTTCGGTGTCTTAATGGGATAATGTATTGAAGTTAATGTATTGTCCCAGGTGGTCTAGGGAAATTAATGTAATGTCCCAGGCGGTCTAGGGAAGTTAATGTAATGTCCCAGGTGGTCTAGGGAAGTTAATGTAATGTCCCAGGCGGTCTAGGGAAATTAATGTAATGTCCCAGGTGGTCTAGGGAAGTTAATGTAATGTCCCAGGTGGTCTAGGGAAATTAATGTAATGTCCCAGGCGGTCTAGGGAAGTTAATGTAATGTCCCAGGTGGTCTAGGGAAATTAATGTAATGTCCCAGGTGGTCTAGGGAAGTTAATGTAATGTCCCCAGGTGGTCTAGGGAAGTTAATGTAATATCCCAGGTGGTCTAGGGAAGTTAATGTAATGTCCCAGGTGGTCTAGGGAAATTAATGTAATGTCCCAGGCGGTCTAGGGAAGTTAATGTAATGTCCCAGGTGGTCTAGGGAAATTAATGTAATGTCCCAGGTGGTCTAGGGAAGTTAATGTAATGTCCCCAGGTGGTCTAGGGAAGTCAATGTAATGTCCCCAGGTGGTCTAGGGAAGTTAATGTAATACCCCAGGTGGTCTAGGGAAGTAAATGTAATGTCCCCAGGTGGTCTAGGAAAGTTAATGTAATATCCCAGGTGGTCTAGGGAAGTTAATGTAATGTCCCCAGGTGGTCTAGGGAAGTTAATGTAATGTCCCAGGTGGTCTAGGGAAGTTAATGTAATGTCCCAGGTGGTCTAGGGAAGTTAATGTAATGTCCCAGGTGGTCTAGGGAAGTTAATGTATTATCCCAGGTGGTCTAGGGAAGTTAATGTAATGTCCCAGGTGGTCTAGGGAAGTTAATGTAATGTCCCAGGTGGTCTAGGGAAGTTAATGTATTATCCCAGGTGGTCTAGGGAAGTTAATGTAATGTCCCAGGTGGTCTAGGGAAGTTAATGTAATGTCCCAGTTGGTCTAGGGAAGTTAATGTATTATCCCAGGTGGTCTAGGGAAATTAATGTAATGTCCCAGGTGGTCTAGGGAAGTTAATGTAATGTCCCAGGTGGTCTAGGGAAGTTAATGTAATGTCCCAGGCGGTCTAGGGAAGTTAATGTATTGTCCCAGGTGGTCTAGGGAAGTTAATGTAATGTCCCAGGTGGTCTAGGGAAGTTAATGTAATGTCCCAGGTGGTCTAGGGAAGTTAATGTAATGTCCCAGTTGGTCTAGGGAAGTTAATGTAATGTCCCAGTTGGTCTAGGGAAGTTAATGTAATGTCCCAGTTGGTCTAGGGAAATTAATGTAATGTCCCCAGGTGGTCTAGGGAAGTTAATGTAATGTCCCAGGTGGTCTAGGGAAGTTAATGTAATGTCCCAGGTGGTCTAGGGAAGTTAATGTAATGTCCCAGGTGGTCTAGGAAGTTAATGTATTGTCCCAGGTGGTCTAGGGAAGTTAATGTAATGTCCCAGGTGGTCTAGGGAAGTTAATGTATTATCCCAGGTGGTCTAGGGAAGTTAATGTAATGTCCCCAGGTGGTCTAGGGAAGTTAATGTAATATCCCAGGTGGTCTAGGGAAGTTAATGTAATGTCCCCAGGTGGTCTAGGGAAATTAATGTAATGTCCCAGGTGGTCTAGGGAAGTTAATGTAATGTCCCAGGTGATCTAGGGAAGTTAATGTAATATCCCAGGTGGTCTAGGGAAGTTAATGTAATGTCCCAGGTGGTCTAGGGCAGTTAATGTAATGTCCCAGGTGGTCTAGGGAAGTTAATGTAATGTCCCCAGGTGGTCTAGGGAAGTTAATGTAATGTCCCAGGTGGTCTAGGGAAGTTAATGTAATGTCCCCAGGTGGTCTAGGGAAGTTAATGTAATGTCCCCAGGTGGTCTAGGGATGTTAATGTAATGTCCCAGGTGGTCTAGGGAAGTTAATGTATTATCCCAGGTGGTCTAGGGAAGTTAATGTAATGTCCCAGGTGGTCTAGGGAAGTTAATGTAATGTCCCAGTTGGTCTAGGGACTGCTGATAGCCTGAAATAGCTATAGGGTTTGTCCTGCTCCGCTCACTTCCACATCAGGAGGTAAGCAGTCACTTTCAGATCTCATGCACAGTGCAGTAGGAATCTGTAGGACTGATAGTACAAGCCCTGGTGGTATAGAGTTACTTACTAATCTATATGCTCATGATGATTTAGCAAAGGATGAGGGATAATTAGTGGCATCCCTGGCGGTCTAGGGAAGTTCAGAAGTTAATAGAATATCCCAGGTGGCCTCGGGATAGTTGGTAGCCTGTAGTAGTTATAGTTAGTCCTGCTCCGCTCACTTCCACATCCAGAGGTAAGCAGGCACTTGTAGACCTTACGCACGTTGCAGTAGGAATCTATAGGCATGACAGTAAAAGCCCTGTTGGTTTAGAGTAGGGCTCTCAAACTCCAGGCCTCTAGGGCCGCACACCATGCAGGTTTTCAGGATTTCCTTAGCATTTGACAGTTTGGTAATTAACTCTCCTGCAGAGTTGCAGTAGGATCTGTAAACATGACATCACCTACTTCACTTACCTCCAAATGCATAAGTGAGAAGAGCAGAACTAAACCGTAAATTATTTCAGGCCACTAAGTGACCCTAGACCACCTGGGGTATGGCTTTCACTTCCTGAATGCTGATATTTGGCCACAGGGTCCTGCCACTTGTCCAGTCATTGTCCCACCGCATACCAGCATACTCCTCACCATCTCTCTGGGCCTGTACCTCTGACCTGTTATTACTATTACTCTTATTATTAATTGAAGCCTCCCCAGTGGTGTAAAAGGGAGGGGTCATTAGCGCTAATTTTAATATACCAAGGTGGAATATGGAGGAAATGGATCTATAGTTAGTGTCTTTTTGCAAATGAGGCATGACGCACACAGCTCTGCTACATGCCCATAGACATAGATGGCTCTGCTACATGCACATGTAGACACACAACTTCTACATGCACACTACAGTGCACACATGCAGCTCTACTACATGAACATCGAGATACACACCCGGTTTACTACATGAACATACAGATACAACACACCACTCTGCTACATGGACACTACATACCCAGCTCTGCTACATGTAAAATATATGCACATACAACACACACATAGCTCTGCTATATGCACCATTCAACACAGCTCTGCTCACGTTTACAATACATACATACAGATACACACAGCTTTGCTACATGCAATAGAAAACGCAGCTTGCTATGCATAATACATGCACATACAGACACACAGACAGCTCTGCCACATGCACATACAACAGACCAGCTCTGTTACATGCACATGTAGACACACAACTCTGCTACATGCACACTACACGTAGCACACACAGCAGCTCTACTACATGAACATCGAGATACACACACACACCGGTTTACTACATGAACATACAGATACAACACACACAGCTCTGCTACATGGACACTACATACCCGCTCTGCTACATGTAAAAATATATGCACATACAAACACACACATAGCTTCTATATGCACCATTCAAACACACAGCTCTGCTCACGTTTACAATACATGTACATACAGATACACACAGCTTTGCTACATGCACATAGAAAACGCAGCTCTGCTGCATGCATAATACATGCACATACAGACACACAGACAGCTCTGCCACATGCACATACAAACAGACCCAGCTCTGTTACATGCACATACAGACACACACAGCTCTGCTACTTGGACACTCATACACACTACACACCAAGCTCTGCTACATGTACAATATATGTACATACAGATACACACACACAGCTCTGCTACATGCACATACAAAGACACATACAGATCTGTTACATGGTCAAACATGCATGTACAGATACACACATACAGATATACAGATACATACACACACATTCAGATATAGATACACACATACAGACATAGGCATACAGATACACATACACACACACATATTAACATATCCTGCTGATTGCTGATCTTGATCGGTACAGAGCAGGAAGAAGAGCCACTGGGAGCTGAAGGAGGCTGCAGGAGGCTGCAGAAGCTAAGCAGAAGCAGTTTCTTCCAGGACCTTGATTTCAGTCATTTGTTTCAGTCACATCACTGGACCTCTAAGTTCCTTCAACCTCCATTCAGCCCCCGGTGCTTTCTCTCCTGCTATGTACCGATTACCATCAGTGCAGAGCAGAAGAGAAGAGAGAGGACAGTGTGTGTGAGCGGGGTTCCTCACTGCTTCTATTCACAGACGAGTGGGCCCCCTCACTTTTCAGGGCCCCGGCACATGCTTGGGTATGCCAGTTGCGGACGCCGGGCCTGATGTGCTCCTTGCTGATTGACTGCTTCATCTCCTGCAGGATGCCATCCGGTGCTGCCATTCTTGGTATCACCAACCTACAGTGGGTGGTAACACCAAACAGTACCTGACACCAGGGCATTATGGCATTTTACATCTTAAAGGCACAGTATTGTTGCACATAACACAACATTGCAAGTTCTTGGGGTGAGTATTCGGGCTCGAAGGTCACTCATATTTTTTTTTATTTTACGGTCTTCAGCTCAATCTGAACTTGAAGGTGACTTGATGTATGAACACTCTGTAATAAGATCGATCTTGTGCAGCCTAGATAGGTCCACAGGGTCTTTTCCAACCTAGATAGGTCTCAGGGTCTTCTCCAAGCCTGATAGGTCCCAGGGTCTTCTCCAAGCCTAGATAGGTCCACAGGGTCTTCTCCAAGCCTGATGCCACAAGGTCTTCTCCAAGCCTAGATAGGTCCATCGGTCTTTTCCAAGCCTAGATAGGTCCACCAGGGTCTTCTCCAAGCCTAGATAGCCCCAACCAAGGTCTTCTCCAAACCTAGATAGGTCCACCAGGGTCTTCTCCAACTTAGATAGGTCCACCAAAGGGTCTCTCCAAACCTAGATAGGTACATCAGGGTCTTCTCCACCATCATCTTGATAGTATCAAACCATCAGGTTGCTGGTCTTCTCTTCGCCTTGCTCTTTCTATTCTCTTGACCATGATGTCCTTTTGCAGTGATTCCTCTCTTTGTATGAGGTGTCCAAAGTCGGCAACACAACATAATTCCTACATAAAGTTCTGCTTGGGCTGACCATGCGCAGGTTCTTCTTCCTGTCCTACATACAATCGATGTAGGCTCGGGAATGAGATTTCTGTGCGGCTGTGACCATCGTCTTCTCTGGCAGAGCACCATGAAACATAGGAGACATGATGTGCCAATACCGAGAAGTGAAAGATGAGTTTCCTCATTTTACCAGTTGTTCTAGATGGTGGAGGATGGGTTCTTCGTGTTTTTAAACAACTGTACCATTGTTCCCAAAAATAAAATAGCTATATAAGTTATAGTGCGAAACTCAGATCAATTTATTCATTTTAATACAGAAAATCATGTGCTCTCTGCAGCCCCCTCTATGAATCTCACACTTAAAGGAAATCTGACAGCTTTTTTTTTAATGTAAACTGAAAACAGCATGCAGCAGGGGTTAAAAAACAAAACTCAACTGTGCCTCTCTTATCTGTGTGTGTACTGTTTATGTAAACTAATGGCTTTATCTCCTGGTGATTACCATTACTGGATGACTTTGTCACCAGCAGGGCAGTCTGTCATGCCTCCTGCTGTGATTAACACCTCACAGCCATTGCACAATCTGTATAGAGAGACTGGTGTGGGCCAGGGGCAGCTCTCCCAGCTCTGCTACATGCATAAAACTAAATACTGTCAATGTACAATCTCTATAGAGAGCCTGGTGTGGGCCAGGGCAGCTCTCCCAGCTCTGCTACATGCATAAAACTAAATACTGTCAATGTACAATCTCTATAGAGAGCCTGGTGTGGGCCAGGGCAGCTCTCCCAGCTCTGCTACATGCATAGACTAAATACTGTCAATTGTACAATTCTATAAGAACTGGTGTGTTGGGCAGCTCTCCCACTCTGCTACATGCCTACAACATATACTGCAATTACATTTCTATTAGATTGAATGGAAGGCAGTCTCCAGCGTGCTTACATCATAAAACAAATACTTCAATGTACATACTATAGAGTCTGGAGTGGGGGGCAGCTCTCCCAGCTCAACTACATGGCTAAACTAAATACTGTAAATTACAATCTCTATAGGAGACTTTGTCGGGCCAGGGCAGCTCTCCCAGCTCTGGCTACATCCTAAAACAAGTACTGTCAATGTACAATCTTATGGAGAACCTGGTGTGGGCCGGGGCAGCTCTCCCAGCTCTGCTTAATGCCTAATACTAAATACTGTCCAATGTACAATCTCTATAGAGAGCTTGGTGTGGACCATGGCAGCTCTCCCAGCTCTGCTACATGCCTAAAACTAAATACTGTCAATGTACAATCTCTATAGAGAGCCTGGTGTGGGCAGGGCAGCTCTCCCAGCTCTGCTACATGCATAAAACTAAATGCTGTCAATGTACAATCCCCTATAGAGAGTCTGGTGTGGGCCGGGGCAGCTCTCCCAGCTCTGCTACATGCCTAAAACTAAATACTGTCAATGTACAATCTCTAAGAGAGCTGGTGTGGGCAGGGGCAGCTCTCCCAGCTCTGCTACATGCCTAAAACTAAATCACGTCAATGTACAATCTCCATAGAGAGTCTGGTGTGGGCAGGGGCAGCTCTCCCAGCTCAGCTACATGCCTAAATCTAAATGCTTTGATTGTGACAGTACGGCTGCAGCCAGTAATCTAAGTGATACATTATTAATTTCAGATTCTGTATCATGTAGTGCCCATTTAACACTGCCTAATTACCATAATAAAACACCTAAGAATAAAGCAAAAATAATCAAATTCCACTAAAACAAGTGAATAAACAGCAATAGTGCATGCAAATACAGTAGGGTATTTAGTTAACATTATTTTGATTAAAAAAACATAAAAGCCATCCCACCCTATCAAGGTGACCCATAGCGGGACAGCCCTAGCTACTAATATTTAAAACCATCTAGTCAGCATAGTGCAGTGTATTTCTAAATGTATTGGGCAGGCTTTGATCTTCCGTAAGTTTCGCCACCAAATGTGTCATCTGGGGGGCAGGGCTGTATAGCAACAATTCAAGCCTTGTTCCTAGGCTACAACATTTACTTTTATTCAACATTTTCAGTGATTAATCGTAGATTATTTACACTTATGCACATTTCACAACTGAAACCGTTGCACTACTTTGCTTTTTATCTATATTATGGTGAGCACAATCTGCCCAAACCCTTGGATAACCACCAATCTCAAGATAGCAAGATACACATCCCCAGCTACTGATTAGCTTCAGCAGTCTCACTGACTAAGCTGTAGCTCCTCCCCTTGACTAATTACAAATGTCACTTGCCCTGCAGTCGGTTGCTGGGTAACCTTTCCTACCAACATCCTATGTAATACCCTTGTATCACTACCAGCACTGATACATCCATATATTGCACTACACCTAATGCATTATTAACATCACCATAGCAACCAGAGTACAGCTGTCATCTTTGAAGCTGCTGAGGTAAAGTGAAAGCTGAGCTCTGATTAGTTGCTATAGACAAACCATACCCTTATCAAGTGTAACCAATAATCTATCTATAATATCTTGCTGAACTCATCCTTTTGTCCAAAGCCGGAAGGGTCGGTGCGTGCGCAGTGCTATGTTCACGTTGAAGTTGAATTCTTCAATAAAATGGTCCTGGAGTCAGCGCAGCACATACCACAAACTCTGGCGCCATTTTATTGAAGACACTGTCTATGCAGATATCATCAGGTTGTTTCAGATGATATTCACAGAGACAGTGTCTACAAGAAAATGGTGCCGGAGATCACAGTATGCGCATACGCTGACTCCTGCACTATTTATTGAAGGATTCAGCTACAACATGAATATAGGTCTGCACACACACCAGCCATAAGTATAATAGCGGTGGCCACAGCGCAAAATTTACATAAAGGAAAGCAGCCTAGGGAGGAATAGATAAGAATGTGTCCTTCTGTCTAAAGTCATGCGTGCTGCTGAGGTAAAGTGAAAGTTGAGCTCTGATTGGTAGCTATGAACAACTAGGCCCTTATCAAGCATAACCAGTAATCTATATCATAATGCTGAACGCATCCTTCTGTCCAAAGCCGGGATGGCCAGAGCATGTGCAGCGCTATGTTCATGGTGTAGTTGAGTTCTAATAAAATGGCGCCTGAGTCGGCGCGTGCGCATACCGCAAACTCTGGCGACATTTTTTTGAAGACATTGTCTTTGTGAATATCACCAGTCACCAGTTTGTTACAGATGATATTAGCAGAGACAATGTCTCCAAGAAAATAACGCTGGAGATCGTGGTATGCGCATGCGCTGACTCTGGAGACAGTTTATTGAAGGATTCAACTACAGCGTAAACATAGTTCTGCGCACTAGCCGGCCATGGGAAAGATGTTGGCGGCCATGACACAAAAGTTACATAAAGGGGAGAAAAGCAGCCAGGGAGGAAAGATTCAACTACAATGTCAACATAGCACTGTGCACACACACCGGCCAAGGAATGTGACGGCCATGACGCAAACCTAAATAAAGAGAGAAGCACCGGGGAATAGCTTAAGACCGTCCTTTATCCAAAGCTGGAATGCTGTGATGCAGTGCTATGTTCACATTGTAGTTAAATTCTTCAATAAAATGGTGTCGTAATCGACTCGTGCGCTACCGCAAACTCTAGTGCCATTTTATTGAAGGCACCGTCTCCGTTTAATATCACTAATTTATTTCAGATGATATTCGCGAAGACCATGTCTTCAAGAAAATGGTGCCAGAGATAATGGTATGTGCACATGCTGACTCCTGCGCCATTTTATTGAAGAATTCATCTACTATGTAACATATATTTTTATTTTTTATCTATATTTTTGAACTTTTTGCCATTTCTTTAGACTAAGTAAAATTCCAATTACTACATAAGATTTTGGTGATTTTTTTAAATTAAAAGTTATTATCATTATTATTATTATTATTATTTATTTATAGAGCCCTATTGAATCCATGGTGCTGTACATGAGAAGGGGATACACACAACAAGTTAAAAATGCAATGACAAACTAACATGAAGACAGATCAAAGGAGAAAGGACCTGCCTTGCGGCTTACATTCTACAGGACAATGGGAAGTGGAACAGTAGGTTGGGTCTGCTCGGGTGGTGGTGGAGTGCAGGGCCAATGGTAGTGGAGCGCTGGGTCCAGTAGTGGTGAGGTGGCACTGTGGTCATTGTAGGCTGTTCTCAAGACATGGGTTTTTAGGTTCCGCTTGAAGGTTCCGAGTGTGGGGGACAGTCGGACATTTTCAGGTGCAGTATTCCAGAGGATGGGGGATGCTGGTGACCCACCCCAGGGCCATGAGGTACCCGGTTCCAGGCTATAGTTTCACGGGGGATATCACAGGCGGCCTGTGCCCGGGCCCGTGGCCCTGGTGGTCACTAAAAAAAAAGGGGTTGAAATAAAAATAAAAAGTGTTCATGACGCCACCTACGGTATCCAGTAATGTTACCAGTGGTGCTTGCAGACCTCCAGGGTGATGATGAGCAGCTTTGTTGGTAATGTTTCCCGTATGTGGAGTGGGGTCCCCGGGGCAGTGATGGATGATTAGGGATTTCACTCACAGGGAGGTGGTTCGTCAGGTGGAGATGCTGACAGGCGATCTGAGGGAGCAAGAGTATTGCTCACCCAGCACAGGCCAATAAAACGCAACACACAGTCTTTGACTCTGAACTGGCTTTACTGGTGACTTAGGCAGCAAACCGTCTTTACACAGTCAATGGGTATTGCTGGCCTGCGTAGTCACTAGAGAACTAGGATGTCTCACTGGGGCCCTCTGTGATGTGCCTGCCTGGTTCTTTCATCTGTTCTTACTGCGCTCTCCCTATGTTACTTCCTCAGCGCTCCTGTGCACAGTGCCCTCCGCCGGTCCCCACAGATCCTTATGGATGGTTCCTGTCTTGAGGCCTCCGGATCCTATACGGGGCCTTAGGGGACTGTGTCGGGTGTTGGCCGCGACTTCTGAAGAAGTCTGTGCCCTCCGGTTCAGCGGCTCGGAGATAAACGCCGCCACTGCCCAGAGCCGCCCTCCGGATTTGGACTGGATCCTTCTGGCCGTGAGTTGTACCGGTCCGGATTCAGATGCACCTCCAAACCCTAGGTTCTCCTTCTTCCTCCAGGCCACCTGTACTGAGGTGCCCTCCACTCTAATACTCTATGAGTTAAGTTTCTAGGTCATTATGTATTCACAAACATTAGAGGGGGAAACAAATACTCTAAAATTCAAAAGTTAAAAATTTGGAAAAATTAATTTAGAATTCAGCAGTTCAATACTTTGGATTGTAAAAATGTATCGCATAATGACTTTCATTATGATTTTGACCAAATTGACTTTTATTGACTTTTATTTCTTTTTCAAAGATTTTATCCAAACTACCCCTACCCATTAGTTTTCTGAATTTTAAAGATTTTTTTTTTAGTAAATGTAATATTTTTCTTAATATTTTTATTTCTTTTTCATTCTGATTTTGAACAAACTAACCCTACCCATTAGTTTTCTAAATTCTAAAGAGTTTTAACTTAAATGTAATATTTTTATTAGTATTTTTATTTATTTTTCATTATGATTTTGATCAAACTAACCCTACCCAATACTTTTCAAGTCCAAAGATTTTTAATTCAATTTAATATTTGTCTTAATATTTTTATTTATTTTTCATTATGATTTTGACTAAACTAACCCAACCCTTTAGTATTCTAAAGATTTTAAATATTTTTATTAGTATTTTTACTTATTTTTAATTATCATTTTGACTAAACTAACTCATTATTTTTTAAGTCCTAAAATTTTTTACTTAAATATAATAATATTTTTATTTATTTATTTTTCGTTATGATTTTGACCAAACTAACGCTACCCATTAGTTTGTAAACTTCTATAGATTTTTAATTAAATATCATATTTTTATTTATTTTTATTACGGTATTTTTTACTTAAATAGTTTTATTTATTTATTTTTCATTATGATTTTGACCAAACTAACGCTAACTATTAGTTTTTAAATTCTAAAGATTTTTTTTACTTACATTTTATTTTTTATTAGTATTTTTATTTATTTATTTTTCATTATGATTTTGACCCAAACCAACACTACCCATTAGTTTGCCAAATTCTAAAGGTTTTTAATTAAAAATAATATTTTTACTTGCATTTTTTATTTATCTTTCATTATGATTTTGACCAAACTAACGCTACTCATTAGTCTTCTGAATTCTAAAGATTTTTTAAATTAAATGTAATATTTTTATTGGTATTTTTATTTATTTATTTTTCATTATGATTTTGACCCAAACAAACCCTACCCATTAGTTTGCCAAATTCTATAGATTTTTAGTTAAATATATTTTTATTTGTATTTTTATTTATTTTTAATTGTGATTTTGACCAAACTAAGCCTACCCATTAGTCTTCTAAATTCTAAAGATTTTTAAGTAAATATACTATTTTTATTTGTATTTTTATTTAATAACATTACCCATTAGCCTTCTAAATTCTAAATATTTTTACTTAAATGTAATAGTTTTATTATTTTTTTATATATTTTTTTCCCTTATGATTTTGACCAAACTAAGGCTTACCCATCATTAGTTTGTAAGTTCTAAAGATTTCTAATTAAATATAATATTTTTATTAACATTTGTATTATTTATTTTTATTGATTTGCTATGGGGATGGCTTATGAAATGAGATACAATTGTAAGTGCGTGGGAGAACGGATGTCTATTGTCAACCATGCAAATTGGTCGAGTTACAGGAATTTATTGTAAAACATTAACTTTTCTATCCAAATGTTGGATTTTTTTAATCTAAGCAATTATTTCCATAATTCGAACAATAATAGATGTATTTTTTACTTTTTATAGTCATCCATATTTACATATTTTCTTACATTCCCTCTTTTCAACAATTTAACATTTTGGCCGTCCTATTAGAGTTATTATACAGAGCGAATTTGACTTTCTTTTTACTACTTTCCTCTATATATTCCTACCTGTCAGTATTGATACTGTCATATTTTAGATTAGATTTTCTAATTTGGAAAGTTATGATATTTCTAAAAATAATTTGCAAATATAATAAGCATTAAAAATGAAATATACAAAGACTTACAATTGTAAGCTTAAAAAATGAGCCATATTCATCGAGTTCTAAGTATTATCCTGCACTGTTGATCCAGCAAAAGGCAAAAATAAAATCTGTTAAATACTCACAAACTATCCTCAAATTAGGGGTAAAAATTCTTGGATGGGTGATGTACCTCTAGGAAATTGTTACTGATAATCAAAAAAAAACATTTAAAATTAAAAACAGATAAAATCGCTATTTTCATGTTGATTGATGTATTTGTCCATTTGACTCCTTAAAAAATAATTTGAGAATTTTTTTCCAGTTTACTCATTGCTTTCGAGATGGAAAAATGAAATTTTTTGACGTTGAGCCACAAAATGATCCTATTTTTGCAAACTACCAACCTATTATTTTGGTAATAGATAAAGGCCACACTATGCAGGCTTGAAATTGGGAGAAGCATATTCATATATTGACTTCTATGATCAAAAGTATTACCAAACAAAAAAGTTTTCAAGATCAACCCAAAAATGGTAACGTTGGGTGTAAAAGTTTCCAAATTAAGTTTTTCAAAAAAAGATTATAAATGATTTACCTGTGAAAATCCCATTGCCTTCAATATATGGACCTTTGTAGGGCTGATGTAGATCCGTTGGGTTGTAGATAGAGGAATGGAAGAGAAACACCTTCGGCTTCACTGTTATGAGAGTTATACACTGAAGCAGAACGTCAGTTGCAAAACCGGCCACAAACTTCCTCTTGGGGGGGGGGACAAAGAAAGTTTCTAGCACTTACTGAGAAGTTCCTGTTTTATTAAGACATCTCTTAATTCTGCAGAAAATAAAAATGGTTGCTTTGTAAGACTATAAGTTCACTCTTGTATTTCACAATTTGTTTAAATAATAAAGCACATTGCACAAATGTTCCAATAATGAAGAATCCCATTGAATTTTCACCATTCTTATCAATATGGTGTTTCCCAACTTGACTACTCTTCCAGTGTGGTGCATGTCGTCAAATGGCAGATGGAATGGAATACCTTTCTTGGCCACAGAGATGACTAACAATACAATTTCTATGCAGCATTCAGAGAGGAACATCCTTTGAGAAAGTGTGCCATGGGCCAAATGTGGCCCATGTTGCCATTCTTTGTGGCCCTCAACCATCTCTACTTTTTGGTGTTCAGGAACTCTCGTAAGCTAAGGGAATAGGCACTCTTGTTGTAATTTTTTTATCCTGCATGCTAAATAAGGGCCTTCGCCTTCAAAATATGCTGGAGAAGGATGTTCTCAATTCCATGGATGGCAAGAAAAACAAATCAATTTAGGAACAAATCAAGCTAGTCATGTCACTCAAGGCGAGGATCTCCAAGCTATGACTTGCCTACTTTGGACACATCATAGAAAGAAAGAAATCACTGGAGAAGGACATCATGGTTGGAAGGCTAGAAATAATAAAGTGAAGAGGAAGTTCAGCAACCCAATAGCTTTATACTATCAATATAACGACAGCGATCACACTGGTAAACTTATCTAGGCTTGGGGTAGACCCTGGTGGACCCAGCTAGGCTTTGAGAAGACCATGGTGGAGTTATTAATGCTTGGAGAAGACCCTGGTGGACCTATCAAGGCTTGGAGAAGACCTTGGTGGACCTATCAAGGCTTGGAGAAGACCCTGGTGGATCTATTAAGGCTTGGAGAAGACCCTGGTGGAACTATCAAGACTTGGAGATGACCCTGGTGGACCTATCAAGGCTTGGAGATGACCCTGGTAGAACTATCAAGGCTTAGAGAAGACCCTGGTAGACCTATCAAGGCTTGGGTCCACCAGGGTCTTCTCTAAGCCTTGATAGGTCCACCAAGGTCTTCTCTATCTAGGCTTGGAGAAGAGACCCTGGTGGATGTATCTAGGCTGCACAAGATTGATCTTCCTACAGCGCGTTCATCCATCAAGTCGCCATGCCTCTAGATCAAGGCGAAGGCCATTAAAATAAATAATGAAAAAAATTAAGCTGATTACTCTTTTTGTCAACAATAGGGGAAATTCTAGAAATAGAATCCCCATTTATTTGATTATGGCATATGGTATATACTGTCAATTTATACATCAAAATACCTTTTCAAATTTTACAAAATTTGGCACTTGCACCAAAAAACGTTGAGCACATTTGGTCTGGAACTAAGAGCCTCAACCAGAGTAGACATACTGCAGGAACTACGAGCTGTACTCATGTTGTATTTTTAATGGGTATAGCATCTTGTATGATTGAAACCTTTGGGGTACTTTGATCAAATTAATTTTAGCTGGGGGATTAGATACAGTAGTGTAGAAGATTCATTGTTATTGCAATGTGCCGGTAGAGATATTTCTTTGAAAAGCCTGTCCGAAATAGGAGTGAAAAAGGGTCTGGAAGAGAGTATCGTATATACTCGTGTATAAGCCGACCCGTGTATAAGCCGACCCCCCTACTTTTGCCCCAAAACCTGGGAAAACCTATTGACTCGTGTATAAGCCGAGGGTGGACCCCAGCACAGGTGTACAGCCCCCAGCAGTGTGGTATACAGGCCCCCCAATGGTAGTATACAGCAGCCTTCCCAGTGGCATATACAGGCTCCAGTAGTATATACAGCAACCCCAGTGGTATACAGCAGCCTCCCCAGTGGTATATACAGACCCCACCAGTATATACAGCAGCCCCAGTGGTATATACAGCAGCCCCAGTGGTATATACAGCAGCCCCAGTGGTATATACAGCAGCCCGTGGTATATACAGCAGCCCCAGTGGTATACAGGCCTCAGCAGTATATACAGCAGCCCCCAGAGGTTATACAGCAGCCCCCAGGGGTTATACAGCAGCCCCCAGGGGTTATACAGCACCCCCCAGGGGTTATACAGTGGCCCCCAGGGGTTATACAGTGGCCCCCAGGAGGTACCCAGCGGCCCCCTGGGGTACCCAGCAGCCCTCAGGGGGTACCCAGCAGCCCCCTGGGGGTACCCAGCAGCCCCAAAATGCTGGCACTCGCCCCCCTTGTAAGGCCCCCCGCCCGCTGCTTCTCTTACCATCCCGGTGTTCTGATCAGCGCCGCTCCTCGGTGCTGCTTCTTCATCCTCCCGTCCTCGCTGAATCCGGGATCTCCGGCCGTCGCGCGATGACGTCATATGCCTGCGACGGCCGGAGATCCCAGATGCAGCGATGACGGGAGGATGAAGAAGCAGCACCGAGGAGCGGCGCCGATCAGAAGACCGGGATGTTAATATATAAGCAGCGGGGGGGGGGGGGGGGGCCCTTACAAGGGGGGACAGTGCCAGCTTTTGGGGGCATATATGAACTGCTTCCCCCTGCTGCTGATTGACAGGGGGAAGCAGTGCATATATAATGAGCGGCCCCACGTGACGGGGCCGCTCATACAGCAGCCTCCCCCTGCCTCCTCCAGCCTCCACAGCCCCCACCACGCAGAGACTATCGTATTGACCCGTGTATAAGCCAAATTTTGGGCTGAAAAACTCGGCTTATACACGAGTATATACGGTAGTTCTCCTCCAACATGAAACTTATACACAAAGGATATTACTCAAGAATGTGCTACGTAATTTCTGCTCAAGATCAAGGTTTCTCTTCTTTAAAAAAAAATATTTTTTTTTTAAGAAGTTTTAACATATCCACACAGATCTGTGACACAATAAAGGATTAATAAACAACTGCTAACTTGAGTAGTGTGTATGTATTGGGGCATTTTCTGTAATAGATTCATTAAAAGTCATAAGTATAACTTGACAACTTCTAAAATTATCTCGCACATCACATTGAGTTTGACAATCAACTTCCTTTGCCTATCAGCTGACATGATCTTTCGAGCTACCCAACATAACAGATGGCTAAAAACAGTATTTGCCTTCTTTGAAAAGTATTCCCTTGGTAGGATCTATTGATAAGTAAGAATTTTGGAAGGTTATAAGTGGAAATAATTGGTCAAAATCGTAATTGGTATTTTTGACGGGGGCAACATGGAGACTTTTTGAAGAAAAGCCTATTAAGCTACAATTAAAATCTAGATGCAACTCTATGCAGCTAGTGGTCCCATTTTCTGGGAGCCCAATATTTGAAGACTCTTTTGTCTTTGCCAGAAATGCTTGTGTGATGCTAGTGACTACTTATGGGTACTTCTGAAGGCATGGTAGTCAGGAAAGCCGAGGTCAGGTATTAGGAGAACTCGTAGTCGATTTAAGGAGTTAACATAGGGCATAGTCAATAATGGCCTGGGGTCTGGTTTCCAGGGAGGCACATAGTGCTTAAAGGGAGTCAACTGAGACATTGTCAGGTAACGATCCAAGGTCAGGTTTTCAGGAAGGCATGCAGAATAAAAGAATTCAACTGAAACATAGTCAGGTAGCGGTCCAAGGTCGAACTACCTGGAGATCATGTCAAACACAGGGGGAAAGCAGAGGGGTAGTCAGGCAACAGTCCCGGGTCAGCAAACAGGTAGACAGACACAGGTATGCAGGCCAACAGCACTATTCACATAGAATGTACGACTAACCGAGTTCTTGGAGAACAAAGCAAAGTAGCTGAGCAATCACTGGAAAGTTGGAACACCTGAGCAACTCAGCACGTCTCAGAATTGAAATGTAGGACTGTGCTGACAACCCAGCTAACTCAGGTACTGGTCACGGCATAATCTCTATAGTGTCCCAGAGTGATCGTGACAGCTTGAAGTCGAGACATGGTTTTCATAAGTTTATCTCACTTTTTTTGTAGCACTACATGGAGTAGCATCATACTCTCTCAATACTCACTCCATTCAAAGTCAATGTGATTGATGGATGCTTCCGAGTAAAGAACATGAAATAAACTAAATAAATAATTCCTAATTATCATTTCATTTCATCTCATTTTTAGGGAGGCTCAGCCTTTTCCCCGATGTTACCTGTAAGTGAGAGAAGAGCTCAACAACAAGTTAAATCATTGGCAGAGGAAGTGGGATGTCTGCTTAACGGAAGTGAAGAGACCTTGACCTGTCTACGCAAAATAGATGCCAACACCCTCAATGCAGCACAAACCAAGGTGGTTCAGATATATGCATTGATGAAACTATATGAAGATAATAATGGATCTAAAGTATTTCCAGGATTAAAGAAACATGGCTGACTCCTTTAAGTATCAGTGCTACATTTGCATATATGTTGTATCTGGTATTGAAACTCAATGCCTCTCGAGTGAAAGGGAATCAGGTGTGGTGGAATCAAGTAAGGCAGCTATGGTTTTTTAATTTTGGTAACCCATTAAGTAAGAAGTCTAAGTGATGATTGATGTTCCCGATATTGAATTTTTTACTTCTCCTAAATCCCTATTTTGCATCAACTTGAATATCACTCAATAATGATCGGTGGATGACAATGCACTGTCCATAGCCGTTGACATCTAAGCAAAAGTTATCCATAAAACTTGAGGTTTAAAGGGTATAACACAAGAGGACAAGCCACAGACTTGTGTTTCCTGGTCATGCTATTAATCTTCAGTGGAAAATACAGTATTTGTGATATTTTTGTATAAAAGATCCTTGACCTGATTTATGGGTATTACTAACAAGTCAGACAGTTCCAGGAATTCGTAACATTGACCGGACTGATCGTACTTTACTAGTCTAGTTGAGAAATGTTCTTTGAGGAAATCCTTGCAGAAGTTTCTTCCATTGTATGACCGGAATCTGATATAATAGATTATTGTTTGGAAGGCCTCACATGACCAGACTTACTCAGCTCCATGTATGATGTTGCATCACCTCCGTAGACATTATAGATGTACTCATTTATTTTAAATATCTTTTCTAAGATCACAAAAACAATGAAGAAGCTTCTTCAAACATGTGATCTGCGGGGTGCCAAGAGTCATAATCCATTATTCAGATATTCATATTCTATCCTAAAGGTGCCATAGATATTAAGCCAACGTTGCGTGAACCCGACGATATTGGAGGATTGGCACAGATGATATTCGGTAGATAAAGATCCGGATTGTCCGATTTCGGACTGATTATCCTTATTGTTCTTATGGAGGACACAGGGGTGGAGAGAGAGTTCTTGGCCAAACAGTCTTTTGTCCGACACCTATTCATTGTGTTTCGGAGACTTAATGATAAGCCATCAATATTGTGATCCCTGAAAACATCTTTAACATAGAATGAGATTGAGAGAAACTCAACTACGTATTTGGCCCCATTTTAAAACTTTTTGAATTTTTTTTCCACAATTTTGTTTCTTAGTTTAGTTGTAATAATTTCTACAGTTTTATATTTGTAGTTTTCACTATAACTGATACACTAACAGGGTATCCATTTTTCTCCAATGGTCTGATGTTCATCAGGCTTCCAGTATTTATGATGGTAGGAATGGTGTAACAAACTTAACTCATCCTCGTAAAGAAAATATTGGAACCTCTAATGGAAAAAGAATAAAGCCTTATCTATAATATCTGTAAAGTGCCACCACTGCGACCACTACCGATAATGAGAACAGGAGTATCTCCCCTGTGGTGGTCTCCATCAGTCCTATACACAAGAAATGGACTTCAGCTCCACTGAAATGGGAGTGTGAGCCCTGTTCTCATTGTTAGTGGAGATTCTATAAACACAAGTCAATAAATGTTGGTCTACGCCCAACTCCTTTATGGTGTAATCTGCAGAATATGGCACTCATTGCCTACATCACAACCATAAGGACTTCATAAGTCTTAGTCCTTAGCACCCTGACATACTGTATCCTATAAATATAGAGCACAACTTTGGTATTAGAATTAAGGAATTTCTTTAAATTTGTCATGAATTGCTTATACGGATGAGAACAATACTTGTTCATTCACAACATATGGTGATGTGGTCTTCAAGCCAAAATCTCAGGACCTTGGATGGTGATTGTCTACATATATACTAACATACGACTGATCTATGTACCATGCTCATTTATCTATGGTTGTATGAAGATGAATGAATAATACCCGGGTCATTGGTACTGTACGGTAGAGCTGTTGTGCGTTGGATTTCTTGGCTTGTGGACGGCACTGACATATGCAACTTTATTATGGCCAGAACAATAGAATCCTTTTACAGTCAAGATCAATGTAAGAAGAAATAATTGCCTAGTCTTACCAAGCAATACATTGCTAGTCTTACATTGGATCATCTCTAGAGAATCCGAATGAACTGTGATAAGAATTCTACATGTTTCAGGTCATGGACCTTTAGGTTCAGACATGGTCTACAAGAACCATAAATTATTGCTTACATCTTCTATTGTATTGACAGCTTCTTGCTGTACAAGGACCGTTCCAGACATGGGGACCGGTGGTGGATGGAGTTTACCTCAGGAATACACTGTCAGACTTACTGCAGCAGAAGACCACCCAAAATATAGATCTTCTTATAGGAAGCTCTGAGCATGATGGTTTGGTCAGCAGATCTATGGCAATTAAGGTAAGAGACCTGGCGGATATTATGAAATGTTTTTTAGTACAATTGGCCCCTTTCTATATCTCTGGTAAGTCTGTCGTAAATGTTTAGCAAAAGAGATCATCAGTGGTGGACCAAACATTCAAGGTCTGCCATATTTCCTTTATCTTTACCAGGACATTGGCAATTAGTTTGGCTACTACTAACTCTTTCCACGAGACATAAGGATTAGTAATGGAGGGCAGAGCTTGAGGAAGGTAAATTCCTCTTCCTTTGTCATAACCAGGGCCTTAACCAAGAAAGTTATATATTATTATTATTATATTATTATTATTTATTTATATAGCGCCATTAGGTTCAATGACGCTTTACATGAGGATGAGGGAGACAAGAACAAGTACACTAAATGTAGGCGATCAGGACGTACAGGTACAGGAGGGGCAGGGACCCTGTCCATGAGGGCTCACAGTCTATGAGGGGTGGGTTAGGATACAGTAGGATGGGGGAATGTCAGGTATGGGGCGTTCGCCTGGGTCTCATGGCAGGTTGTAGGCTTGACGGAACAGGTGAGTCTTCAGGTGACACTTGAAGCTACTCAGGGTAGGAGAGTGTCTGACGTGTTCGGGTAGGGAGTTCCAGAGTAAGGCAGATGCCCGGGAGAAGTCCTGGACTCGGTTGTGCGAAGAGGTGATGAGGGGGGAGCAGAGGAGGAGTTCTTGGGAGGAGCGGAGGTTGCGTGAGGGTAGATATCGGGAGACCAGGTCGGAGATGTATGGTGGAGCCAGGTTGTGTATTGCTTTGTAAGCAATGGTTAGTGTTTTGAATTGGGATCTCTTGGAGACGGGGAGCCAGTGAAGGGCTTGGCAGAGGGGGGAGACAGGGGAGTAGCGGGAGGACATATAGATGAGTCGGGCAGCGGAGTTGAGGATAGACTGGAGAGGTGTGAGGGAGTTAGCCGGGAGGCCATTGAGAAGGAGGGTGCAGTAGTCAAGGCGGGAGATGATAAGATCATGGATGAGTGTTTTAGCGGTGTCGTGGGTGAGGAAGGAGCGGATCCGTGAGATGTTCTTGAGCTGGAGCCGGAGGGATGTGGTGAGGGTCTCGATGTGGGGTTTGAAGGATAGGGAGGAGTCAAGGATTACCCTGAGGCACTTGGCTTGGGGGACTGGGGAGAGGGGGCAGTCGTTGACGCAGATGGATAGGTTGGGAGGTGGGGTGGAATTTCTTGGGGGGAAGACTATGAATTCAGTTTTGTCCATGTTGAGTTTAAGGAAGCGAGCAGAGAAGAAGGATGAGATGGCAGAAGGCATTGAGGGATTTTCGAGAGTCGGGAGGTGATGTTAGGGCCGGACAGATAGATTTGGGTGTCGTCGGCGTAGAGGTGGTACTGGAGACCATGGGACTCGATGAGTTGCCCTAGGCTGAGAGTGTAAATGGAGAAAAGTAGGGGTCCCAGGACCGAACCTTGGGGGACTCCGACAGAAAGGGGGTAGGGTGAGGAGGAGGTGTGGGAGTGGGAGACGCTAAAGGTCCGGTCCACTAGGTATGAGGAGATCCAGGAGAGGGCAAGGTGGGTGATGCCAAGGGATTCCAGGATCCGGAGAAGAAGGGAGTGGTCAACCGTGTCGAAGGCGGCAGACAGGTCAAGGAGTAGCAGGATGGAGTAGTGGTGTTTGTTCTTGGCGGTCAGTAGGTCGTTGGTGACTTTGGTCAGGGCTGTTTCGGTGGAATGGAGGGGTTGGAAGCCGGACTGTAGGCGGTCGAAGTGGGAGCACGAGGAGAGGTGAGAGGACAGTTCGGAGTGGACGTGATGTTCAAGTAGCTTAGAGGCGAATGGGAGAAGAGATATGGGGCAATAGTTAGAGACAGAGGTAGGGTCAAGTGAGGTTTTTTTTAGGATGGGCGTGATTAGGGCGTGTTTGAAGGCCGAGGGGAAGGTACCAGTGCTAAGTGAAAGGTTAAAGAGGTGGATGAGGGCTGAGATGAAAATGGAGGTGTGGTTGGGAATGAGGTGGGATGGGAGCGGGTCGTGGGCGCTGGTGGTGAGGTGTGATTTTGACAGGAGGGAGGAGAGTTGGTCTTCAGTTATGGGGGGGAAGTGGCTGACGGAGGAGGAGGGCAGTGTAGGTGGGAAGGGGAGGTGTGGGTATAGTGGACCGAAGCTGCTTCTGATCTTGTCGATCTTCTCCTTGAAGAAGGTCGCAAAGTCTTCAGCAGAGATGAGGGGAGAAGGTGGAGGAGCAGGTGGGCGAAGTAAGGAGTTGAAAGTTTTGAAGAGCTGTTTGGGGTTGCGGGACAGAGAGGTTATAAGGGATGAGAAGAACACTTGCTTGGCGGTAGCGAGTGCCGTCTTGAAGTCAGTGATGGATTGCTTGAACAGAGCAAAGTGCTCGGGGGTGTAAGACTTTTTCCATCTCCTCTCGGCGACTCTGGACGCCCGTCTCAGGTTTTTAGTGAGGGTGGTGTGCCAGGGTTGCCTGTTAATGTCTGGAGCATGGAGAGTGAGGGGGGCGGCTAGGTCGAGAGCGTTCGTTATGGTGGTGTTGTATAGGGTGGTGGCAATGTCAATGTCGTCAGCGCAGGGTAGGTCGGTGAGAGGGAGGAGTGATTCAGAGAATAAAGGAAGATCAAGATCTATTAGGTTTTGGCGAGGGTGATCAAGTTTGCGGAGAGGGGGTAGTGTGGCAGGGGAGGAGAGGGCGGAGAAGGTCAAGAGATGGTGGTCGGACAGTGTGAGTACCGAGGTTGTGAGGTTAGAGAGGGAGCAAAGGCGGGTAAAGATGAGGTCAAGCGTGTGGCCTTGTTCGTGGGTGGAATAATGCCAAGGAAACTATCAACTGTAGATCCATCCTTTGGAGTTTAGTGCCATCCTTCTTAAAGATGTTTTCCACTATTAATGTGATCTTCTTTCTTTTGTACAAACTCTTTCTAAGTAACACTTTTCTAATATTATATTTCTACTACCTACTCTGCTCCTGTAATCTTATCTCTAAGAGGTTCATAAATACCTTTATTATTGTTGGAGCTTTGAGCCTTCCGGCTGGAAACCGTATTCGATCCAACTGAACAGGGCATGTCACTGGTGGTGGCATGGCTGCCTCTGTGAGGGACAGCAGTCTGGGCACATCACTGGTGGGGGCGGGGCTGCCTCTCTGTGAGTGACAGCAGTCTGGGCACATCACTGGTGGGGGCGTGGCTTCCTCTCTGTGAGTGACAGCAGTCTGGCACATCACGGGTGGGGGCAGGGATACCTTTGTTAGTAACAGAAGTCTGGGCACATCACTGGTGGGGGCGGGGCTGCCTCTCTGTGAGTGACAGCAGCCTGGGCACATCACTAGTGGGGGCGGTGCTGCCTCTCTGTGAGTGACAGCAGTCTGGGCACATCACTGGTGGGGGCGTGGCTTCCTCTCTGTGAGTGACAGCAGTCTGGCACATCACGGGTGGGGGCAGGGATACCTTTGTTAGTAACAGAAGTCTGGGCACGTCACTGGTGGGGCAGGGCTACCTCTCTGTGAGTGACAGCAGTCTGAGTACGTGTCGCCCCAGGGACGGAGGGTACTCGGATCTGGGCAGTTCTGAGGAGTCGCAGGGGTCGAGACCTGGCTTCCGTGATCCTGGGTTCACTTGTAAAAGGAAGTTCTTGGCTTAGGTAGGGAAAGGGGTGATTTACAAGGAAGTTATTTGTGACACCACCCATGGTTTGTGGCTATGAGTACCCACCGCTGCTGCAGAACCTCTGGGGATGATGGACGGGCAGCCAGGATGGAGCGGCTCCAGATGGGCAAAGCAGATCCCCAGGGCATTGGATGTTGGAAGAGTGTAGGGTGCAGGATGGAGGGTGTGCATTAACAGACTCATGTTTTGTTGGTTCCTCAGATCCTTTACTGGAAATACCAGTCCAACCACCGATGCTGTTACTATGAGTCCATGTAACCTGGGAGCAGCTCGGGGTTCTCCACACCCGGCAAGTTCTGAGGCCTCCCTGCTGTGCTTTCTCCTGTGGGTCCCTGCTGCTTCTTGAAGCTGAGCTGTGGCCCTCTCTCCCTCTCCTGCATGTGCCAGTATGACATGCAGCTCGAGTCCTTTATTAGCCCCACTTCCTGGGCTCTTGATGCTGCTTTGCCTCTGGGCACTTGATGTGGATGGGAAACTTGGAATTCCCCACCCTCCGGTATTAGCTGCCAAGTCATTAGGCCCTGCTCAGCCTCGGACTCCGGTGTCTGTTTCTTGGCACTTTTCCTCTGGGGTGAGCTAGACACTGCTCTACTCCCCAGGCTCTCGTCGACTTCCTCAGACCATTGCCTTAGGTCCCTCAGCTAGGCTTAGCATTCCTGGGGCGAGCTTAGCACTGCTACAGCCCACAGGATGTCTTCCTCAGTACTGCTCCATACTGAACTAACTCTGCCCCAGACCAGAATTTATAGGGGAGCTGCCCTGAACCCGGGTTTTAGATCTCCCCCTTCAGGCTTGGAGGCAGAAAGGTGTTGTGTTCTTTGGTTTTGCCTGGTGTGAATACCCTCTATTGCTTTCAGGTATGACACCACCCCTAGAGGGGGATAATGACATAGTGGCATCCGAACTCTGGGGTGCCACAGGTACATCACTGGGGGGAGGGCTACCTCTCTGTGAGTGACATCAGTCTGGGCACATCACTGGTGGGGGTCGGGCTACCTCTCTGTGAGTGACAGCAGTCTGGGTACATCACTGGTGGGGATGGGACTGCCTCTCTGTGAGTGACAGCAGTCTGGGCACATCACTGGTGGGGGTGGGGCTACTTCTTTGTGAGTGACAGCAGTCTGGGCACATCACTGGTGGGGGCGGGGCTGCCTCTCTGTGAGTGACAGCAGTCTGGGCACATCACTGGTGGGGGCGGGGCTGCCTCTCTGTGAGTGATAGCATTCTGTGCACATCACTGGTGGGGCTGACTCTCTGTGAGTGACAGCAGTCTGGGCACGTCACTTGTGGGGGAGGGGATGCATCTTTTTGAGTTACAGTAGTCAAGGCACGTCACTGGTGAGGACAGGGCTACTTCTCTGTGAGTGACAGCAGTCTGTGCACATCGCTGGTGGGGGCGGAGCTGCTTCTCTGTTAGTGACGGCAGTCTGGATATGTCATCTGGGGCGGCGCTACCTCTCTGTGGGAGACAGCAGGAGCACATCAATGGTGGGGGCAGGACAGCCTGTATTTGAGTGACAGCAGTCTAGGTTTGCATGCCCAGATCACACTTCACTCTCCTCTTAAGGTGGCTTCACACCAGGCGACGTCGCTAGCGACATCGCCGAAAAAGTGACGTCACAGCGACGTCGCTAACGACGTCGCGCTGTGTGACAGCGCGACGCGACCGCGAATTATCGCTGGTCGCAGGTTGTCAGGTTTACGGGAAGAACCGTAAACCTGTCAACCTGCGACCAGTGATTAGGCTGGATCGCGCCGTGTGACATCGCCAGAGCGATGTCGCACGGCGATCCAGCCTATACCGCAGCGTTGCTGCGGATCGCTCGCTGGGCTGAGCCCAGCCCAGTGAGCGATGTCACCGCCCGCATCGCTGCGGCATCGCCGGCCGCAGCGATTCTGTGTGACAGGTGACCAGCGACGTCGGAAGCGAGCGGGCACCCGCTCATCGCTTCCGACGTCGCTGGTCACATCGCCTAGTGTGACGGGACCTTTAGCCTGCACCAGTGATGTGTTCTGCTCAGTTGGTCTGAATCCGGTCTCCAGCCAAGGTTACAACAATAATGTATTTACGAGTCCCTTAAGATAAGAGTACAGGAGAATAGGTAGTAGAAGTATATTGGGAAAGTGTTAATTAGGAAGAGTTAGGACAAAAGAAAGTGGATCACATTAGTAGTGGAGAACCCTTTAAGCTTAGGCTTTGTTCCCAACCATTGTAATGGGATCTGTAGATAGACAATGGTAGAGCCAACATCTAAATATCTAAGTTGCCCTGTCCTTTACCAAGTAATCCAACCACAAAATTAGGCTTTATTCTTTGCCTTGGAGAAGAACGCTTGAGATTGGTAGATTTAAAGGAAACTTGTCACTAGGTTTTTAGCCTCTAAACCTCTAGTAGAGTATATATGGTAGAGTATACATAGAGATTTACCTGTTTAAAAAGTGGTTACTAGGTCTTAGAAATCCCTTTTAGTCAACACTGAAATTTGGGCATCAAAAGACATGGGAATAAAATGTAGTCAACATCAACAGCCCTTTAATTTAAAGTGCTTCAGAAGGAGTTAAAAATATATATATAAGCAATAATCACCTTATTGATACCTCCCCTGATGTGACGCTGCCTGGTCCCCCGCCGGTCTCTACTTCCTTCTGAAGTTGAGAGACACTAGAAAAAATACAGACGTTACGTCTAGATTTTAATAAAATATAATTTTATTAGGGATATTAAAATAATAAAAAACAATAGTAGAATTGTATGGTAACTCAGCGACAAAAAAGCAAAAAGCAGGGCGGAGCACATGTATGTACAAGACAACAGTATATTACTAGATAGGATATATACTGTAACAAGCATATCTAACTATATAAATCCATATTAATAATAGCCATAGTTATGTTATAACTATAGTAGACAAAGCTGTAGTAAAGTGCATAGTGCAAATAAAAGGTTATCATCAATGTAATATGTATGTAAAGTGGCCACAGGTAATATACATGCACTAAGAGCAGCAGTACAGAAAGAGTCCACCAAAATCTATGTAAGGTACATATGGTAAAATGGAGTAATGCTCATTAAAAGTGTAATCCCATGAAACAATATAAGTACTTTTGTGAAATACGTGTCTGTGCTCAGCCCGACGCACGTTTCGGCAATCCTTCTGAAGTTGAAGTCCTGACATAGTCATGTGACAACTGCAGCCTAATCACTAGCTGAGGCGTGTCACCATTGCAGCCACTGATTGGCTAGGCAGTCATTTCCTGTGATTCTCAGGGTACCAGGAAGTAGAGACCAATGGAGCATCTGGAATGTGTTGGAAAGAGAATTTGTGACATATATATTAAATTATTGTTGTTTATTTGTTGCAATTCTGAGCCACTGCAAAAAAAGAAAAAATATTGAAATTTACACTTTAAAGCATCGGTGGGGAACCTTTTCTGCCGGGGCCATTTGGACATTTCTGATCATCCTTCAGTGGCCGCACAAAATTATCAATCTTGAAAATAACCGCTATATTTGGTTTAACAATCACTCACCCCTACTGTGGTGGCTGGAGCGGCTTCTCTTTGGTATGGCTGTGATGTTAGGTGATATTGATCATGTTGCTACATAACTGCTTTTCCAGTTTGCTAGGGCCATAGACATCCCAGGAGAGGCTGGGAGCATATATGTTATGGAACTGAGCTGGCTGAGATCAAGGAAGCTGAGGCTGGGGATAGAGACATAGAAACTGGGCTAAGATAACAGGGAGCTGGGGGAAGAGATCTGGGGAGGCTGGGTGGCCATAGAGATCACTGGGAGGAGCTGGACTATAGATCAAGGAGTGGTGGGATAGAGGGTCACTGGGAACTGAGGCTGGGCTAGAGTCATGCGGGCCATTGCTGGGGCATACAATCACTGGGGAGAATGAGGCTGGGGCATAGAGGTTACTGGGGAAGCTGAGGCTGGGGCATAGAGATCGAGCTGGCTGGGTATATAGATCCAAGGAGGCTGAGGCTTGGGGGCATAGAGATCACTGGGGAGCTGAGGCTGGATATACAGATCACGAGGGAGGTGAGGCTGGGCATAGAGATCACTAGGAAGCTGAGGTGGGCATAGAGTTACTGGGAGCTGAGGCTGGGCATAGAGATCACTGGGGGCTGAGGCTGAGCACACAGATCACAAGGGAGGGAGGCTTGGGCTAGAAGCACAGGAGCTGAACGATATAGATCATGAGGGAGGTTGAGGCTGGGGCATACAGATCACAGGGAGGCTGAGCTGGACATACAGATCATGAGGGAGGCTGAGGCTGGGCATAGACATTGTCGAGCTCCAGGCCCTGGGTACTCGGGTATCAGGCTCGGAGGGGTTCGTGGGGATGTCACAGGTGGCGGTGCCTGAGTCCGTGGCCTGGGTGACGCTTCAATAAGGGGTTATGTACAGGGAATAAGAGTTTGTCATGTGACGCCACCTGTAGTACCTGGTGATGGGTCACCAGCGCTGCCACAGTCCTCCGGAGAGTGATGGTATTGCGGCAAGGATGGCAAAGCTCCCTACAGGTGGAGCTGGTCCTCGGGCAGCGTTGCTGAAAGCAAAGAGGTTGAATTTGTAGCACAAAGACACGGAGGCAAAGTCACTCTCCCGGGTACTTTACTGTAAACAGTCATCAGCATACAAGTCCACAGTTCAGCAAAAGTTGTTAAAGAAACAGGTAGCTCTACGGGTGGCTGCAAGTGGATGCCAGGTGGTATGGTAGTACCCGTGGTATACCTTAGTTGCCGAATCCGTGTCCTTTCTTCCCCGCCTAGGATGAGTCTATACCCAATTACTCCTTGAAGGTAGTCTTGGGGCTCCCTCGAAGTGAAGGAGCATGGCAGACGCTCTGTCTGGCAGGGTGCCGCAGCCGGTGAACAGACCGCAGCAGCCGGTTGACGACTTCAGAGGTGGACTCTGGCCGTTTCCTTGGGTCCGGTCTTCCCGTGGTGACTGGGGAATTCCCTGGAGTATGGTGCTCCACGCTGGGGTTCCCCCTTTCTCTTTGGGCCCAGACTCACACGTCAGGCACCCTCTGTCAGGATCCCCTCAGGATTCCCTTTCATCTTCCCTCAGGATCAGCCTGGAGCTGACCTGTTAAACCTTCCGCCTCACTCCACACTCCTCCTCGACTCCTCTTAACTCCCTTCTCTTCACTCTCGCAAGAGTTGCTAGATCCCTCCCGGTAACCTCCCACCACTAGTCTAGTGTGGGAGTCCAGAAATGGTCCCACCCACCAGTCCAGCATCCACCTGCAGTTGGGGAAAATTACACCACTTTTTCAAGTGCAATACCCCACTGTGACACCTAACCATGTGTGGCGCCACAAGATCACTAGGTAGGCTGTGGCTGGGCATACAGATCACAGGAGAGGCTGAGGCTGGGCGCAGAGAGGTCACTGGGAGGCTGGGATGGGCATAGAGGTCACTGGGGAAGCTGAGACTGGAGCATAGAGATCACTGTGGGGCTGGATGGACATAGAGGTCACTGGGATGCTGGGCTGAGCATAGAGATCACTGGGGGGGCGAAACTGGGGCATACAGATCACGGGGAAGCTGAGGCTGGGGCATAGAGATCACGGGGCAGCCTAATGCTGGGGCATAGAGATCACTGAGGAGGCTGAGGCTGGGCACAGAGATTACTGGAAAGACTGAGGTTGGAGCATAAAGATCAGTGGGGAGCCTGAGGCTGGGGCATAGAATCACCGGGGAGCTGGATATAAAGGGCAGGCAATCAGTAAAGCATGGCTGCAGCCCAAGCATTGAGTTCCTCAGGAATCTGCCTGCGGTTCGCAGACAAGGTCATCAAGGGCCACATGTGGCTCACACAGGACTGAGGTTTCCCACCCCTGCTTTAAAGTGTGAATACTTACTTAAGCAAAACCCAATCATCTTCTCTCCATTCAAATGTCAGATGAGAGATGAGTTCTAGTCACAAGGAAATAACATGCGACCTGATGACATGAATATTTCCTATGATGATACTGATCACAAGCATCAGATATGGATTATAAAGTGCTATGTCTGGTGGTCAGTGGGTACACCAGGGCACTATATTCCTGGAATATGAATGACTGAGTTAATATTAATTTAAACACAATCTTAGGAGAATCACTGTTATTCCCCGCGTAGTAAATACTGTATCTAGCCTTAAAGAGGAGCCGTCACAAGGTGAAGAGTGTCCAGTTCACTTTCTAGTCTAGCTCCTCCCCTGAGGATTCCGTTGTTTATTTTTATTAATGCCGCCATATTTTTCAAGAGTTATGGGTCTGTGTATTCAGTTTCTTTGTTTTTGTTAATACACATATGGTACAAGAGATCTGGGCCTTTTAATTCAGTCCTACGTTTTATGGTCTTTACCAATGCGAGTTGACCCATTAGAAAAAGGCAACCAATTCTTGATATATATTATTTTTGGCAAATCACTGACAGCAAATAGATATTCTAAAAATAATGAGAAATTGGAACAAAAAGTATGTAGAACTTTCCAGTTATACTGTCATTTTTACTCTATATTTTTAATGGTAATGATGGGCTCCAGTCTATTTGGGTTCGTACATTGTCGACAAGTTTCGCCATTTCCCTTGCGGCCTCCACTTCCTGAACCTCATCATTTCCTACAAATGTTACATAGACAAATAGTAGATTGGATGAAAATACACGTCCAAACCTCAGACCGACATCTGCTCTCCGAAGATAACGCACCATTTATAGTTATTGGTATGGATACAATGTTTAGAAAGTTTCATAACACTTCATGGGAATTTATATAGATGTGTGGAATAAATCTCTAGGTCATAATCTCTATGTATAATTGTCATCCAATGATATTTGACTTTACTTATAAGAATATAACTACTATAATACTGCTCCTATGTGCAAGAATATAACTACTATAATACTGCCCTATATACAAGAATATAACTACTATAATACTGCCCTATGTACAGGAATATAACTACTATAATACTGTCCCTATGTACAAGAATATAACTACTATAATGCTGCCCCTATGTACAAGAATATAACTACTATAATACTGCCCTATGTACAAGAATATAACTACTATAATACTGCTCCTATATACAAGAATATAACTACTATAATACTGCTCCTATGTACAAGAATATAACTACTATAATACTGCTCCTATGTACAAGAATATAACTACTATAATACTGCCCCTATGTACAAGAATATAACTACTATAATACTGCCCTATGTACAAGAATATAACTACTATAATACTGACACTATGTGCAAGAATATAACTACTATAATACTGCCCCTATTACAAGAATATAACTACTATAATACTGCCCCTATATACAAGAATATAACTACTATAATATGCTCCTATATACAAAAATATAACTACTATAATACTGCTCCTATATACAAGAATATAACTACTATAATACTGCTCCTATGTACAAGAATATAACTACTATAATCCTGCCCTATGTACAAGAATATAACTTACTATAATAATGCCCATATGTACAAGTGTATGAACCACTATAATACTGCCCTATATACAAGAATATAACTATATAATAAAAATAATGCCCCTATGTACAAGATATAACTGCTATAATACTGCCCCTATGTACAAGAATAAAACTACTATATTACTGCTCTCTATGTACAAGAATATAACTACTATAATAATGCTGCTATGTACAAGAGTATAACTACTATAATACTGCCCCTATATACAAGAATATAACTACTAAATACTGCCCCTATGCAGGAATATAACTACATAATAATGCCCCTATGTACAAGTGTATAACTACTATAATACTGCCCCTATATAAAGAATATAACTACTATAATACTGCTCCTATATACAAGAATATAACTACTATAATACTGCCCTATGTACAAGAATATAACTACTATAATACTGCTCCTATGTACAAGAATATAACTACTATAATACTGCCCCGATGTACAAGAATAGAACTACTATAATACTGCCCCTATGTACAAGAATATAACTACTATAATACTGCCCCTATGTACAAGAATACAACTACTATAATACTGCCCCTATGTACAAGAATACAACTACTATAATACTGCCCCTATGTACAAGAATATAACTACTATAATACTGCCCCCTATATACAAAATATAACTACTATAATACTGACTCCTATGTACAAGAATATAACTACTATAACACTGCTCCTATATACAAGAATATAACTACTATAATACTGCCCCTATGTACAAGAATATAACTACTATAATACTGCCCCTATGTACAAGAATATAACTACTATAATACTGCCCCCTATATACAAGAATATAACTACTATAATACTGCTCCTATGTACAAGAATATAACTACTATAATACTGCCCCTATGTACAAGAATATAACTACTATAATACTGCCCCTATATACAAGAATATAACTACTATAATACTGCCCCTATGTACAAGAATATAACTACTATAATAATACTGCTCCTATGTACAAGAATATAACTACTAATAATACTGCTCCCATATACAAGAATATAACTACTATAATACTGCCCCTATGTACAAGAATATAACTACTATAATACTGCCCCTATGTACAAGAATATAACTACTATAATACTGCTCCTATATACAAGAATATAACTACTATAATACTACTCCTATGTACAAGAATATAACTACTATAATACTGCTCCTATGTACAAGAATATAACTACTATAATACTGCCCCTATATACAAGAATATAACTACTATAATACTGCTCCTATGTACAAAATATAACTACTATAATACTGCTCCTATATACAAGAATATAACTACTATAATACTGCCCCTATATACAAGAATATAACTACTATAATACTGCCCCTATGTACAAGAATATAACTACTATAATACTGCTCCCATATACAAGAATATAACTACTATAATACTGCCCCTATGTACAAGAATATAACTACTATAATACTACTCCTATGTACAAGAATATAACTACTATAATACTGCCCCTATATACAAGAATATAACTACTATAATACTACTCCTATGTACAAGAATATACCTACTATAATACTGCTCCTATGTACAAGAATATAACTACTATAATACTGCTCCTATATATAAGAATATAACTACTATAATACTGCCTCTATATACAAGAATATAACTACTATAATACTGCCTCTATATACAAGAATATAACTACTATAATACTGCTCCTATGTACAAGAATATAACTACTATAATACTGCCTCTATATACAAGAATATAACTACTATAATACTGCTCCTATATACAAGAATATAACTACTATAATACTGCTCCTATGTACAAGAATATAACTACTATAATACTGCCCCTATGTACAAGAATATACCTACTATAATACTGCTCCTATGTACAAGAATATAACTACTATAATACTGCTCCTATATATAAGAATATAACTACTATAATACTGCCTCTATATACAAGAATATAACTACTATAATACTGCCTCTATATACAAGAATATAACTACTATAATACTGCTCCTATGTACAAGAATATAACTACTATAATACTGCCTCTATATACAAGAATATAACTACTATAATACTGCTCATATATATAAGAATATAGCTAATATAGTACTGACCTCTCTGTTCAAAAATGAATCTGTTTTATTCCATATTTACAAACACCTTGCAGCTTATTCTGAGAAGTCTTCTGAGATGACAGGTCCTCAGTGAATACCTTCACCCCCTTCTAGCACTTACTGTTGTACTATTACAGTTTGGGTACACCATGTGTAACTGTTTCTCTTGGTCTTTGGAGCGTCACATTCTGTTTTTGGACCTGTACCTCTTCGCTCTGCGCTCCAGTGTAATAGTTGGATGTACTGAGAGTTCTCGGAGCCGGACCTGTTGTGTTGGATGATTTTGATGCCTGTGCTTGAACTTTTATTATTACTTTAGATTTTGCTGTAAAAAATCTCTAAAAATGTCTTTCCTTCCATCAGAGGTTTGAAGAAGCTGAAGGAAGAGGTGAGAGTAAGATGGCGTTTTACCAGGCGCTGCAGAACTCCTTGGGGGGAGAAGAGTTGAACTCGCTGGTCCAGGGGGCGGCGGTGTGGTATTACTCTCTTCAGCATTCCTCCGAGGACTATGCTGGTTTTTCCAGAGCTTTGGAGAACTCTACACGGTCAGTGATACCTTCTGGGTCTTGTGACCTGAATGGCCCCATAAGAAATGTGTATAGACCTCAAAGGGGAAGATGAGTCAAAATGTTCCTTCATTATATCACCATTACTGATGTACAGTACCTGATTGATAGCTCTGCAGTGTACTTCCTCCCTGCTGCTGAATCTCCACCCAGCGAACCTGATTGACAGCTGCTCAGTGCTCATCTTCCCTGCTGCTCAATATCCACCTACCTAACCTTATTGATAGCTTCTCAGTATACTTCCTCCCTGCTGCTGAATCTCCACCCAGTGAACCTGATTCACAGCTCCTCGGTGCTCATCCTCCCTGCTGCTCAATCTCCACCCATCTAACATGATTGACAGCTGCTCAGTGCTCATCCTCCCTGCTGCTCCATATCCACCCACCTAACCTTATTGATAGCTCTGCAGTGTACTTCCTCCCTGCTGCTGAATCTCCACCCAGCGAACCTGATTGACAGCTGCTCAGTGCTCATCTTCCCTGCTGCTCAATATCCACCTACCTAACCTTATTGATAGCTTCTCAGTATACTTCCTCCCTGCTGCTGAATCTCCACCCAGTGAACCTGATTCACAGCTCCTCGGTGCTCATCCTCCCTGCTGCTCAATCTCCACCCATCTAACATGATTGACAGCTGCTCAGTGCTCATCCTCCCTGCTGCTCCATATCCACCCACCTAACCTTATTGATAGCTTTGCAGTGTACTTCCTCGCTGCTGCTGAAGCTCCATCCAACAAACCTGATTGACATCTCCTCAGTGCTCTTCCTCCCTGAGTGTAGTAGCTATAAAGGTACCTTTACACGCCGCAACTATCACTGGCGATCAGTAGCAACCGTACGTGCGCGTGCACGTTTTTAACGGTTGCTAACGATCGCTGATTCCACATGTACACGCCGCAATTGTGTTGTCAACTCAAGGTATCGTGGTTCCCCGGAAGTTGAAACAGATCCTGCGGCTTACTTCCTGTTGAATCCCGTCGCCCCTTCACACGCCGCAATCAGTAGGGGAATGTGGGCGTACATGTTCTGCGGCGCCAAAACATAGGCGTGACAGAGTTGTATATTCCGTGATGCTAACACGCTGATTGGACAACGCAATAGCGTCATAATTGGCCAGCCTGCGCAGGAAGGCTGGCTAATACATGACGCCATTGCAATTGTGTAGTGTGAATGTTCAGCTCTTTAAATATGGCACCCTTTGAAGGGACAGCCAACGGTAACACAGTAGCCCCCACCAATCATCGCTGATGGGGCGCGGACAACATCATGCTGTGTCACGCCCCTTGGAAATCAATAGGAGACGCAGATTCCATCCCTATCGCCCATTTACACGCCACTACCAGGGCAATTCACTCTTTGGGTTGCCTCGGATTTTAGAACACGGCTCAGAAACCGCTACCCGGAGCAACTGTGAAACAACCCGATCACTTTCCCCAATTACACGCCGCTACTTCGTAGCAATTTCAAGGCAACCGTGACAAAAATCCCGAATGCCAGGCAGTTGCTACACCTCAGTGGTGGCGTGTAAAGGTACCTTTATGGATAACTTAGGAATCTTTTAGCGTGAGGCAATGACACAACTGAGACAAGGATTAATGGTGAGAAAGTCTGTATTGACACACGTGGTAATAAAGCAAACAAAGGTGTAACAAGAAACCAAAGTTCATAAACACTTGATAATAATCTTTAGGAGAAGCCTTAACAGAATAGACTCTGGAATAATCTCACAGGTAGATACTAAGTAGCAAAACAGTCCTTGAACTTTGTACACACTAGAAGATGCTGTAAACAGAAAAGTCTATAGGCAAAGTTCACTCGGATGGATGCTGTAGCAACAGTCAATGAGCACAGTTCACACCCAGGAGACCTGGGAACGGAAGTCTCTGAAATAAAAGTCAAATACCAGATACAGTTTAACCTAAAGTCCCACAAAGTCCTGAGCGCTGCTACTGCATCAATATTAAATGAGGAAGCTACAGAGAGATGGTACAGCAAAAGCGGAGCTGGCAGTAGATGTGGGAAGCTGGACCTCTGATATTTAGTCACTGGAGAACCAAACATGATTTGCAGGAGATGGAGGAGCAAGCTTGAGATGAAACAAGATGCTGGAATCCTGGCAGAATACTCAAGGAGGGCTGGAAGATGGACTGGAGCTTGTTAAGGCAGGGAGATAAAAAAACACATGGAGAGGAATGAAGCAGAGGAAGCCATCTTGGAAAAGGGCGAGAATACACAAAAGGTCATCATAAGATAAGGAATCCTGACATTGATGCTGAATTCTACCCACCTAACATGATTGACAGCCCCTCAGAGCTCTTCCTCCCTGTTGCTGAATTTTTAGGTATCTAACCTGATTGATACTGCCTCATTGTCTCTGCTCCATCTCTGCCAATGTAGACAGATTGACATCTCCTTATTGTCTCCCCACTTCCCTGCTGCTAAGATCTCTCTTTGCTCAGTACAAGCTGCAGCTGTCAGTTTTGCTGGGTGTGCACAGACGTAATACACTTTATATTAGCTCTTTTACTACCTAGATGGAGTCATTGAATGCTCCTTTTAATGTCATGATCATTTAGCATTTCTGACATGGATTTTTATAGTAAGTATACCAGGCTCATCAGGTCTGAGGCTTCTTTTTAATAATGTAGGCAGCTGTTATTGTGAAATCTGGTGACAGATCCACTACAATATAAAGAAAAGATAAAGTGTAACGAAAATTCTGAAGAGAAAAATGGGACTTTACATCTCTATAGGAGAAAACGTCCTATCACATGTATCTATGATATTGCATAATATCTATCTATCTATCTATCTATCTATCTATCTATCTATCTATCTATCTATCTATCTATCTATCTATCTATCTATCTATCTATCTATCTATCGTCCCTCAATCTTTTACATATAATATAATTTTCTCTTTGCTGGATGACAAATTGTGACTTTGTTCCCAGCGTTATACTGTATACGAAAAAAGAAAATTGGGATAAATGTCTCATCTTAACATATGCCTGATGCTGCTTTATTAATTTTCCAGAGACCACTTCATATCCTGCCCTGTAGTGAGGATGGCCGGACACTGGTCTGAGTATGAGAATGGTGGAGTGTACCTGTACTATGTGCCAGAGACCTATTCCCGGAGCAGGTAAGGCAGCATAAATATATCTATGTGTCAGTTTATAACACCCAGCCCCCTCACCCCCCAGTGTATAACATCCGGCCCCTCACCCCCAGTGTATAACATCCGGCCCCTCACCCCCAGTGTATAACACCCGTCCCCTCACCCCAATGTATAACATCCAGCCCCTCATCCCCAGTGTATTACATCCGGCCCCTCACCCCCAGTGTATAACATCCGGCCCCTCACCCCCAGTGTATAACATCCGGCCCCTCACACCCCAGTGTATAACATCCAGCCCCTCACCCCCAGTGTATAACATCCAGCCCCTCACCCCCGGTGTATAACATCCAGCCCCTCACCCCCAGTGTATAACATCCAGCCCCTCACCCCCAGTGTATAACATCCAGCCCCTGACCCCAGTGTATAACATCCGGCCCCTCACCCCCAGTGTATAACATCCTGCCCCTCACCCCCAGTGTATAACATCCAGCCCCTCACCCCCAGTGTATAACATCCAGCCCCTCACCTCCAGTGTATAACATCCGGCCCCTCACCCCCAGTGTATAACATCCGGCCCCTCACCCCCAATGTATAACATCCGGCCCCTCACCCCCAGTGTATAACATCCGGCCCCTCACCCCCAGTGTATAACATCCGGCCCCTCACCCCCAGTGTATAACATCCAGCCCCTCACCCCCAGTGTATAACATCCGGCCCCTCACCCCCAGTGTATAACATCCAGCCCCTCATCCCCAGTGTATAACATCCGGCCCCTCACCCCCAGTGTATAACATCCGGCCCCTCACCCCCAGTGTATAACATCCAGCCCCTCACCCCTAGTGTATAACATCCGACCCCTCACCCCCAGTGTATAACATCCGGCCCCTCACCCCCAGTGTGTAACATCCAGCCCCTCACCCCTAGTGTATAACATCCGGCCCCTCACCCCCAGTGTATAACATACGGCCCCTCACCCCCAGTGTATAACATCCGGCCCCTCACCCCCAGTGTATAACATCCAGCCCCTCACCCCTAGTGTATAACATCCAGCCCCTCACCCCTAGTGTATAACATCCAGCCCCTCACCCCTAGTGTATAACATCCGACCCCTCACCCCCAGTGTATAACATACAGCCCCTCACCCCCAGTGTATAACATCCGGCCCCTCACCCCCAGTGTATAACATCCAGCCCCTCACCCCTAGTGTATAACATCCGGCCCCTCACCCCTAGTGTATAACATCCGGCCCCTCACCCCTAGTGTATAACATCCAGCCCCTCACCCCTAGTGTATAACATCCGACCCCTCACCCCCAGTGTATAACATCCAGCCCCTCACCCCCAGTGTATAACATCCGGCCCCTCACCCCCAGTGTATAACATCCGGCCCCTCACCTCCAGTGTATAACATCCGGCCCCTCACCCCCAGTGTATAACATCCGGCCCCTCACCCCAGTGTATAACATCTGGCCCCTCACCCCCAATGTATAACATCCAGCCCCTCACCCCCAGTGTATAAACATCCAGCCCCTCACCCCCAGTGTATAACATTCCGGCCCCTCACCCCCAGTGTATAACATCCAGCCCCTCACCCCCAGTGTATAACATCCAGCCCCTCACCCCCAGTGTATAACATCCGGCCCCTCACCCCCAGTGTATAACATCCAGCCCCTCACCCCCAGTGTATAACATCCGGCCCCTCACCCCCAGTGTATAACATCCGGCCCCTCACCTCCAGTGTATAACATCCAGCCCCTCACCCCCAGTGTATAACATCCAGCCCCATCACCCCCAGTGTATAACATCCGGCCCCTCACCCCCAGGGTATAACATCCAGCCCCTCACCCCCAGTGTATAACATCCGGCCCCTCACCCCCAGTGTATAACATCCAGCCCCTCACCCCCCAGTGTATAACATCCGGCCCCTCACCTCCAGTGTATAACATCCGGCCCCTCACCCCCAGTGTATAACACCCGGCCCCTCACCCCCAGTGTATAACATCCAGCCCCTCACCCCCAGTGTATAACATCCGGCCTCTCACCCCCAGTGTATAACATCCTGCCCCTCACCCCCAGTGTATAACATCCAGCCCCTCACCCCCGGTGTATAACATCCAGCCCCTCACCCCCAGTGTATAACATCCAGCCCCTCACCCCCAGTGTATAACATCCAGCCCCTCACCCCCAGTGTATAACATCCAGCCCCTCACCCCCAGTGTATAACATCCGGCCCCTCACCCCCAGTGTATAACATCCAGCCCCTCACCCCCAGTGTATAACATCCGTCCCCTCACCTCCAGTGTATAACATCCGGCCCCTCACCCCCAGTGTATAACATCCGGCCCCTCACCCCCAGTGTATAACATCCGGCCCCTCACCCCCAGTGTATAACATCCGGCCCCTCACCCCCAGTGTATAACATCCGGCCCCTCACCCCCAGTGTATAACATCCAGCCCCTCACCCCCGGTGTATAACATCCAGCCCCTCACCCCCGGTGTATAACATCCAGCCCCTCACCCCCGGTGTATAACATCCAGCCCCTCACCCCCGGTGTATAACATCCAGCCCCTCACCCCCGGTGTATAACATCCAGCCCCTCACCCCCGGTGTATAACATCCAGCCCCTCACCCCCGGTGTATAACATCCAGCCCCTCACCCCCAGTGTATAACATCCGGCCCCTCACCCCCAGTGTATAACATCCGGCCCCTCACCCCCAGTGTATAACATCCGGCCCCTCACCCCCAGTGTATAACATCCAGCCCCTCACCCCCAGTGTATAACATCCGGCCCCTGACCCCCAGTGTATAACATCCGGCCCCTCACCCCCCCTGCAGCTGTACATCACCAAGCACAATGCTGAGCAGCTGATGAAACAGTGTAAAGCCACCAACTCTGGACTCAGGAGGAGACGTGTTCTGTGCAGTGATGGATCGCATTTCTGTATCTGGTGGAGGAGTCTGGGTTTGGTGATTCCAGGAGAACGTTCCCCCCTGACTGCATTGTACCCGCTGTACAGATGGTGGAGGAGGATAATGCTACAGGGTGATATTTCAGGGATTATATTTATTCTGACGTTCTCATCCATCCATGTAAATGTATTTAGATTATCATCTACCGCAGAGAACATGTAATTTCTTTTGGCAGAATGTAGCGCGATACCTGAGGCTGTTCCAGCCGTTCTATCAAGAATGTTCAAGTTTTAGGAGTGAGAACTGTCAATGTAAACTGATACTATGTAGCAGAGGATAGTGGATAATTTACAGATCGGTGGGGATCTGAAGCCCTGGAAAACAAGCCCCACCGGCCCACACACTATATCAACAAACAGCCCCAATCCATAAATTTTGCTTTTATGTTTTCGTGGCCCTCACCACTTTCTTAAAGGAGTTATCTGAAGAGCCACATGTGACTGGTGCAGCAGAGGGAATAATCAACCACAGCTCCATTTACATGGTGTTCTTCAAAGCTCCGTTTGTCAGGATTGTGGGGTCTCAGTGGTGAGCAACACACACACACACAGCCAGCCACACACACAGCCTCAGCCAGCTACACACAGACACACATCCAGCCACATAGACAGCCACACACAGCCAGCCACCCACATACAGCCACACAGAGCCACAGCCACACACAGGTAGCCACATAGACAGCCACCAGCGACACAGCCACACATAGACGCAGACAGCCACATACACAGCCACAGACACAGCCAGCCACACACAGAGACACAGCCAGCCACACAGCCAGCAAAATAGACAGCCATAATCAGCCACACACAGACATACAGCCAACCACACAGACACATAGCCAGCCACAGCCAGCCACATAGACAGACAAACACAGCCAGCCACACACACAGCTAGCCACTCAGACACATACAGCCACAGCCAGCCACACAGCCATCCAGCCACACACAGCCACAGCTAGCCACACACAAACACACAGCCACAGCCAGCCACAAACAGCTAGACACACACAGACCCACAGCTAGCCACACACAAAAACACAGCCACAGCCAGCCACAAACAGCTAGCCACACACAGACCCACAGTCAGCCACACACAAACAGCCAGCCACACAGACAGCCACAAAAACAGCCAGCCACAAAGCCAGCAACATAGACAGCCATATCCAGCCACACACAGACCACCACACACACAGCCACAGACAGCGACACACAGACACAGTCAGCCACACACAAAGCGCAGCCAGCCACACACACAGCCACAGCCAGCCACACAGACAGCCAGCCACATAGACACATAGCACGCCACACAGTCAACCACACAGTCTCCCAGCACACCAGTCAGCCCACACAACACACAGCGCCACAGCCACACATCCCAGCCACACACAGCAGCCACAGCCACGCTGCCCCAGCCACACAAAGCCAGCACAAAACCACACAGACCCAGCCACACACAGCCAGACAGCCACAGTCCCAGCCACACACAGACACATAGTCAGCCACACAGCCAGCCATAGACACAGCCAGCCACACAGCCACAGCCAGCCACACACAGCCACAGCCAGCAAAATAGACAGCCATAGCCAGCCACACACAGCCACACATAAAGCCACCACACACAGCCAGCCACACACACAGCCAGCCACACACACAGCCAGCCCACACCAGCAGCACACACAGCCAGCCACACACACAGCCAGCCACACAGCCAGCAACACACAGCGTACAGCCACCATCAACAGCCAGCCACACACAGCCAGCCACAGCTAGCCAACAGCCACACACAGCCAAGCAGCCAGCCACACACAGACAGACACATAGCAGCCACAACACAGCCCACAGCCACACACAGCCAGCCACACAACCCAGCCACACACAGCCAGCCAAACCACACAGCCCAGCCACACACAGACACATAGTCAGCCACACAGCATAGCACACAGCCAGCCAACAGCCAGCAAAAAGACAGCCACACCAGCCACACACACACACACAGCCAGCCACAACAACACACAGCCAGCCACACACACACACAGCCAGCCACACACACACACAGCCACACACACAGCAGCCACACACACGCCAGCACACACAACAGCCAGCCACACACCACACAGCCAGCCACACACACACAGCCAGCCACACACACACACACATCGCCAGCACACAGCCATCAGCCACACGCCACATAGCAACACACAGCCACAGCCAGCCACAAACAGCTAGCCACATAGACAGCCACCAGTCACACAGCCACACACAGACACAGCCAGCCACACACAAACAGCCAACCACATAGACAGTCATACACACATCCACAGCCACCAGACAGCCACAGACACACCCAGCCACACACAGCCAGCAACATAGACAGCCATAGCCAGCCACACACCACAGACACAGCCACAGCCACACATAAAGCCAGCCACACACAGCCACAGCCAGCCACACAGACACACACAAACCACAGTCAACCACACAGTCCCAGCCACACAGCCAAACAGCCCAGCCACACAGAACATCAGCCACACAGAACACACACAGCCACACAGCCAGCACCAGACACACGGCCCCAGCCACACACAGCAGCCACAGCCACGCAGCCCACAGCCACACACAGACACATAGTCAGCCACACAGCCCCTGTCACACACAGCCAGCCCAGCCACGCAGCCCCAGCCACACACAGACAAGTGCCTCAGCTGATAGTGAAAGTACCTTGCCTTGCTTTCCTCGGCTTTGGCTTGCTATCTCGCACTGCCCCAGGCCGCAGCTGACAGGTCACAGGAGGAGGGAGAAAGAGACTGTATGCTGTCTTCATGCCAGCTCCACTGGCTGCCTGCACAGGAACCACCGGTAATGGCTAGGGGTCGGAGTGGCCGTCGCGTTTCCGTTTCGTGGGCGGGAGAGCAGAGTGTGCTTGTCTCCGCCCAAAAGGAACGTGCTGTCGCTGATTTCGTCACAGCACAGCCGCCCGCTCCAATAGAAGTATGAGCCACTGCCTGGGCCGCCCGCTGATTGGTGTGCCAAGTCTGTGCGACCGCGCCGATGAGTGAGTCTCTCTCATGATGTATAATGCCGCCGCAACTTGGCGGCCGGCACCGCTCCCAGACCCCGCATGCAGGCGGGCGGCGGCGACCGCAAAATCATTTAAAGCAGCCAGGGATACGGTGGGAGGAACGTGCGGCCCCTCGCACCCCGCCACCGGCGGGCCCATAGGGTAAAGTCCCGCTCCTCCAGCCTATCAGTCCGGGCCTGATCTGATGTCTGGGACCCCCACTGATCCCCTACTGATCTGTACAATGACAGAGGATAACTTTAAAGAGATCCTGTCACCTCCAAAAGCCACATAAGCTACAAAAAGATGCGCTGCAGCATCCTATCACCATTCTCACACTCTTTTGTCTCCTAAAAGCATCCTCTGAAAGTGGATAAAAACTATTTTATACTCACTCATTAGGCATTATAATTAGTAGGGGCTATATTCTTTAGCCCTTAGGGCGTGTTGTTTTGCAGGCTCCAGGATCCACCCTCTCTCTCTGTGCTGCTTTGCATGTGCAGGCTTTCCCTCCCCCTCTCTTCACTCACAGAATGCAAATCATTAGTCCTGCCTTCAGCTTCACATCACAGCAGCACAGACAGAGAGAGGTGGATCCTGGAGCCTGCAAAACAACACTCCCAAAAGGCAATTGCATATGGCCCCTACTTTATTATCATTCTAATGAGTAAGTATCAAAGTGTTTATTTCAACTTTGAAAGTGTCCTGCCCAGGCCCTTGGGTACTCGGATCTCTCAGGCGCGGTCTGGATAGGGAAGTCACGGGTAGCGGTGCCTGAGGCTATGGGCCCGGGTGCCACAAAAGGAAGCATTTAGCACAGAGAGGGATGGTTATAATGGTAATAGGAAGGTGCAGGGGACATGTATAATAGGTTAGGTGGCTTCTAGGAGGTGACAGGATCCCTTTAAAGGAATGACTGTAGTACTGTGAACGGTTTTGTAGCAGGCTGGGAGTTGTAGTCCACAGCTGGAGAGCCGCACTTTGCAGCACAGCAGTTGATAGGATTGGGGACATCTGCCGGCCTCTATCATAAAGGATTTAATTATTCACATATGTTATGTAAACTCTACCCAGTCCATGCAATAAACCCTGACAGATATACAGCGCTGATCGCCTGCGTGAACCTCGCATGAAGCCAACGTCCTCCAGCGCAGCCAAATATCTGCTTCTCATCCAAAAATAATAGATGTGAGATGAAGCTCCCCATCCTACACACCACAGGAACGGCTGTGTTACTTCCCTTTGTTTTGCGCCGTCTGTAAAAATCCCTCTTCATCCTTTTTTATTTGAGAGATTGAATCCTGTTCAAATTCTTCCATGAGAATTGGCTTCAGCATGATTAAACAGCGCCACACCTGTCTGCAGGTGGTGCCTGGTACTGCAGTGAAGGAAATGTAACTGCCTGAACGACATTTTACTTTTGGCTTGGATCATGGAGATTAAAGGGGTCCACATAACAAGGGTCCTTTGCCTCATCATTTAGGGGGAAGTTATTTAAAATACTTTATCAAGTTAATGGTGTTTCGATGAGGTTCAACCGTCCATGTACCAATTTCTGTCTGAGCTTGTGCTTACAAACAGCAGCCAATCTAAAGAGCTGAGCTGCAGCCAGAGCCAATTTAACAAGCCTGTAAAAGGGCCAATACTGACTTTTAGAATTGCTACTTCCAATAGGTGACTCTAGAGTTCAAGTCTACTTCCTCTCTAAAGAGACATTTGCATATTTTATTTCCCAGAGGAGCATTGAGGCTCCAAAGTCTCCTCATTTCTGGCATGGCACTCTCCACTACGAGTAAAGTACACCCCTTTGTAACCCCCTGCACCCATTAAATACATGTTCCAGCTTTGAAATACCTCTGTCCAGCAGGTGCTTTTTATTTTAAGAAAGCAAATTTGGTTTTACTCACCCTCCCCAGTTTTGGTGTGGATTCTCCTCCATTCTCCAGATGTCTGGAATTGACATAATATCAATTGTGCTGTAACCAATAACTGAACTCGGTGTCTCTGCCCAAATTGACGGCACAGACGGCTGAGCTCTCTGTCTGCAGTGCTGCTGACATGTCGTCAATGTTGGAAACAACAATCGACACCTGGAGAAGCAGCAGAGACTCGTTGGAACTGGGGAGGGTGTCGCGGGTGTATCAAGAGGCACGGACGAGGCTGTTGGGGCCACTCGCAGAAGGTCGCAGCATCCAGCCAATCAGCCAAAATCCTGAATTGTGGTTCTTTCCCTCTAAAAGGTATTTCTCTGCTTGGTCATAGTTGGAGGTCATTAGGACCCAGCTGGTCTCCTACCTGCCTACCTTCAGCTGTCAAATGTTCTTATAATCACATAGAAATATCTCAGACTGTAATGGTGCATGAATATTCATTCCTTGGGGAGTGGGCAGCAGAGAACTGACTGTGATTGACAGATGGAATTAATTTTTTATTTTGAATTTTACAGAGGATAGGAGGGAAATAAAAATAATATAAATACATGAATAGAGAGAGTTTAGAGAAAGGAATTAGAAAATGATAGCAGTTACATATGGATTTTTGACCTCACGGATTCCCTTTAAGCATATAAAGTTGAATGTCATAACTTCAAGTTATGACAAGTCATATTGTGGTTCTAAAAAGATGACTTCATTGGCAATATTTTCCATCTTTGCATTCATGGATCTGCGACCTTTTCATGCCATGTAGGGGACACAGCGAGGATATGAAAGAAGGTGCTCAGGTCAGAAGAGAGCAAAGGAAAACACTATATATGTCAGAAAACTAACACTGCACATCATCGTGAAAACATCATCCCCACCGTCACGCATGGTGGTGGCAACATCCTGCTGCGGGGAGGCTTTTCTTCAGCAAGGGCAGGGAAGCTTTTAGAGTTGATAGGAAGATGGATGGAGCTAATTACAGAGCAATCCTGGAGGAAAACCTGTTAGAAGTTGCAGAAGACTTGGGGTATGGGTTCACTTTCCAGCAGGACAGCGATCCTAAACGTCCTGAAGATCTACAGTGGAGGGTTTAGATCAAAGCATATTCATGTGTGTGAGCGGACTAGTCACTGTCCAGACCGAAATCCTATTGAGAATCTGTGACAAGATGTGAACATTGCTGAAGTTTGCTACTTGACCTGGAAGCATCAGTGCCGCCTGTCTGCACATATGATGACGGCTGCTTCTGTCGTCTTCCTCTTACATTTCCTCTTTCTAAAGGATTCTCTGCTTACAGAAACATGGAAAAACACCTTGTAGGCAGAAAAAAATTCACATTCGCATCTCACATTGTACAATTAACTAGACTAAAAAAAGAAGGGGAAGAAACCTTTTACATCCTGAAGAAATCCTAAAGCTTAAATATATTTGAGCAAAGTATCGAGCTGATAGGAACATTCAGCATCTGTTCACAGATAGACACTAGATACACGTTACACTGTCTGCAGAACCATTAGGTAATTTGTATCTTTAATGCTGAGATGGACCAAGAAGGTCCAACAAGTTATCTATAATAATCTCATCCCATTGCAGGACTCCACCTCCACCTCGCTGGTGTCTAAGTGAAAGTGGAAGTGTGTACTGATCCAGCCATGGCCCATCCATCTGCTCCATCAGGAGGTATCTCAACTCGTCAGTTCATAAAGAACCATCTGACTTAAAATATTTCTTGTCCCAATCTTGACATTTCCACTTCTGTATCTTGCTCAGTGGTGGTCGGGCTCAGCCTCCTCACCTCGGTCATGTCTCTGAGCACTGAACACCTTGTTCTTCTGTGTCTTGCTCAGTGGTGGTCGGGCTCAGCCTCCTCACCTCGGCCGTGTCTCTGAGCACTGAACACCTTGTTCTTCTGTGTCTTCCTCAGTGGTGGTCGGGATCAGCCTCCTCACCTCGGCCGTGTCTCTGAGCACTGAACACCTTGTTCTTCTGTGTCTTGCTCAGTGGTGGTCAGGCTCAGCCTCCTCACCTCGGCCGTGTCTCTGAGCACTGAACACCTTGTTCTTCTGTGTCTTGCTCAGTGGTGGTCGGGCTCAGCCTCCTCACCTCGGCCGTGTCTCAGAGCACTGGACACCTTGTTCTTCTATGTCTTGCTCAGTGGTGGTCGGGCTCACCCTCCTCACCTCGGCCGTGTCTCTGAGCACTGGACACCTTGTTCTTCTGTGTCTTGCTCAGTGGTGGTCGGGCTCAGCCTCCTCACCTCGGCTGTGTCTCTGAGCACTGAATACCTTGTTCTTCTGTGTGTTGCTCAGTGGTGGTCGGGCTCAGCCTCCTCACCTCGGCCGTGTCTCTGAGCACTGAACACCTTGTTCTCCTGTGTGTTGCTCAGTGGTGGTCGGGCTCAGCCTCCTCTCCTCGGCTGTGTCTCTGAGCACTGAACACCTTGTTCTTCTGTGTCTTGCTCAGTGGTGGTCGGGCTCAGCCTCCTCACCTCGGCTGTGTCTCTGAGCACTGAACACCTTGTTCTTCTGTATCTTGCTCAGTGGTGGTCGGGCTCAGCCTCCTCTCCTCGGCCGTGTCTTTGAGCACTGAACACCTTGTTTTTCGGTGTTTTGCTCAGTGGTGGTCGGGCTCAACCTCCTCACCTCGGCCGTGTCTCTGAGCTCTGAACACCTTGTTCTTCTGTGTTTTGCTCAGTGGTGGTCGGGCTCAGCCTCCTCACCTCGGCTGTGTCTCTGAGCACTGAACACCTTGTTCTTCTGTGTCTTCCTCAGTGGTGGTCAGGCTCAGCCTCCTCACCTCGGCTGTGTCTCTGAGCACTGAACACCTTGTTCTTCTGTATCTTGCTCAGTGGTGGTCGGGCTCAGCCTCCTCTCCTCGGCCGTGTCTTTGAGCACTGAACACCTTGTTTTTCGGTGTTTTGCTCAGTGGTGGTCGGGCTCAACCTCCTCACCTCGGCCGTGTCTCTGAGCTCTGAACACCTTGTTCTTCTGTGTTTTGCTCAGTGGTGGTCGGGCTCAGCCTCCTCACCTCGGCTGTGTCTCTGAGCACTGAACACCTTGTTCTTCTGTGTCTTCCTCAGTGGTGGTCAGGCTCAGCCTCCTCACCTCGGCCGTGTCTCTGAGCACTGAACACTTTGTTCTTCTGTGTGTTGCTCAGTGGTGGTCGGGCTCAGCCTCCTCAGCTCGGCTGTGTCTCTGAGCACTGAACACCTTGTTCTTCTGTGTCTTGCTCAGTGGTGGTCGGGCTCAGCCTCCTCACCTCGGCCGTGTCTCTGAGCACTGAACACCTTGTTCTTCTGTATCTTGCTCAGTGGTGGTCGGGCTCAGCCTCCTCTCCTCGGCTATGTCTCTGAGCATTGAACACCTTGTTCTTCTGTGTCTTGCTCAGTGGTGGTCGGGCTCAGCCTCCTCACCTCGGCCGTGTCTCTGAGCACCGGACACCTTGTTCTTCTGTGTCTTGCTCAGTGGTGGTCGGGCTCAGCCTCCTCACCTCGGCCATGTCTCTGAGAACTGAACACCTTGTTCTTCTGTGTCTTGCTCAGTGGTGGTCGGGCTCAGCCTCCTCTCCTCGGCTGTGTCTCTGAGCACTGAACACCTTGTTCTTCTGTGTCTTGCTCAGTGGTGGTCGGGCTCAGCCTCCTCACCTCGGCCGTGTCTCTGAGCACTGAACACCTTGTTCTTCTGTGTCTTGCTCAGTGGTGGACGGGCGCAGCCTCCTCACCTCGGCCGTGTCTCTGAGCACTGAACACCTTGTTCTTCTGTATCTTGCTCAGTGGTGGTCGGGCTCAGCCTCCTCACCTCGGCTGTGTCTCTGAGCACTGAACACCTTATTCTTCTGTGTCTTGCTCAGTGGTGGTCGGGCTCAGCCTCCTCTCCTCGGCCGTGTCTCTGAGCACTGAACACCTTGTTCTTCTGTGTCTTGCTCAGTGGTGGTCGGGCTCAGCCTCCTCACCTCGGCTGTGTCTCTGAGCACTGAACACCTTGTTCTTCTGTGTGTTGCTCAGTGGTGGTCGGGCTCAGCCTCCTCTCCTCGGCTGTGTCTCTGAGCACTGAACACCTTGTTCTTCTGTGTGTTGTTCAGTGATGGTCAGGCTCAGCCTCCTCACCTCGGCCGTGTCTCTGAGCACTGAACACCTTGTTCTTCTGTGTCTTGCTCAGTGGTGGTCGGGCTCAGCCTCCTCACCTCGGCTGTGTCTCTGAGCACTGAACACCTTGTTCTTCTGTGTCTTGCTCAGTGGTGGTCGGGCTCAGCCTCCTCACCTCGGCCGTGTCTCTGAGCACTGAACACCTTGTTCTTCTGTGTCTTGCTCAGTGGTGGACGGGCGCAGCCTCCTCACCTCGGCCATGTCTCTGTGAGCACTGAACACCTTGTTCTTCTGTGTGTTGCTCAGTGGTGGTCGGGCTCAGCCTCCTCACCTCGGCTGTGTCTCTGAGCACTGAACACCTTGTTCTTCTGTATCTTGCTCAGTGGTGGTCGGGTTCAGTCTCCTCACCTCGGCTGTGTCTCTGAGCACTGAACACCTTGTTCTTCTTCTGTATCTTGCTCAGTGGTGGTCGGGTTCAGTCTCCTCACCTCGGCTGTGTCTCTGAGCACTGAACACCTTGTTCTTCTGTGCGTTGCTCAGTGGTGGTCGGGCTCAGCCTCCTCTCCTCGGCCGTGTCTCTGAGCACTGAACACCTTGTTCTTCTATGTCTTCCTCAGTGGTGGTCGGGCTCAGCCTCCTCACCTCGGCTGTGTCTCTGAGCACTGAACACCTTGTTCTTCTGAGTCTTGCTCAGTGGTGGTCGGGCTCAGCCTCCTCACCTCGGCTGTGTCTCTGAGCACTGAACACCTTGTTCTTCTGTGTCTTGCTCAGTGGTGGTCGGGCTCAGCCTCCTCACCTGATAAAGGACGTTGTATCCTTAGGACGCATCCTCCTCATTACACAAATACACATCACCTGATCTGCTTCATCCAATAAGAATTCTAGGCTATACAGCTCAGAGGTCGGAAATCTGCATAACAATTGTGATATGGGCATAATTCTGCCTAATAATTGTGCACACAGTGTAGATAAATAGGTCGATTGATATGTGAAAGATACATAGATATTAGATTGATTAATAGCTAAAATTAAACACATATGATTAAACAGATAAAATAGCCCCATAGTGCCATACAGGGCTATACAACTCATCAAACACATGGGGTGATGAGTCCCCAAAATATACTACTGTCTGATAATCAGGTCACACACTCTCTGTAAGACTATGCATTCTTTACAGCATACAAGGATCAAACTATTAAAGTTTTAAGCTTTAATATACAAATTACAGTGCTTACAATAAAAATGTATAAAAGAAACAACACTCAAATATGCAGAAACAGTTATAAAATAAAAAGGGAGAAATAACAGAAAATACCTAGTTGTTTTCTCTTTCCTTGATCATAACCATCATTGGCCAACCACCTCATGTGAACACCTTCCTATTGTGTCACCCATCTATTATACGCCTGATCATGGGCACATGTTGCCAGGACGACCTAGATTATAATATTAAAATTGCTGTGTTGTAATTGGACTTTAGGCTCATATCTACCTTGCATATTAACTATCTTGTGCCACTCTTTTCTATACAGTAAATGGGAAATATTGTGTCTGGTTACATACAGGGGGCATAACTACAACAGGTGGAGGGGTTGCAATCACCTAGGGGGCCCCAAAAATCCCTTTAGCTTATAGAAAGATACTATTGCTTTTAAAGATTTCTAATTATCAGGGTCCCCATTGGAGCTTTTGCATCGGGGCCCATGAGCTTCAAGTTATACCGCTGGTTGCATTGGGTTGCCAACCCTTTGAAGCTTGAGTCCTGGAGCTGAGGGGGTGCCATGTTTGACACTTTTCATTATAGACCCCAGATCCTGTGTCTGTTTTCTAGCAGATATACAAGTGGATTACCTGTCCACATCAGGAGGTCCTGCTTCAATGAAGATGGAAGTGTCATCTCTCTCTTCTTCTTCCCTGGTTATCGTTAATCCCGTATTTTCAGTGTGGGGTGGATATGTACTTTCTAGAGACCAAAGACATGTCTTTAGGATTTTAATTTTCTTTTTGACACTTTTCATTATAGACCCCAGATCCTGTGTCTGTTTTCTAGCAGATATACTAGTTGATTACCTGTCCACACCAGGAGGTCCTGCTTCAATGAAGATGGAAGTGTCATCTCTCTCTTCTTCCCTAGTTAATCTCATATTTTCAGTGTGGAGGTGGATATATATCCTCTCTAGAGACCAAAGAGATATTTTTAGGATTTTACTTTTTATTTTTGACAAGTGGCATCAAAAGATATTGGCCACATACAGAAATCTTTGCGTAATAATCGCGTCTGTGGCCTCTGCTGTTAGTGGTGGGTCAGAAGCCTGCACCTGACGGGTATTATAGGTATTATAGAGCTGCACAATATGTCGACTCCATCAGTTATCAAGGTTTACAAAGAAAAAGCCCAGTATCAAATGCACTCCTGCCATATCTGTATATAGATCTAATATTACAAGTGCAAGTTTTCATGTTGTCACCTCGTCACTATTGATTGTCTTTATCTCTCAGCTCCAGTCTGGATCTGCCGGATGATATATCACTCGCTTTTGGGATTCCCTTTCACCCAAACTACAAAAATCAGTTTTCCATAGAAGAACAGAAGCTTTCCTTACAGGTTATGCAATACTTGGCAAACTTTGTGAGAACCGGGTAAGTGCTATATAGATTCCTAGTACCTCTAAGCCTACTTTATAGTATGCTGCCATTTATATATTGTGAAGGAGCCAGGTTGGGTCTATTACAATGGCGTAACTAGAACCGGATGGGCCCTTGTGGAAGATTTTGATCTGCGCCCCTACCACCCGCATGTTGGTCAGATGTATGGGCCCTTGTAGCATTCTAAATCCTCTAATGACATATGTGTTGCTCCCCTCCCCCTTTCATTTTTCATTCTGGCCCTATCCTGGTATATATGTCCCCCAATTTGGTATATATGTCCCCCATCCTGGTATATGCTGTCCCCCATTTTGGTATATATATCCCCCATCCGGGACCATTCTGGTATATATGTCCTCCATTCTGAAATATATGTCTCCCATCCTGGGTCCACCCTGCTATATATGCCCTCATTTTAGTATAAATGTCTCTCATCCTGGGACCATCCTAGCATTAATATATCTCCCATCCTGGAAGAAATGTCCCCATCCTGGTATACATCCTTCACTCATCCTGGTATATATGTCCCATCCTGGTATTTATGTTCCCATTTTGGTATGTACTGTATGTCTTCTTCCTGGGCCCAATCTGGTTTATGATCCCCCATCCGGGTAAAATGTTCCATTCTGGTATATATGTCCAACATTCTTCTATATGCTGTCCCCATCCTGGTAAAATGTCCTTATTCTGGTATATATGTCCCCTACTCCTGAATATGCTGTTCCCTATCCTGGTATATATGTCTCCCATCGTGGAAGAAATGCCCCCATCCTGGGATATATCCTTCACCCATCCTGGTATATATGTCTTCATCCTGGTATATATGTCCCCATCTTGGTATATCTGTCTTCATCCTGGTATATATGTCCCCATCTTGGTATATATGTCTTCATCCTGAGTCGAATCTAGTATATGATCCCCCATCTGGGTAAAATGTTCCCATCCTGGTATATACCGAATGTCCAACATTCTTGTATATGCTGTCCCCCATCCTGGTAAAATGTCCCTATCCTGATATATATGTCCCCCACTCTTGAATATGCTTTGTCCCATCCTGGTATATGTGTCTCCCATCCTGGTAGAAATTACCTCCTTCATGGTATATATCCTTTACCCATCCTTGTATACATGGTCACCCATATTCGTATGTATTTCCCCATCCTGGTATATATGTCCCCCATTCTTGTATATGCTGTGCCCCATCCTGGGCCCATCATGGTATAACTGTTTCCCATCCTGCATTAAAAAACAAAAACCAGTCTACTTGCCTTCCTCTGCTCTCCCGCCACACTGTGTCCTTCTCTACAGCTGGCACAGAAGCCGGCAGCTGCCATCGATGTGTGAGTGCTCTGATTGGCCAGCAGCATGTACAGCCGCGCAGGAACCTAATGGGTCTCTGCGTCGCTGTACAGTTCTGCTCATGGGACGATGGGGTCGGAGGTCTCTGTGAATGTTTTTAGATCCCTCCACCTCCCATACCCCACACTTGTTTCCCACTCACAGAACACACAGGGGCGAATCATCATTGTATTTGGGCTTTTGTTTCTGGAATAGAAATGATTGTGACCGTGACCCTTTCTACATTTATTTGTTGAATATTTATTTTGGGCTTTTTTCTTATTTTTACTTGGTTTCATCTGTTTTTATTATTTGTACAATGTGGATGTGGTTTTCCTCGTTCAGATGTTTTGGCCGAATTCATCATTTCAATATTTTAAAATACTGCAATTTTTTTTAAATTTCACATTTGTGCCGTAATAGAGAACAAAATCTGTTTCGTTTTATGTTTGCACGCTCCATGACTGATGCACATTATAAAAAACAAAATGAATAACAAGTTAAGAAATCCAACCATGTCACTTTCCATAGGAAGAAACCTTACCCCTTATATCCAACCATGTCACTTTCCATAGGAAGAAACCTTACCCCTTATATCCAACCATGTCACTTTCCATAGGAAGAAACCTTACTCCTTAGACCCCACCATGTCACTTTCCATAGGAAGAAACCTTACTCCTTACATCCCACCATGTCACTTTCCATAGGAAGAAACCTTACCCCTTATATCCCACCATGTCACTTTCCATAGGAAGAAACCTTACCCCTTAGATTCCACCATGTCACTTTCCATAGGAAGAAACCTTACTCCTTACATCCCACCATGTCACTTTCCATAGGGTGAAACCTTACCCCTTGTATCCCACCATGTCACTTTCCATAGGGATAACCCTTACTAGAGAACAAAATCTGTTTCGTTTTATGTTTGCACGCTCCATGACTGATGCACATTATAAAAAACAAAATGAATAACAAGTTAAGAAATCCAACCATGTCACTTTCCATAGGAAGAAACCTTACCCCTTATATCCAACCATGTCACTTTCCATAGGAAGAAACCTTACCCCTTATATCCAACCATGTCACTTTCCATAGGAAGAAACCTTACTCCTTATATCCCACCATGTCACTTTCCATAGGAAGAAATATTACTCCTTACATCCCACCATGTCACTTTCCATAGGAAGAAACCTTATTCCTTACATCCCACCATGTCACTTTCCATAGGAAGAAACCTTACCCCTTATATCCCACCATGTCACTTTCCATAGGAAGAAACCTTACCCCTTAGATTCCACCATGTCACTTTCCATAGGAAGAAACCTTACTCCTTACATCCCACCATGTCACTTTCCATAGGATGAAACCTTACCCCTTGCATCCCACCATGTCACTTTCCATAGGGTAAACCCTTACCCCTTAGATCCCACCATGTCACTCTCCATAGGGTGAAACCTTACCCCTTACATCCCACCATGTCACTCTCCATAGGAAGAAACCTTACCCCTTACATCCCATCATGTCGCTCTCCATAGGGTGAAACCTTACCCCTTACATCCCACCATGTCACTCTCCATAGGAAGAAATCTTACCCCTTACATCCCACTATGTCACTCTCCATAGGAAGAAACCTTACCCCTTAGATCCCACCATGTCACTCTCCATAGGGTGAAACCTTACCCCTTACATCCCACCATGTCACTCTCCATAGGGAGAAACCTTACCCCTTACATCCCACCATGTCATTTTCCATAGGAAGAAACCTTACCCCTTAGACCCCACCATGTCACTTTCCATAGGAAGAAACCTTACCCCTTACATCCTACCATGTGCGCTCCATAGCGAGAAACCTTACCCCTTACATCCCACCATGTCACTTTCCATAGGAAGAAACCTTACCCCTTAGACCCCACCATGTCACTTTCCATAGGAAGAAACCTTACCCCTTACATCCCACCATGTCACTTTCCATAGGAAGAAACCTTACCCCTTACATCCCACCATGTCACTTTCCATAGGAAGAAACCTTACCCCTTAGACCCCACCATGTCACTTTCCATAGGAAGAAACCTTACCCCTTACATCCCACCATGTCACTTTCCATAGCGAGAAACCTTACCCCTTACATCCCACCATGTCACTATCCATAAGAAGAAACCTTACTCATTAGATCCCACAATGTCACTCTCCATAGGGAAAAACCTTACCCCATAGATTCCACTATGTCGCTCTCCATAGGTAGATGCTTACCCTTAGATTCCACCATGAACGCTCCATAGCAAGAAACCTTACCACTTAGATTCCACCCTATTATAATCATTTGCACCGTCCTTTGTCCTCATCCTCAAGTCAAATTTTAATGCTCTTTTTTTCCACAAGATTGTTTATGCTGCCACACATTACCAAATAGTACTGTACCCTGGCTGCACAGGTTACCATGTAGTGCCCAAACACATTGCCTAAATAATGAAGGGGGTAAATACATTGGTCCTGGCTAGCGAGGTTAATGGTAAAGTCATTGGTGGTTTTGTCAATGAAAACAGTTATTGTAACGACCAGGGTGGTTTAAGGCAGTGAAGTCATTTATTGTATTCCTGGTGGTCTAGAGCAGTGAAAGGAGCATTTCTTAAAACACTGTTACTCTATGAAGGTGAGCAGTTATTACTTAAGACCCTGGTTGTTTAGACCAGTAATTGGTTAGTAGTAAAGGCCTTGGCGGTCGAGGCAGACAGTGGTTATTAGTAAAGCTCCTGGTGGTCTAGTGTAGTGAATGGTTAATAATAAAGCCTCTGGTTGGTAGGCTAGTGAGTGGTTATCAGTAAATCCCTTTGTGATCTAGGGTAGTAATCTCCTGGTGGTTTAGGGCAGTGAGTGGTTATTAGTAAAGCTCCCGGTAGGCTAGGGTAGTCAATGGTTAGTAGTAAAACGCATGGCAGTTTAGGGAAGTGATTGGTTATTAGTAAAGCCCTTTTTGGTTTAGGACAGTCAGTGGTTATTAGTAAACCTCCTGATGGTTTATGGTAGTGAGTAGTTAATTGTAAAACTACAGTAGATCTAGGGTAGTGAGTGGTTAATAGTAAAGCTCCTGGTGGGCTAGGGTAGTGAGTGGTTAATAGTAAAGCTCCTGGTGGGCTAGGGTAGTGAGTGGTTAGTAGTAAAGCCCTTGGTAGTCTAGTGTAGTGAGTTGTAATTAGTAATGCTCCTTGTGGTCTAGGGTAGTAAATGGTAATTATTAAAGCTCCTAGTGGTCTAGGGTAGTTAGTGGTTATTAGTAAAGCCCTTGGTAGTCTAGTGTAGTGAGTTGTAATTAGTAAAGCTCCTGGTGGTCTAGGGTAGTAAATGGTAATTATTAAAGCTTCTGGTGGTCTAGGGTAGTTAGTGGCTATTAATAATACTCCTGGTGGTCTAGAGTAGTGAGCAGTTAGTAGTAATCTTCCTAGTAGTTTATGGTAGTGAGTGGTAAGTAGTAAAGCTCCTTGTGGTCTAGTTTAGTAAAGCTCCTGGTGGTCTAGGGTAGTAAGTGGTAATTATTAAAGCTACTAGTGGTCTAGGGTAGTTAGTGGTTATTAGTAATGCTCCTGGTGGGCTAGAGTAGTGAGCAGTTAGTAGTAACCTTCCTAGTAGTTTATGGTAGTGAGTGGTAAGTAGTTAAGCTCCTGGTGGGCAGGGGTAGTGAGTGGTTATTAGTAAAACTCCTGGTAGTTTAGGGAAGTGATTGGTTATTAGTAAATCCCTTTTTGGTCTAGGGCAGGGAGATGTTATTAGTAAAACTCCCTGGTGGTCTTGGGGCATTGATTTGTTTATTTGTATAAGCCTTTCTGATTTAGGGCAGTGAGTTGTTATTAGTAAAGGCCCTGGTGGTCTAGGGCAAATAAGTAAACCCCTGATTACATAGAGCAGTGAAAGGTTTAATGGTATAGTCTCTGGTGGTGTTGGGCAGTGAAGGGGTTAATGCTAAAGTCCCTGATGGCCTAGAGGCAGTGAGAATTTACTGCTATATCCTAGGGCATCAGTCATTGACCACTGAGGTATGTGGGCTCTGGACAATGACCTGGTCTGTTGCCCTTATACATCATACAGGTCCTGCATCAGCCATATCTGCAGGACTGTGGGCCAGGGCCCCCCGGCAGGTGACTCTACAGCCACACTGAGGGGCCCCCACCAGCCGCCTATGGTGCTCCACACAGAGCCCATCAGACACCGGTGTGCAGAGTCCAGTGTTGACTTCCTCCGATCATCCCTCATAGGACGTCACTTATCGTTGTTACTTCTTCTTTCGGAATGTTTACAATAAAATGTGACATTTATATTTGTTGTTTTTTCTTCTTCCCAGAAATCCAAACTTTTCTTATAATTTTACAAGAAGGAGGAAGGTGTCGTTACCACCATGGCCGGAGCACCGGGCACCCGGCGGGGGAGAGCGCTACAAAGAATTCACCGAGCTCTTACCCAATCACCGAGGACTGAAGAAGGCCGAGTGTTCATTCTGGGATCAGCTGATCCCAACCCTGAAATCATCTGCAGGTGAGAGATCAAACACCCCCAGATGTGAGGACTGCAGGTGTAAGGGAAGTGGGCTACACGGGGCAAGAACCAGCAGGAGGGGGGGTAACGTGCCGCACATAATCCCCTCCCCCACTGACAATTATAAAGTCATTACAAGACACCAGGGATCTGTCATTATGTAAAAGCACAAGATACCACAAAACAGGAGATATTCTCTTATTTATGGTAGAGGATACAATATCTCATGCTAAAATCACCTCAGCTGCTGCAGAAACAGCCTTTGTGGCAACTAAGGTGTGTAGTATGATGTTCTGTAGCAGCTGAGGCATGTAATATGAGGTTCTGCAGCAGATGAGATGTGTAGTTCGAGGAATAGGTGTGTATTATGATGTTCTGCAGCAGTTGAGGTGTGTCTTTTGAGGGTCAGCAGCAACTGATGTATTTTCTGCAGCAGCTGAGATGTACATTATGAGGTTCTGCAGAGGCTGAGTGTGCTTTGTGGTGGCTGAGGTGTGTATTATGATATTCTGCAGTAGCCGAGGTGTTTATCATAAGGTTCTGCAGTAACTGAGGTTCGTTCTGCATTTGCTGAGGTGTGCATAGGAGGTTCTGTAGCAGCTGAGGTGTGTATTATGAGGTTCTGCAGCATCTGAAGTATGTTCTTCTGCAGCTGAGGTGTGTATTATGAGTTTCTTCAGCAGCTGAGCGTGTTTTGTGGTGGTTGAGGTATCTATTATGATGTTCTGCAGCAACTTAGGTGTTTATCATGAGGTTGTGCAGCAGCTGAAATGTGTATTATGAGGTTCTGCAGCATCTAAAGTATGTTCTTCTGCAGCTGAGGTGTGCAAAATGAAGCTCTACAACAGCTGAGGTAGGCATAATGAGGTACTGCAGCAGCTGAGGTGTGTACTATGAGGTTCAACAGCAGCTTAGGTGCGAATTTATGATGTTCTGCAACAGCTGAGGTGTGTAATATGAGTTTCTGCAGCAGTTGAGGTATGTACTATGAGGTTCTACAGCAGTTGAGGTGTGAATTTATGATGTTCTGCAACAGCTGAGGTGTGTAATATGAGTTTCTGCAGCAGCTGAGGTGTATTATGAGGTTGTGTGGCAGTTGAATTGTGTATAATGAGGTTCTGCAGCAGCTGAGGTTACAATCTTTCAGGCATTATGTGTTGTTTCCTTGTGTCTCGCAGGTTTACATGACGGGACCAGCAGAAATAGCACAGAGACTGGATCACCATCAGAAGACAGCAAGAAGGACGACAAAGGCTCTTACTCCTGATGGACGTGACCCGATCCTGCATCCTATTATGTGCCAGAGCCTCAGTCCAGGAGGAATATATTCCCTCCCCCCTATTTGCTCCTGTCCGGTCGAGCAGCTTCTTCCATGATGAAACTTTTTTGTTGCATTTTCTTACAATAAAGTGATTGACATCGCCGCCTTCTTCTCGTCGTCTCTTCATTTTGACCTTTTCACATACAACAATAGAAGCATTTGTCCTCTCGTGTCTCCTGTGTGATGCAGAATAATAACTCGGTGCTCCATTTTACAACATATTCAGGATCTTCACTTGTCGCAACATTCATAGGCTGCAAAACCGGTCTGAGGCCACGTCCCCGGCAGCGCTTCTTCACGTGATAAAAACCTCACCCTGAAAGGATACTTTTTTTGCCTTTAACCAGATAGTACTGTTCCGTTTTTTTTTCTCCAGGATCCGTTTGCCTGTTCTGGGTCAGCACCGAACACCTGAAGTGTTCCCGACCCCGAAGAGGGACGTCACTGAGAAGTCTGAGATTAAAGCTTTATACCCACCTGTCTTTGCATTACTGTCACTTCCGGATCCAACTTATTAACCTCTTGAAATATTCACTGCATTGACTGCTAAACAGCCAATCACAGACACCCACTCTCTGTGATTGGCTGTTGCTTCCAAGCCATTGTATCTGTGATTGGCTGTTGCGCCCAACCAATTGCATCTGTGATTATTTGTTGCACCCAAACCATTGCATCTGTGATTGGCTATTGCGCCCAACCAATTGCATCTGTGATTGGCTGTTGCGGCTAACCAATTGCATCTGTGATTATTTGTTGCACCCAAACCATTGCATCTGTGATTGGCTATTGCGCCCAACCAATTGCATCTGTGATTGGCTGTTGCGGCTAACCCATTGCATCTGTGACTGGCTGTTGCGGCTAACCCATTGCATCTGTGACTGGCTGTTGCACCCATCCCACTGTATTTGTGACTGGCTGTTGCACCCATCCCACTGTATTTGTGACTGGCTGTTGCACCCATCCCACTGTATTTGTGACTGGCTGTTGCACCCATCCCACTGTATCTGTAACTGGCTGTTGCACCCATCCCACTGTATTTGTGACTGGCTGTTGCACCCATCCCACTGTATTTGTGACTGGCTGTTGCACCCATCCCACTGTATTTGTGACTGGCTGTTGCACCCATCCCACTGTATCTGTAACTGGCTGTTGCACCCATCCCACTGTATTTGTGACTGGCTGTTGCACCCATCCCACTGTATTTGTGACTGGCTGTTGCACCCATCCCACTGTATCTGTAACTGGCTGTTGCACCCATCCCACTGTATTTGTGACTGGCTGTTGCACCCATCCCACTGTATTTGTGACTGGCTGTTGCACCCATCCCACTGTATCTGTAACTGGCTGTTGCACCCATCCCACTGTATTTGTGACTGGCTGTTGCACCCATCCCACTGTATTTGTGACTGGCTGTTGCACCCATCCCACTGTGTCTGTGACTGGCTGTTGCACCCATCCCACTGTGTCTGTGATTGGCTGTTGCGCCCAAGCCATTGCATCTGTGATTGTTTGTTGCGCCCAAGCCATTGCATCTGTGATTGGCTGTTTTGCCCAACCCATTGCATCTGTGATTGTTTGTTGCGCCCAAGCCATTGCAATTGTGATTGGCTGTTGTGCCCAACCCATTGCAATTGTGATTGGCTGTTGTGTCCAACCTATTGCATCTGTGATTGGCTGCCAGCACAATATACATGTATATAAAAAGTGTTTTCTTCTGCTGATTATTAAATAAATCAGCCCATCTTAATATATATAAATACACATCAACATGGGCCCAGAAGTAGAAGACAAGCATTGTCTTTCAGGAATTAAAGGGGAACACCAGGGAGGTTTTTTTTTTATGTTCCCTGCACTCCTATACTTTAATGCTGAGCTGATTATTACACTTGTATAATGTTTAGAACACGTATAGATCATGTATTCACTAGCTGCTCGTCATTTATCACTTCCCACTTAATCGTGCAGCTCCCTCAGTAATCATCAGCGAGTCCGATAACAGCGCTTCCTCATTGCAGTCACATGGGCGTGACGTCATAGAAGGCTTTTATTTGAGCCAGTGTCTGATATCTGCTTATATGCATAGAGCAGGGGGCGCAGCCATACGTCCTCTCATTGAGCTCACTGCAGGGGAAGCAGTCATAGGAGCCTAACTCACATCAGGACCTTCTGTGAAGTCATGCCCATGTGATGGAATGAGGAAGTAAGAAAAATTCTGTGGCACTAAATCCTATAGCCTGCACAGGTGCAACACCGAACACAAAACATTGTAGCAAAAAACAGCGGCACTCTGGAATACTAAGACCTATAATTGAATATAGAATATTACTATAGCTAATGAGAAATGAAGAAATGAGACACTTAGCCTTTAAATATGGCCATATCCATAACCATCCAGTAGCCACGTCGAGGCATTTCTCATATGCTGGGTCCCTACGCTCAGTCACAACCTCTATCTGGATTAAAAACCTCCTATTTTATGGGTGAGTAGGAACTTGCTAACAGAACAATATCATCACAGGCCAATGGAGGGGAGAAGGGTGCACAACACAGGGTGTGATCCTATAATAATCTATGCAAGAAAAAATCTATGGCACTCTATCTTATAGTGTGCATAGATGTAACGCCGAAAACAATATATTGTAGAAAAATACAGCGGCACTCTGGAATAATAAGACCTACAATTGAATATAGAACATTATTATAGCTAAGGAGTAATTAAAAAATGAGACACTTAGCTTATAAATATGGCCATATCCATAACTGCCCAGTAGCCACGTTGAGGCGTGTCTGTTATACTGGGTCCTGCATTTAGTCTCAGCCCCTATCTGGATTAAAAACCTCCTATTTTATGGGCGAGTAGGAACCTGCTAACAGAACAAAAGGATTACAGGCTAATAGGGAGAAGGGGTGCACAACAGAGTGTGTGATCCCAAAATCTAAATAAAGAAAAATCTGCGGCACTTCATCCTATAGTGTGCACAGGTGCGACACTGAACACGGTACATTGTAACAAAAATACAGCAGCACTCTGGAGTACAAAATGCAATATAAAAACAGCGGCACTCTGGAGTACAAAATGCAATATAAATACAGCAGCACTCTGGAATACCAACACATATAACTGAATGTAGAATGATATTATAGCTAAGGAGAAAGGAAGAAATTAGACACTTGGCTTACAAATATGGCCATATCCATAACCGCCCAGCTGCCACATCAAGGCATGTCTCGTATACTGGGTCGACGTGGCTACTGGTCGGTTACGGATATGGCCATATTTATAAAGCTAAGTGTCTCATTTCTTTATTTCTCCTTGGCTATAATAATGTTCTATATTCAGTTATATGTCTTAGTATTCCAGAGTGCCGCTGTTTTTTATAGTTGGAATGACGTCTGTTATCGGACACTCTTATGATTACTTCTCAAGCGTGATGTGACGTCCTATATGAATATATCGATAAATGATTTACACGTGCTATATCCATTATACAAGTGTTGTAGGCAGCTCAGTATAGGAGTGCTGGGACCATATGACACATGTATCCCCCCAGACAGAGTTCCCATTGAAGCTGTACTCCAGTAGTACAAGAAGCCATCATCATAGGACTCATCTTATAATGAGATGACTGCGTTCAATCTGTCCCAGTCTAAACAGCAAAGCTGAGAAATGAACTGCAGAAGATGCAAGAGTCAGGCTGAACAGTTATATAGTACTCTTCCCCCTGCTATAAATACTCATCCTCAGTAGTAGGAACAGACACAGATAATATCTTGATAATTGTGATTCTGTGCAAGGAACAGGCTGAGACACGTGGTGGTGACAGCATTTAGTCTTGTGCGTTGTTCTGTTTGGAAACCTAAGATAGTATACAGAACATGGAGAGGGACATTGGACAATATTTCCTGTAAATGGCTCCAAATTTCCACCACAAGGGCCACCTGCATGGAAGGAGCTAAGGGGGCACCGAGTGCCTGAGGGGGCCCAAAGTCAACTCTCACAAACACATAAGGGCATCAGTATTATTAATGGATCATTGTCAGTGTGGGGGGGCCCTTATACAGCGGGGTGGGGGTGGGAGGTAAGTAATTGTCTCATAACATTTCACATTTTTGGTCCTTGATGTATAACACTACTGACCTGGCGCCTGTTGGTGTATTGTATAGCAATGTTAAGTCAGCATTACATATGTCAGTATTAATTGGGTGATCTATGGCGGCACCATTTTGCAGGTGGTATTTTTAGGGCACTATACAATGGGGAAAATAAGTATTTGATACGCTACCAATTTTGCAAGTTTTCCCACTTACAAGGAATGGAGAGGTCTGTCATTTTTATCGTAGGTTCACTTCAACTGTGATACACAAAATGTAAAATATAATCCACAACAATTACATTGTATGAATTCTACATAATTACTTTGCATGAAATAATTATTTGATGCAATAGAAAACAGGACTTAATATTTGGTACAGAAACCTTTGTTTGCAATTACAGAGATCAGACGTTTTCCTGTAGTTCGTGTTTGCAGACACAGCAGCAGGGATTTTGGTCCCCTCCTCCATACAGATCTTCTCCACATCTTCCAGGTTTCAGGGCTGTCACTGGGCAACATTGAGTTTCAGCTCATCCAAAGATTTTCTATTGGGTCCAGGTCTGGAGACCGGCTAAGGCCATTCCAGGACCTTGAAATGCTTCTTACAGAGCTACTCCTTTCCATGGCTATGTGTTTCTAGTCATTGTCATGCTGGAAGACTCGGCCACAACCCATCTTCAATACTCTTACTAAGGGAAGGAGGTTGTTGGCCAAAATCTCGTGATACATGACCCCATCTATTCTTCCTTCAATATGATGCAGTCACCCTGTCCTCTTTGCAGAAAAGCTCTCAGAGTATGATGTTTCCACCCTCATGCTTCACGGTTAGGATGGTGTTCTTGGGGTTGTTCTCATTGTTCTTTCTCCAAACTCAGCGACTGGAGTTGATACCGAAGAGTTTTATTTTTTGTCCAGTCTGACCACATGACCTTCTCCCATGCCTCCTCTGGGTCATCCAGATCAGTGGCGCACCCAGAAATTTCCCAAGGTAGGGGTCCAAGAAACACACACCGGCCCTGAAAGGGGGGTGTCACCCCCCAGCGGGGTTCCAAGGGGCAAAGCCCCCGGTGGGGGGGTTTGGGGGAGCAAAGCCCCCCTAAAAGCCAAGCGATTTTTGTAAATCTGAATACCTAATTAATGCTTAATACTGCACGAAAATGGTCTTATTTCTAATGACGCTGCGCAGTCGGTCTCGGTTGCTCAGCAGTTCCGCTTTTTTATTTTCGTTATGGCATACAGTAAATATCTCCCCCATCCTGGCCCCTTGCCAAACAGTAACACTGACACTGGGGTACAGGACAATGACACTGGGGTACAGGACAATGACACTGGGGGTACAGGAAATTGACGCTGGGGTACAGGACAATGACACTGGGGTACAGGATAATGACACTGGGGGTACAGGACAATGACGCTGGGGTTACAAGACAATGACACTGGGGGTACAGGACAATGACGCTGGGGTTACAGGACAATGACACTGGGGGTACAGGACAATGACGCTGGGGTTACAGGACAATGACGCGGACGCTGGGGGTACAGGACAATGACGCTGACGCTGGGGGTACAGGACAATGACGCTGGGGGTACAGGACAATGACGCTGGGGGTACAGGACAATGACGCTGGGGGTACAGGACAATGACGCTGGGGGTACAGGACAATTAAGCTGGGGGTACAGGACAATGATGCTGGGGGTACAGGACAATGACGCTGGGGGTACAGGACAATTAAGCTGGGGTACAGGACAATGATGCTGGGGGTACAGGACAATGACGCTGGGGTACAGGATAATGACACTGAGGGTACAGGACAATGACGCTGACGCTGGGGTACAGGATAATGATGCTGACACTTGTTCTGATATAATGGGAAAGCTGGGTGCAGAGGAAAAGGTGTATAGCACAGCAGGGGATGGGAAAGAGCTTGTTTCCCTCAGCACCCCCACCTTTTCCACCCCCTGCTCTGCTATACACCTTTTCCCCAGCACTCAGCTTTCCTATGCTCTTGTATCCTTTATCCCTCAGCATTCAGCTTTCCCATGCTCTTCTATCCCTCAGCATTCAGCTTTCCCAGGCTCATCTATCCTCTCCCTCAGCATCCAGCTTTCCCATGCTCCTCTATCCTCTCCCTCAGCACTCAGCTTTCCCATGCTCCTCTATCTTCTTTCCCTCAGCATCCAGCTTTCCCATGCTCCTCTATCCGCTTTCCCTCAGCACTCAGCTTTCCCATGCTCCTCTATCTTCTTTCCCTCAGCATCCAGCTTTCCAATGCTCCTCTATCCGCTTTCCCTCAGCACTCAGCTTTCCCATGCTCCTCTATCTTCTTTCCTCAGTCCCAGCTTTCCCATGCTCCTCTATTCTCTTTCCCTCAGCACCCAGCTTTTCCATGCTCTTCTATCCTCTTTCCTCAGTCCCAGCTTTCTCATGCTCTTCTATCCTTCTTTCCCTCAGCACCCAGCTTTCCCAAGTTGGGGGCTGATGGAAATCAGAACATGGGAAAGCTGGGTGCTGATGGAAATCAGAACATGGGAAAGCTGAGGAATAGAGTATAGGGGAGCATGGGAAAGCTGGGTGCTGAGGAATAGAGCTTCTTCCCCTCAGCAGACAGTTTTCTTATCCTCTTCTCTGCTGCTATCACTTTCTTCCCTTGGCTATATGATGGACGTGTACACTTACAGCACAACCAGCAGACACTGGCCCAGTCAATGTAAGGCCTTTTTCACATCAGTGTTTTTGTCCAGATCCAGTGGATCCGGACAAAAACCGCATCTGCCACAACCGCGGCTATCCCGCACATTCCGGACCTGCCGCAAGCCCCTTAGACAATGCATGGGGCCTGCCACAAGTGTACTGCAAGTGCGGCCGTTAGGCGGCAGATGCGGTAAATCTGCCGCATTTGCTGCAATCAGCGAAAAACGCTGATGTGAAAGGGGCCTAAGGCTGGCTTCACACTAGCGTTTGTGTCTGCATGCGTCTGACATGCAGGTGCAAACGTAGTCATACTGATGTCAACGCAGCTGGGATTCTCCGCATGCGTTCACATAGTATAGTGCCCGGCCACCCAATCAGCGGTTGGTCTTGGCGGTGGCCTGGAGATCAGAGGTGGCCGCCAGGAGATCAGCGGCAGCCGCCACTGATCTCCCGGTGGCTGCCTCTGATTTCTGTGAAGATTTCAATGGATCCGCAGTATCTGCCTGCGTTGTCATGCGGAGGATACTGCGGATCCATTGAGCTCCATGCATTCTTTGTGCACTTGCGGTCACTTGCTGATAAAATAAGCCCCGTGAATGCACAGAAAATGCAACATGTTGTGTTCGGAGGGTGCTATTAAAAAAATGCATCTGAACGCAAATGTAACCAAACGTAGCCATACGCAGGTACTATGCGTTCCCATATTAAACATAGGAATGCAATGTGCATGCGTTTGCTTACACTGCGTTCTGTACGCAAATGTGAAACCGGCCCAATAGCCCCAGCCCTCCTCTCACAAGCAGTCACACACACACCCTCCCTGGGCAAGTACAGGATGGAGAAACAGAGATGTAAAGAACTCTATACACCCCCCAAGCACACACATAAACACACAAACACATAAACACACACACACACACACACACACATACATACAGGGCCGGCTCCAGGTTTCTGTGGGCCCCGGGCGAAAAGGTCTCAGCAGGCCCCCTTTAGTACATATCGCGGACTATATATATATATATATATATATATATATATATATATATATATATATATATATACACATATATGCCCGCAAATGGGTAGCAAGTGCAGCCGCTAGGTGTAAAATGCAGCAGATGCTGTTTTTTTTTACCGCAACTGCCACATTTAAAAAAAAAAAACGCCTATGTGAAATCAACCTTACAGGAACAGTGACTGCCGAAACCAGCAAGAGCTGTTTCTGACAGTGAGTATATTACACGTTGTTAGGAGCGGGCTAATATGCGATTGCGTTCTCTTGCCCTTTTTAAAAATACCCTTCAAATGCAAAATGTTGCATTTTTGTGCGTCTGAGGATGCTTGGTATATACACAAGCATCCTGAAGCGCACAAATAATGCAAGCAGCTCAATGGAGCCGCACCGCCATATGGTGGCACCGCAGCCAAGCGGAGTGTCTGGCCGTCCAGATCTCTCTTTCTCCTCACCTTTCTTCTTGCCGCTCCGGTCTCCTCCGGTCGCTCTGCACATATCAGCACAGTGATGACATCGTGCTCCTCCATGCTGAGCTGCAGAATGCAGACAGCGGCAGAAGAGACTCTGGAGAAGAATGCTGCTGGCAAAGGTGGCTGGGACTATAGGAGCGGAATCCGCGGGGGGCTACCACTGGCACACATACCTCGTACACACGCGGCTCTGCTCCATACACCTCGTACACACATGGCTCTGCTCCGTACACCTCGTACACACATGGCTCTGCTCCGTACACCTCGTACACACACGGCTCCGCTCCGTACATGTCGTACACACGCGGCTCTGCTCCATACACCTCGTACACACATGGCTCTGCTCCGTACACCTCGTACACACGCGGCTCAGCTCCGTACACCTCGTACACACGTGGCTCTGCTCCGTACACCTCGTACACACGCGGCTCTGCTCCATACACCTCGTACACACATGGCTCTGCTCCATACACCTCGTACACACACGGCTCCGCTCCGTACATGTCGTACACACGCGGCTCTGCTCCATACACCTCGTACACACATGGCTCTGCTCCGTACACCTCGTACACACGCGGCTCAGCTCCGTACACCTCGTACACACGTGGCTCTGCTCCGTACACCTCGTACACACGCAGCTCCGCTCTGTACACCTCGTACGCACGCGGCTCTGCTCCGTACACCTCATACACACGCAGCTCTGCTCCATACACCTCGTACCCACGCGGCTCTGCTCCGTACACCTCGTACGCACGCGGCTCTGCTCCGTACACCTCGTACGCACACGGCTCTGCTCCGTACACCTGGTACGCACGCGGCTCTGCTCCGTACACCTGGTACGCACGCGGCTCTGCTCCGTACACGTCGTACGCACGCGGCTCTGCTCCGTACACGTCGTACGCACGCGGCTCTGCTCCATACACGTCGTACGCACGCGGCTCTGCTCCATACACGTCGTACGCACGCGGCTCTGCTCCATACACCTCGTACGCACGCGGCTCTGCTCCATACACCTCGTACGCACGCGGCTCTGCTCCATACACCTCGTACGCACGCGGCTCTGCTCCATACACCTCGTACGCACGCGGCTCTGCTCCATACACCTCGTACGCACGCGGCTCTGCTCCATACACCTCGTACGCACGCGGCTCTGCTCCATACACCTCGTACGCACGCGGCTCTGCTCCATACACCTCGTACGCACGCGGCTCCGCTCCATACACCTCGTACGCACGCGGCTCCGCTCCATACACCTCGTACGCACGCGGCTCCGCTCCATACACCTCGTACGCGCTCGGCTCCGCTCCATACACCTCGTACACGCTCGGCTCCGCTCCATACACCTCGTACGCGCTCGGCTCCGCTCCATACACCACGTACGCACGCGGCTCCGCTCCATACACCTCGTACGCACGCGGCTCCGCTCCATACACCTCGTACGCACGCGGCTCCGCTCCGTACACCACGTACGCACGCGGCTCCGCTCCGTACACCACGTACGCACGCGGCTCCGCTCCGTACACCTCGTACGCACGCGGCTCTGCTCCATACACCTCGTACGCACGCGGCTCTGCTCCATACACCTCGTACGCACGCGGCTCTGCTCCATACACCTCGTACGCACGCGGCTCTGCTCCATACACCTCGTACGCACGCGGCTCTGCTCCATACACCTCGTACGCACGCGGCTCTGCTCCATACACCTCGTACGCACGCGGCTCTGCTCCATACACCTCGTACGCACGCGGCTCTGCTCCATACACCTCGTACGCACGCGGCTCTGCTCCATACACCTCGTACGCACGCGGCTCTGCTCCATACACCTCGTACGCACGCGGCTCTGCTCCATACACCTCGTACGCACGCGGCTCTGCTCCATACACCTCGTACGCACGCGGCTCTGCTCCATACACCTCGTACGCACGCGGCTCCGCTCCATACACCTCGTACGCACGCGGCTCCGCTCCATACACCTCGTACGCACGCGGCTCCGCTCCATACACCTCGTACGCACGCGGCTCCGCTCCATACACCTCGTACACGCTCGGCTCCGCTCCATACACCTCGTACGCACGCGGCTCCGCTCCATACACCTCGTACGCACGCGGCTCTGCTCCGTACACCTCGTACGCACGCGGCTCTGCTCCGTACACCTCGTACGCACGCGGCTCTGCTCCGTACACCTCGTACACACACGGCTCTGCTCCGTACACCTCGTACGCACGCGGCTCTGCTCCGTACACCTCGTACACACACGGCTCTGCTCCGTACACCTCGTACGCACGCGGCTCTGCTCCATACACCTCATACACACACCTCTTACTCACTCGGCTCTGCTCCGAACACCTCGTACACGCTCGGCTCCACTCCATACACCTCGTACGCACACGGCTCTGCTCCGTACACCTCGTACGCACGCGGCTCCGCTCCATACACCTAGTACCCACTGGGCTCTGCTACATTCACACTGTAAATCCCTCCTGACCCCACACATAACCTTCACCTATTTGCCATACACCTAGTACACACTCGCCTCTGCTACATTCACACTGCAAATCCCTCCTGACCCCACACAAACTTCACCCACCTAATTGAGCATGATGATGGGCAAAACAGCAGAGTCCTGCATAAACTGAGCTGATCATGTGACCCCTGACTCCTCCCCTCCATGTGACATCATCACAGGTCCTGTAAGCACAGAGTGTGCACTGTGCAGCTCTGTCGGCTCCCATGGAGGGGGGAGGAGGGAGACCTCCGGTGCTGCAGGAGGCCGAAAATGACCCCCCAGCTGCCCCCTGGATATGGCCTTGGCTGTGGGGGCAGTGCTCAGGGGCCCCCCTGAGGCTAGGGTCACACTTGCATTGTGACCCTAGCCTGATGCAAGTATTTTCGGCTGCAGCGCAGGCGGCGGCAGTGTCAGGGACCGGGCGGCGGTGGGCCCCCCCCCCCAGCTTCTCAGGGCCGTCCAGGGGGGGGGGTCCAGACACGTAGGTCCCCCCCCTTGGGTGCGCCACTGATCCAGATGGTTATTGGTGAACTTCAGATGGGCTTGGACATGTTGTGGTGTGAGCAGGGGGACCTTCTGTACCTTGAAGGATTTTAACCCATGACGACATAGTGTGTCACCAATGATAATCTTTGAGACTGTGGTTCCAGCTCTCTTCAGGTCATTGACCAGGTGATCCTGTGTAGTTCTGGACTGATTCCTTGACCTTTCTCAGAATCCTCCTTACTCCCCAAGGTGAGATCTTGCATTGAGCCCCAGACCGAGGAAGATAGACGTCATCCTGTGTTTCTTCCATCTTCTAATTATTGCGCCAACAATTGTTGCTTGTCACCAAGCTGCTGCCTATTGTCCTGCAGCCAATCCAGCCTTGTGCAGGTCTACAATTGTGTCCCTGGTGTCCTTAGACAGCTCTTTGGTCTTGGCCATGGTGGAGAGGTTGGAGTGTGATTGATTGTGTGGACAGGAGTCTGTTATACAGATAATGAGTGCAGAGTAGAAAAAAACTAACAGGTCTGTGAGAGCAGAATTCTTGCTGGGTGGTCGGGGATCAAATATTTATTTCATGCAATAAAATGCAATTTAAGTACGGTATGTAAAAATCATACAATGTGATTTTCTAGATTTTATTACATTCAGTCTCACAGTTGAAATGAACCTACGATAAATAATACACACCTCTCTATTCTTTGTAGGTGGGAAAGTGTGCAAAATCAGCAGAGGATCAAATACTTATTTTCCCCACTGTATGTAGGTACTATTGGTTCACAGTATGGTGCTATAAGTTGGGCATTGTATAGTATTATGGCCGATGTACGGCTTTAACTATAGAGGAGTGAATAATTTAGTAGCTGCCAGATCGGTATCTGCTGGATCGGAGCTCTCCCTTCCTGCCGGTATCTCCAGTTCTTCTTTTGATTAGACTATGTATGGTTTTCCATATGGGATTCTATGGTGCAGTTACTTGGTATATATAGGTGTAATTTGGCCACTGCTTGGTGCTACTTTTTGGTTATTGTATACTTGCACAATTAGTCCACAGTATGGTGCTATAAATCAGCCACTACGTCTTAGTATTACGTGGTCAGTATGTGATATTAACATTTGGGTACTGTATGGTGCCATTATCTGCCCACTATATGTTGCTAATAATTAACCAGTGTTCTTTGCTATATTTGGGGCAATGTATGGCAGTATTATTTAGCAAATATATAGAGGTACACTATATGGCACACTGTTAGCATGCTTTGGATGCTGTACTGTATGGCGGCATTATTTGAACACGACATAGTACTAGATGGTGGTATTATGTGACCACTGTGTGATGCTGTCCTCGTCTATGACTTGTGTCCTGATTTTCGGATTCAGTTGCTCTTCAGTCTGGGGCAGGGGCTGATTCTGAAGAACGCTCAGCACATACATGTGATCTCGTGAAGGGAAATACATGATGTTCTGCGCTTCGTTTCCAGGTCACGTAACTTTGATACAATCTGGAAGTTGCAGAAAGTGATGCCAGACAGGAAGTGTGTGCGGCGTACAGCGCCCGTCCTACATCGCTGGGATGACACCTGGTGATCTATCTCTTCTTACACGTGTAGTTTGTGCAGTAATATAAGCATTTGAGAATATTATTGGCTCCTTCTGTATTGTCAAGAAACTATTCACACTGGGATGACTTAGCTGAGAGCCCTGACTGATCCTCCTGCAGACCTGAGATACTTTAGGGGACGTTATGACACCCAGTCATCAATGCAGGACTTACATGCCACATGACTACAGTATGTACAACTCTCATTGGCACCTTCTTTACAAATACAACTAGGACAACACATAGATTTACGACTAGGACGCCCAACTTTGCAGTGATTTGATTTTGCCTTAACATTTAGTCTGACCTACCACACATTGTTGCTTCTCATACCTTGCTCTTGCTGTTTCTCTGGCTCATATACCTTGTGCAGTGGCATGCTTTCTGGTAGTCCTTAACGTCTGTCATTGCCATGGTGGAAGATGGAGTGCAATGTTTGACATGTGTCTGTTGATACTGTAATGTGCGAGTACAAGGGACAGAGGTAATCTCGTGAGCAGAATCTTGGTGTTGTCGGGAAAATTATTGTCATGCATAGATGAATCTTAAGTTGTAAAACATCCAATATGGTGCTCTAATTTAACATTCAGTTCACAGTTCGAAATGCCTAGATAAACAACACACCTCTCTATGCCTTTGTAGTGGGAAGTGTGCATCTAGCAGAGAACTCAACTTATTTCAATGTATGGTAGGTAATAGGTTCCAGTATGGGCTATGTTCCGGGCAGCTGGTTAAAGTTATTATTAAATGGCCATGTACGGTTTCATAGGAGTGAAATTGTAGCAGCAATCGGTCTGCTAGGTCGGAGCTTGCACCCGTCTCCTGCCGGTGGACTCTCAATTTCGATTAGATAGATGGTTTTCCATAGGATAAAGCAATACATTGGTATATTGGTATTATTGCGCTCTGTTTGGTGCTACTTTTTAGGTTAATTGTATATTCTAACTTCTAGTCCAAGTTAGGTCTAAAACCAGCACTGCTTACTCTCGGTTGCCCATATGACTTTCACCAGGGTATCTGTATGGCCTTACTCCTCTCTTCTTCACAATATTCCAGTGTGCTTTCTTTTTGGTGTTACGCATGTGTTTTAGCAATAAAGGTAATATAGGCACCTGTTGTGCTTGGATCTGTCTGTTGTGCGATTATTTAAACACATGTCTTGATGGTGGATATGACCCTGTGTGTATGCTGCCCGTCTTGACTGTGGTCCAGATTGTAACGATTACAGTTGCTCTTCAGCTGGACAGGCTGATTCTAAGCCGCTCCGCCAAGTCCTCGTTGAAGGAACTACATGTCTTACTGCGCTTCAAGTTTCAGGTCACGTACTTGAACAATCTGAATTGCGAATCGTGCAGACGGAGTTGTAGGCTACAGGGCCCGTCCTACATCCTATACACCTCTTCCTTCTACACGTGTAGTTTGTGCCAGGTTATAGCATTTGGAGCAAATATGGCTCCTTCTGTATTGTCAGAAACTATTACACGCATACTTAATTGAGGACTGTCTCCTGCAGACTCAGATACTTTAGGCTTAGGCACCTCGCCTAATCGACTTTCCATCCCACATTCAAATTATGTACAATCTGTACCCTTCTTACAAGTACAACCAACCACTAGTTACGACTACACCCCAACTTGCATTGATTTGTTGCCTCTTGGGTCTGTCCATCACTGTCAGTGTGGTTTTGTGACCTCCGCTTACTGGTCTTTGCTGGTTCAACTGTGGATCCTGTTGACAGTTCCTTTTACTCCCAAGTTTTCGTGCACCAAGATGCCAGGCAAGTCTACATTTCTAACTCTTTCTCTCCAAGTCTTTTATAGCAAGGTTTCGGTATATGGAGGTTTCTTTCTTTGACTTGTCCACTTTGTATTCTGTTTTATGTTATCTAACCTAGGATTTTGCTATCTCTGCACACCTTCCTTATTCAAGGTTGTACTGCTCTACACCTGTCTCGGTTCCGAAGGAGGTACAAGAAACACTCAACGGCCTTTCAGGCAGCCAGGTCCGAGTTGTCATCTCCTAGTTTGCAGTTATTGCTGTTCCAACCTAAGCAGGTACCACAAGTGAGAACTGTGCAGATAGGAACTTTATCTAAACAGGAACCGGTTGGGTCAGGTGCAGACATTTCCTGTATGAGTTACCACGAGTGCAGAGCCAACAAGTTTACGAACTAGTTTGTTTTTTTTATAGCCCATGGAGGTCTAAACATCAGATAAAAAAGATACTCATCTACTGTACCGGTGTCATCCCTCCTGGCATTGTCTACCACTGTTCTCATCACTTCCTCTTTTGGCGGGTGACATCATGTGACTATAGTTGCAGCCAATCAGCTTCCACTGATTGGTTGCAGTGGTTACATTCCATCTAAGATCGAAAGAAGTCGGAATTTTACTGCTTTCGACAACTAATGTTCAGTAATCGGCTGCAGTAGTCACATGATGGCCCCTACTGGAAACGTCAGCAAGGAGACCAGTGTGTGACACAGTGGAGGAACTGCAGACATCTGGTGGGTAGGCCTCTTTTGTCAATTTTAAGACCACCATAGCCCATTTTTTGGTAAAAGAAAACTCTTGCAAAACAACCCCTTTAAAATAGTCGTCCTTAAAGGTTTTGTCCACGGGTTTGAAACGAAAACGGTACTACACTTGAGTTTTGTCTCACAGTGCATCTCAGCCCTATAGAAGTGAATAGGAACAAGATGCACACAACTCTCAGCCTGTAGATAGGTGTCTTTTTCTAGATATCCCCTTTTAAGAAGGCCAAAATTGTTACAGTTGTCAGCTGACTATGACCATTTTCTCTGAATTTACAGCAGTTCTTAATAAAAATTGCTCAGTTGGCTAAAAACTATTAATTTTATGCAATACAACATAATAGACATGAAAAAGCCTTTTATCGGAAATGGGAATGAGCTCCAATACATGACACATGGGGGAACGTCTGGAGTCATAATGTTTACATGTGTTTTTACTAACTTGTGATATTCCCCACTAAACTCCATGCAAAATACTCTAAAATTATACACTGTTCACAAAACATTAGGGATATTTGGCTTTTTGTGAATTTAATACCTAAGTTCACGCTACAATGATTTTTTATATGAAAGAGGGCAATTAAGTAGAACTATGTAATGGTGAGGCCGTCATCTCAACAATATCCGGGACTACAATGCCAATGGGGGTATGTCCCAACAAGAGAGTCAATGTCTAATAACTTGTGGCCTTGAGCATTAATTACAACTCAACAACATCTAATGCTGTCCACACGTGGAGCTATTGTCTACTGAGTGGCATCCCACTCATCTTCTTGTCTACTGAGGCGCCACTCTTCTTCTTGTCCCTAAGGCATGCATCCACACTTCTTCTTGTCCCTGAGTCGGCATCCACTCTTCTTCTTGTCTCCAAGGCATGGCATCCCACTCTTCTTCTTGTCCTAAGGCATGGAATCCCACTCTTCTCCTTGTCCCTGAGACGGCATCCCACTCTTCTTCTTGTCTCTCAGGCATGGCATCCCACTCTTCTTCTTGTCTCTAAGGCATGGAATCCCACTCTTCTCCTTGTCCCTGAGACGGCATCCCACTCTTCTTCTTGTCTCTGAGGCATGCATCCCACTTCTTCTCGTCCTAAGGCATGGAATCCCACTCTTCTTCTTGTCCCTGAGGTGGCAACCCACTCTTCTTCTTGTCTACTGAGGCACCACTCTTCTTGTCCCAGAGGCATGGAATCCACTCTTCTTTGTCCTGAGTGGCATCCCACTCTTCTCTTGTCCTGAGGCGCATCTGTGGCGCCCTGTTCCAGGTAAGCCACAGAACCAACTAGTACACTAAGGGATTTCCATATCTGGTACTCACATACACCCAAGACCTTCCACTCCAGGCCTGTAGGGGGAGTTCCACTGGTTGCTGTTAAGCTAGCTCCCCTATAAATACAGGTGCTGGGGGCGGAGTTAGCAGAGTGTGCAGTCGCTAGAGAACTGTGAAATCAGCTCAGAGCCTAGTGAGCAAAACTGGTTACCGGAGCCGTGCTAGGCCCGACACCAGTGCACCGCCAGAGCCAGTGTGAGGTCCAGAGAGAGTGAGGACCACAGGCAGAGGCAGAGGAGCCATCCCAGGCTCATCCCAGGAGACACCGGTCACTGTAGTCTAAGTCTGCAAGGGAAAGAGATCAGCCCAGCAGAGAATCCAGCACACCGTGGAGGCTTAGCTTCCCGGACACCCGCAGCACCCACATTTGAGAGCCTGAGATTGCAGGAGAGATATCGGTAGCCAAGCGAGAGCCCTCAGTGCAGCAACATGGGTGTGAAAGAGCAGGAAAGGTCAGGCCTGGTTTCATACACGCCAGACTTCAGGCAAGGAGGCATATAGCCCACTTGTGTGGAATCCCAAGGTGTTTCCCTCAGACCTGGATGTGTACCTGGAGAACCTTCAGTAAAGGTACCGGAAAGACTTTCTTTTGTGAGTGTCCATTCCTTCGGCCTGTCCCTCACAGCAAAGACTGTGCAGCCCCATTCCAACCACGCTGCCCTATTCCACCATTGTTACCCTACAGCCCCGTGGATCCCGCTCTACCTGTAGAGAGCCACAACACCTTGCTGCTGCCCATCATCCCCGGAGGTCACAGCAGTGCCGAAGCCATCACCGGACCTACAGGTGGCGTCACAACTGACAATAACTCTTTTCCCACCAAAACAATTCCCCTTTTTATTTTGTCACCAATGGCACAGACTCAGGCACCGACCACCCATGACATCCCAGTATCAGTGCTCCCGAGAACCGAGTACTTCAATCGGCATCCCACTCTTATTCTTGTCTCTGAGGTGGCATCCCACTCTTCTTCATGTCCCTTATTCGTCATTCCACTCTTCTTCTTGTCTCTGAGGCATAGCATCCCACTCTTCATCTTGTCTCTGAGGTTGGCATCCCACTCTTCTTCTTGTCCCTTATTCGTCATTCCACTCTTCTTCTTGTCTCTGAGGCATAGCATCTCACTCTTCATCTTGTCTCTGAGGTATGGCATCCCACTCTTCTTCTTGTCTGCTGAGGTGGCATCCCACTCTTCTTCATGTCCCTTATTCGTCATTCCACTCTTCTTCTTGTCTCTGAGGCATAGCATCCCACTCTTCATCTTGTCTCTGAGGTATGGCATCCCACTCTTCTTCTTGTCCCTTATTTGTCATTCACTCTTCTTCTTGTCTGCTGAGGCGGCATCCCATCTTTTTGTCTCTGAGCAGCATCCCACTCTTCTTCTTGTCTCTGAGGCGGCATCCCACTCTTCCTTGTCTGCTGAGGCGGCAACCACTCTTCTTCTTGTCCCTGAGACATGGCATCCCACTCCTCTTCTTGTCTGCTGTGGCATTGCATCCCACTCTTATTGAATGGCAGCCCTCAAGTGATTGAGGTTCTGGGGTACAAATGTTCGAGCCTCTACATTGCAACCAGCTGATCCCATAGGTTTTCTATGGGATTCAAGTCTGAAAAAAGTGCAGGGCATTACATTTGAGTCTACAGCATTCCATTCCCTTGATAAGCTGGAGAATTGTTGTTCATAAAGATGAAATTAGGTTTGTGTTGTTCATGCAGAGGCACAATATATGGATTAATGACATTATTCAAGTAGTACCATTTAGAAAGTGTAGGGGAGTTCTGTATTGACTAGACACAGCTGTCCACACTGTAATCCCTCCGCCATCAAAGCCTCATCTGGTGACAACAGTGGCAGATGCAGTGCGCTCTCCTTGATGTCTCCAGCATCATTGGTGGCCATCATTATTGCTCTGTGTGAATGAGCTTTTATCAGTGAACAGCATTGAGGCCCACCGGTCCCTCGTCCAGTATAGATGCTCCCTGGCCCATACAAGATGATGATGCCTAGGCCTGGTGGACGCATATATGCCATTACAGGTCACCACAGGACCACCTAAGGCATGGATGAATTTCCACAACAGGTAACCCACATACACACAACACCGTCCACCCCAGAACAGTAGGGGGAGCTCCACTTGCTGCCTTTAAGCAAGATCCGAAGGGCATGACCAATTATCCCAACTCTGAACCAGATTAATCCACCATCACAAGCCTGGCCGTATGACACCTTATGAGCCCATGACAAGTACTTTGATGTGAATTTTTAACCGTACCCTTGCCACCATGCCGCACTCCAACACTGGACTGCTAACCGACCCAATACCCTTGAAAATTCCCTATACTGATTAATCCTGTGGCACCCCCTATATGGCTGCACCTTTGTGAAAACTCCCACCTTAGCAGCATCCATAAGAAGCTGCCCCCACTGTGAGATATCATTCATATTAACTGTATACTGCTGCGGTCTTCTCCCCTGCCAACGCAGGGAGGCTTCCCCCACAATATCAGGATACTGGGCCCAACCCCCGGCCGGCACATCACCGGGGGCCACCGTAAATCTGGTTCGGGGCCTGCGGACTGTCGATCGGAACTAGACCGTGGGGCTGTAATGCCCACTTTCGGTTGGCTGCGGCTCCGGGGAGGATTTCTCCCGGAGGCCGGAGAACAGGCCCCACAATCATCGGGATCCCAACTTGAAGGATCCCGAAGAGGGAATTCTTGGTGCGGGATGCGCCACCTCTCCACCATGGCCCGGAATCTAAGGCCATCTTGGAGCTGGCTCGTTTAGCTGTTAGTGTGCAGCCAAGGCCCTTCCAGCTGCTCCCGGCCTCCATTTTATTATTATTATTATATTATTATTAGGTATTTATATAGCGCTATTAGGATACATGGCGCTGTACAGTTAGAGGTAGACAAAGACAAGTGGTCGAAAAATGACGACAAATCGACAAAACAATCGTACGGGTACATAGGCCAGGGATCCTGTCCGCGAGGGCTCACAGTCTAGAGGGTGGGGAGGGAGACAGTAGGAGGGGGAGAGGTGAGATGGTGCAGCGATAGGTCTCAGTGTGTGTTATAGGCTTGTAGAAGAGGTGGGTCTTCAGTCTTCAGTTTTTCTTGAAGGTTCCCAGGGTAGGGGAGTGTCTGATGTGGTGGGGAGGGAGTTCCAGAGTCTGCTGGAAGCATGAGAGAAGTCTTGTGTGCGGTTGTGGGAGGTGAAATGCGGGGTTGAGAGAAGAGCTCCTGAGAGGAGCACAAGTTGCGTGAGGGAGGTAGCGCGGACATTTCCTTCATCACCATCCACCATCTGGGCCGGATGGATGGATCGGACGGCTGCAGCACTTGCCTGTCTTCTGTGAGTTCCAGCAGCACAAGAGGAGGTACCTCCCCCTTCTCACTCCATATACCTCCCCCCATAACTCTGCCCCCTCATTCCACTCACTAATCCAAACCCCTGCACATCCACAGTGCAGTCCAGCCTTACTCCCCATAAACCCACTATTAACTCCTTCCCCTCATTAATCGTCATGAGGCCCTTCTGCCTGATTTAGGCTCCCAGGGCCTTTCTGTACACTTAGTGAGATGCAAAAGCAGAAACAGTCTATGAGTTAATTACACCCAGGAAGGCTTGAGAATGGTAGTCACAGAGAACAAGTCCTGAACTTGAAGCAGTGCAGTGTAGTTAAAGTCCAGCACAGTCCAGAGACCTACTGCACAACATAAACTGAGAAGCTGCAAAAGCTAACAAGCACACAGGGCTTACATATCCCAGGCAGGTCGGCTTGAAGCAAAGTCAGAGACAACAGCACTAGGAGCGCGTTTGCAGGAGAAGCACTAAACCGAGTGTGGAACCAGGAGGTGAAACTGCAGAAACTGGAAAAACTGGAATGGATTGGCAGGAAGAGGAACTCTTGAGAAACATAGGGATCAGGAAGCTAGGAATTCAAACTGAATACTGAAGCAAGGCTAGAAGGAAGACTAAGGTTTACAAAGGCGATGAATGAGGATCACATGAACTGGAGCGAAACCATCTTGGAAAAGGGCAAGGACGCACAAATGGTCTATAGAAGATCCAGGGTCCTGACACAATTATAATTGATCTATAAAATATATTGGGAGATTCATGGATCAAACACCTGTTGTGAATTTTACCATTATGCTCCTGGTTAGAGAACAGCAACTTTTGCGAAAAGTCCTGAAACATTGAACAGTTAGACATGTGCACCCAAAAGTGTAGAGAAGGTCACATTAAGTTCACCTGGAAAGGTCAGGGGGTCATCCTGAAATTTCACCCGAAACCCAAATACCCCTATGTTTTTTAGATAGTAGCAAAAAAAAATAGCAAAATCCCATTCACAACTTTGTGACCGCACAAATTCTTCATATGAACTAAACTGTTCTTTTCTATAATCAGATTTCTTTTTTGTATAAAATTATTTTTTTTCGTCTGTAACATAAATAGTTTAACATTCCTTGTAGAAGTGAATATCACAGATGTCTGGAATGACCCCAGGGCCATTTATCATTGGACACAGCGCACTTCTACCTATTGGCAGCTGATGTTTGGCGTCTGAACGGTAAGATGAGCCCGTTAGAAGTGTCTCTGCCAACGGAGATGAGAAAGTTCAACTAAATATGCTTCATAGATTGCAAAACCTGGAGTGGTCAAGAATGGCTCATTCTGACCTTGATAAGTTAGGGATCGGATGTAGGACTAGGTTATAACCTTAGATATTTATTCCATCCATTTGGATCATGATGTCCAACTGTAAAAACTACAATTTAGATCAGCAAATAAACCAAATTGTCTCTTACGGTTTGCATGTGGTAAGACCAGATGAAATATCTTATTGGTCCGATTCACAATTCTATGTTGGTGCAGCGCGGCGGACTGTAGGGGACCAAGGTGGAGGCAGTAAATGCCATTCTATCTGTTTTATAATGACTGGTCCCATCACTGCTGCAGGCTGACCTCCAAGCTCCCTAGAGTAAGATTAGGCACGGCTGTACCCAAAAGTCCCTCCACACGGGTCAATATAGTGCGCTATGGAGTTAGTCAAATGACCCAGCAAGTTTGACAGTGTACGTGGTTCCAACCCTATGAGCTGTTTCTGGCTCACCCCCTTTCGAATATAGCCACACCATGCGTCCCTGTTCTACCTCTGCACTTACCAGGTATCTACAAACGTCCCTACTGCTCTTCTTCTGCCTCCTCTGGACCGGTCCCTTCTTCGCTCTACATGTTGTCCGAGTTGTTTGTGGCTCACCTTCCTTTTGAGGATAGCTGCACCATGTTTCCTCGTTCTCTCTCTCTGCACTTGCCAGGTACCAGGTATATGCAAACATCCCTACTGCTTCTCTTCAGCCTCCTCTTTGCTCAGGACCCAGTCCCCTCTTCGCTCTACATGTTATCCAAGCTGTTTCTGGCTTACCCACCTTCTGAGGATAGCCACAGCATTTTCCTCGTCTCTCTCTGCCATGTACCAGGTATCTGCAAATGTCATTACTGCTTTTCTCCAGCCTGCTCCGAGCCCAGGACCCGGTCCCCTCTACACTCTACATGTTGTCCACTTGTCCACCATGAACTTCTCATGATCGCTCTCTCTCTAGGTCTCCTCTACATCACCAAACTGAACTGGCCTCCACTTCACTTTTAACCACCAACTACTCTTTCTCTATGGAAATATTCCCCACCCCTCTAGTGGGTAGGCTAACCCCTTAACCCTTCCCTTGCCTGCTAAACGCCCCCTACACTGTGGAGTTACCCATAGAGGTAAGCTGCACCAGTTCAACACTCTTACACAAAAGACAGGATAGGACTAACAGTCACACCTAAATTGCATAACAAACAATTTGGATCTTCGGGGGAGAAGCTGCCATCTCTTCTTGGCAGCAGCCACCTCCTGACATTGACAAAATCAGTTATCGGAAAATTCTAAATTATTTCCTTGCCACCTTTTATAAACGAATGATCCAATGGTCACTTACAACATTGTGACAAGTCCTGATGTTTCTAGATTTCCTCTATCTACCACGTTTCTGGGCACGTACCAAGTGGAAGGTGCTCTATGCTTTGTGCAAGTTATATCCTAGGTGAAGAAGGTTTTTTTAAGATACAGGAGCCATCTTCTGGTGTTCTTCAAGACAACCGATCTAAAAGTTTACAAATAATAAGTTAATAGAAAATAGGATACTCATGGGTGGGTCTCCAAGCAGCAGGACCCGCCCATGATGATCTTTTTAAAGAGGAATTGCATAACTTTATAATTCCTGCAGTGCTTTTCTTTATAATATTGGATATATGTTTCTAGTGTGATAATGAAGAGCTAAATACAAATCTCTTAAATTGTGCCAAGTCCCTATGTTTCCCGAACATGCTTCTGTTGAGTCATGTGGGAGATAATCTATCATTTTAGCAAGGCAAAGGGCACTAAACACTGTTCTTCTCAAGGTGTCTTCTGATAAATTATTTCTGACAACTCTGAACAATTGACAAAAAGAGACTTTTATTATCGGTGGAAACACACTTATGTGAGATGCATGTGAGATACTCGCATGAATCTTGCATGACTCACCCAGAACGACCCCAGTCTCTCTGGCTGGGAGCGTGGAGCTGCATAGAAACACAAGCAGCTGACGAGCTCCCGTTCAGAGAGGTAGGAGTCGTGCCGGGTGAGTCATCCAAGATTCATGGAAGTATCTTACATGCATCTCACATGAGTGTGTTTTCCCCCCTACTCCTGGGTGGGTCTCCAAGCATCAAGACCGCTATGATTATCATGTTAGAGGGGAGTTTTGTAATTGGGTAATTCCTGTTGTACTTTTGTTATTTATATTTAATACTAGCTGTAGAACAAGGGCATAGTAACTAACTGTTCTTAGTTATAAGCTGAGTGCATGTGTGTGTCTACGAGTGTATATGTATGTCCACTATACACAACAAACCTATCCCCCCAACAACTCCCCCCAAACTAAACCTGTTCCACCCGCCCCAGCTCCTGCCAAACCTACCCCTCATCCCCTACCCCCACCTCAAAACTTCCTCTCCCCCAAACCTGCCCCCTGCACCCTCCCTAAACCACACCCCCACCTCCCCCAAAAATGCCCCCCAAACCCATGCCCTCCCCCCGCTGGGGCTAACCAGAGGGGCATCCTTGCAGACCAGCACATTATGAAGGGGCGGGGGCTAACTGGATGGGTGTAGATAACTAGAGGGGGTGGGCTATGAAGTGGGCAGGGCTAACTGGAGGGACAGCGCTATCACATGGGCGGGGCTATGTGGAGAGGTGGAGATATGAAGTAGGTGGGGCTATATGTAGGGCGGAGCTATAAAGTGGGTGAGGCTATGTGGATGGGGCAGGGTTATGATACATACACTGCATACATAACATCTATTAAATTATCTAATAATAAGCGGTAGCTACAAAACATTCTCCTCTTAGGATGTGCCAAGTCCTTATGTTTCCTCAGTTTCATCAACATGTCTTCAAACTCTTGACATAATTCCTATTGGACACATTTAATGCTTAATGATCCATCAGTAATGTTTCTATTGGACCTTGAGGGAGATTGTATATAAAGTCAGCGAGACAAAGAGCCCTAGTTACTATTCTTTCTCGCTCTGATGAGATAGATGTCTAAAAGAACCTCCTCATGGGGGGTCTACAACAGCAAGTCCATCCCATGATTATCCTATAAGGAGTTTCCAAACTGAATAATTAATGTAGTATCTTTGTCTTGTAATATTGTATATATTTCTTAGTGTGACAATTTAGGTTTATGCACATTTCTCTCCTAGATTATGCCAAGTCCTTTCTAGCTTCTGTTGAGCCATGAGGGAGTTGCTTAATAATTGTTGCAAAGCAAGGGTCCCTAATTACTATTCAGACACAGGTGCCCCCCACTGGCGATATCGTGCACAACTGTGAACAGTTGGAAAAAAAAAGGATCTCTATCAGAGAAAAAGATTGACAAAGGATCACATGCATGGGTGGATCTCTAAGCAGCAAGACCCGCCCATGATTACCTTGTTAGAAAGGAGTTTCTGAACTGTATATTTGTATCATTGTATATATTCCTCTAGTCTGATAATTAGGATCTACACACACTTCTCTTCCTAGATTTGTCATGCCAGGATATACGACTCCCAGCAGATGTAAAGCAGAGAGAAAGGCCCCAATAGTAGGGATGGGGAACGAGTCACCTCCTGACACTCATTTGTGTCTATAACCTGAGCTCCCTAATGTCCCTATATGGGTCCTTCCCCCCTGTCGCCATCATGTGCCTAATCTATAACTGTCCCTCCTCTAAACCTGAATATTGGACCGGCCACAGAGAGGCACTAGAATTCACCACCACTGTACTAAGACACAGGGGAAGGAGGGGACAGGCAAAAAGGATATCAACCAACTCCACAATAGCAGTGGTCTGGCAGCCTAACAACTTCTGACTCTTACAGAGACTTGCTGCATCCACCATGGTCAGCATACAAAAGATTATATAACCGGCATCATGTGATGGAACACGTGACTAGTTATGGTAGAGGGGAGTGGTCACAAACCGTCTGTACCTGAGATTGGAGTAACACTAAACAACCAGTAAGGAAGAAATCCTTAACCCTTTAGGTACCTTTACACGCCGCCACTGCATGGTAGAAACTGCCTGGCAATGGGGATTTTTGTGCCTGTTGCCTTGAAATTGCTACGAAATGGCGGTGCGTAAATTGGGAAAGTGATTGGGTTTCCCGCAGTTGAATCGGATACCTGTTTCCGAGCCGTGTTCAAAAATCCAAGGCAACACAAAGGCACAATTGCCATGGTATTGGCGTTTAAACGGGCACAGGGATGGAATCTGCGTCGCCTAGTGATTTCCCCGGGGCGTGCCACTGCGTGCTGGATACCGCGCCCCATCAGCGATGACTGGTGGGGGCTACTGTGTTACCATTGGCTGTCCCTTCACAGGGCGACATATTTAAAGAGCTGACCATTCACACTACACAATTGCAATGGCGTCATGTATTAGCCACGTTCCTGCACAGGCTGCCCAATCATGATGCTATTGCGTTGTCCAATCACCATGTTAGCGTCACGGAATACACAACTCCGTCACGCCTATGTTTTGGCGCCGCAGAACATGTACGCCCACATTCCCCTACTGGTTGCGGCGTGTGAAGGGGTACGGGAATCAACAGGCAGTTCTCCGCAGGATCTGCAGGAACGTCCAGGGAACCACGATACTTTCAGTTGACAACGCAATGGCGGCGTGTACATGCAGCTTTGGCGATCGGTATCAACCGTCAAAAACGTGCGTGTGCACGTACGGTTGATACCGGTTTCTAGGCACAGTGGCGGCGTGTAAAGGTACCTTTACTGCACCACAAGAAAGAAAATACATGTAAAACCCAGAGTTCCACAGGGAATTGTGAACCACCGATCCCAGATCTGTCAGAAGGACTACCAAGGATGAGAGACACTCGTCTTTCTACAAGGAGGTCTCAGGACCCTCTGCACCGGACTTGTTCAAATAAGGCATACGGAAGGAACGCACCGACTTCCTCAAGTTCACCTCCGTAGATATCTGACCTTCAAGTTTGCCATGAACAATAACCGGAGGCGGCGGGCGTTATTGGTGTTGATTCCAGAGTACGGACCTATGGAAAACGTTATGGATTTTCAGAATTGGGGGTAGCCGAAAATCCATAGGATTATTAGCGGCGGCTTCATGATACAGACCGGTAAGCGACATTGTTTTCTTACGATCTTCGACTGCTACCTCAACACATTGTGTCTTTCCTCCGAGGATTTCATTATGTTACACATGATAAACCCTCTGACTCTCTGTAGAGTTGTTTACTCTACTGTTCAGTTGTGTTCCTGACCGGTTGGGGCGATGCTGTACAGAGCTGCGTTTTGCAAGGGTCGGAAAGTTTTAGGAACGTTGCCTCTTTCCATTGTTCCAGTAAACGACAGCAATAAGTGAAAAGAAAAAGCGACAAATGAAAGCCCGGTTGTGTGTGTGGTTCTCATTTAGAGTTGGGTCCCGTCCAGAAAATCTCTCTAAACAACTGGGATCAGGTCCACGTGGAGCCGCGTCTGGTTCTTCACCACATTCTGCTCCCAGTGCAGAATCTGCATTTTATAGCTTTAAGTAAAAAACACCTTGTGGAGTTTAGAGATCAAAGACGCGATGCCACAAAGACACTTGTCCTCCCCGTATATCACGGCTTTACAGGCGCTAGGCAGTTTTGAAATTTTGATATTTGTTTAAAACAGATTGCAAAAAGGTCGTCATAAAAAAATCTGATTATTGACATGAAATCCTGACGACCTTAACAGCTTGGCATAGACCTAATTGTGCTCAAGTGGACCATAGACAATATGGTAGCTGCTTTGTGTCACGTGTTGGCTGCCTTTTAGTCCATGTGCTGTAGTGTAATCAGAGTTAATTTTCTTTGGCACATTTGGAGTTAATGTCAGAAAGCTGCTGTAGTGTGCTTCTCTGCAGGTGGAGGTGGAGGCTTGTGTCAGAGCATTCAGATCTCCAGTCCCTCAGCCTTTAGGTAGTTCTATTTCCCTCCACTGGGTTTTGCAGATAGAGTTCAGTCTCTACCAGGACCCCGTGCAGTGAGGACATGCTGTGCTGTGCTGTGCTGCTGCTCTTCCCTTCTATAGTAGTTGCTGAGTTTTCCCGGTCCATGGTTGGAGGTAGGGGCTCTTAGCCTAGGATTTATCAGGAACATAGGGCAAGGGTGATGACTCAAACCTGCTCAACATCAGGGGTACCTTTGGGAGCAGTGAAAGCCAGGGTCTCCCAGTCTAAGGGTCAGACTAGCTCCCCCGAATGCCTTAGCCCACCTTACCATCCTGCTTCATGATACCCTATCCACTATACCACCCTGTGACACTTTGACTATTTTAGCACTAACCATATTCGTGTATTTCTAGCGTAGTGGTGGAATGACCATATATGTATATATGATGCCCCAATCCTGATATATATGATCCCCAACCTGGTACATGCCCCCCATCCTGGTATATATTATCCCCCATACTGGTACATAAGATCTCCCATCCTCGTACATGGCCCTTCATCCTGGTACATGATCTTCCTACCTGGCATATGGCTCCCCATCCTGGTGCATGGCCCCATAATGGTACATTGCCACTTATCCTAATGCCTGGCCCCCCATCATAGTACACGGCTTCTCATCCTGGTACCAGGCCACTCATCCCAGTACATGACCCCCCATGCTGGTGTATGACTACCCATCCTGGTATATGGCCTCTCATCTTAGCACATGGCTCTCCATCCTGGTATATATGGCCCCCCATCCTTGTACAAGGTCTCTCTTATAGGTGCATGGCCCCCATCATGTCACACACTTAACGAAATCTATTATACTCACCCTCCCTCCAGTCCGCTACAGGGTGGCGTTTTCATCTCATGTAGGGTGCTGATGACAAGTGAGAGCACAGCGCTCATATCCTGATCAGCTGACCCGAGCTAGCCGATCAGCTGACGTGCTCTCACATACCATCAGCTGCCTACATGAGATGATGATACCGGTCTGCTGGGGACCGGCGGGAGGGTAAGTATAAGTGTTTTTCATGTGTGCGGTATGATGTAGACAGCTGACAGCATGTGGGAGTGCCGCGCTCCTACACACCATCAGCTGCCGGGATACTGTACTTGCTGCTCTCCACGCCCAGGATGATGGTGGGTGGACCAGGGAATATTCAGATACTCAACTGTTCATAACTCATATTTGTGCTCTCATCATAAAGCAAACAAAGATACAGAGAGACGGTTCACCATAATTTAGCGTCTTTTTAAGAAGAAATTTCCCTTTAACTGATGGATTTCTCCAATATCATTCATCTTCCCATTTCATCCTGTGACTCGGTGATAGATACTGTACATTCCCTTTTCTGTTTTTAAGTCTAAAAATATTAGAATTTTTTTCCATTTTACTCATATTAACAAAAGTATTTTAACCCCTTCTCGATAGGCGTTTCTGTTGCCGCAGTGTGGACTCCCCATCTCCTTCCTCCTCACCGGGGATCCCTATCTCAAAGTTAAGCCTCCGCAGCTGAAAAGTCCCTAAATCATAATGAAAAATGCTGTTTTTATATATATTTTCATAAGTCATATCTTAAGTTTTGTTAGAGACACAGTAGTTCCTAAATTTTAGGATGGTTCAATTCTAAAAATACCTTTCTAGTGGTTGGTGCTTCTGTCTATTGACACAGAGGAACAAATCCTCATACACGCTCATGTATACAGACTTAGAAAGCTCCAAATGAAATCTGTAGAAAATCTGTCTGCAGCAAACTCCTGAGCTCCATCTAGTGGTGGCTACAGAAAGCAAGAATGCAACAGCAGGAAGTTTGGAGATCTGTAACAGAAAACAGCTGGATGGCCAGCTCTCTCTGCTCTCGTTGGTAACTCGTCACTCCTTTCCTAGGACTTTTGTGGTTAATACAGGTGGATGTTGCACGGCACTGTCTGCATACTCGGCTCTAATATATCTCGTGTCACCACTGTTGTAAGAACACTTATCTCTATTATAGCAGAGTGCCTGCTTACCAATCCGACTCTGCTGCTCCAAGATCCTGTCCACTTTCTCAGATTGGTGCAGTTAGTATGTCAGCAGGGCTGGTTCAGACTGGTGCAGAGAATATAGCAGCAGGGTTGGTTCAGGCTGATTCAGATGGTACGGCAGCAGGGCCGTTCAGGCTTGCTCAGTTGGTAAGCGCAGGCTGGTTCAGACTGGTGCAGAGAATATAGCAGCAGGGTTGGTTCAGGCTGATTCAGATGGTACGGCAGCAGGGCTGGTTCAGAATGGCACAGAGAATACGGCAGCAGGGCTGGTTCAGGCTGGTGCAGAGGGTACGGCAGCAGGGCTTGTTCGGGCTGATTCAGATAGTAAGGCAGCAGGGATGGTTTAGGCTGGTGCAGAGGAAATAGCAGCAGGGCAGATTCAGGCTGGTGCATAGGGTTCGACAGCACTAGGATACACATATGGTTAGGAACTGGCATAGAACTCGGGAAACAGCAGAGGGAATGGGACCTGACAACCAGCAGCATGTCTCTAGGACAGACCACGTTGCTCAGGCACCTCCCATACAGGGAAGATGACTTAAATACTCTATGCTTCTGACTCGCCCAGGGTATGGGGTACTCGGAGCTTGGGTGTGGAGCTGGGGTGCTGTCACTGGTGGCAGTACACGAGTCTGTGGCCCTGGTGGTCATTGAAAGTAAAATATTAAAATAATAGATAGTTTGTGACGCCACCTGCAGTTCTGATGATAACACCAGCACCGCTGTCAGACCTCCGGAGATGATGGTATTGCAGCCAGTTGGTCTTGCTCCCTGCAGGTGGAGCGGGATCTCCAGGGCAGAGTTGCTGCTGTGCTGGTTGTCGGGATAGCAGCACTGCAACTTAACAGAAATATTTACTGGTATTTACTGGTCACTTGGTAAACACAGTTCAGTAACAGGTTAACAGTCACACAGGCATGCGTAGCTGGCCTGGGTAGTGACCAATGAATGGGGTGTCTTTATGTGGCTCTCGAGCATGTCCCTCTAAGCTTTCCTTTCGCTGTCCTGTTGTGGTGAAGTCTGGCTGGCTTAAAACCTGGCCTGGCTTCCTTGTTCCTGTCCTGCTTGCTTAACGTGGGTAAGAACCGATAACCGCTACCCCAGTGGCTTTACACGGATCCTGGCTCTTAGCATTAGTGTTCTTGCAGGCGACCCAGAGGCTGAACTCTCCTGGGTCTGACCGGTGTTGGCGGCTCAGAGTTGAACATGCCTGTACCGATCCCGGAGTCGGTTCTCCGCTCTATGGTCCAGAGATTCCCCCAGACTGTGTACTCGGACAGTCTGGCACTGGGTTTCCCTCCTTCTTTCTCAGGTCACCGCTCTTTGTGGATGCCCTTTCTGTGCATCCCCCTGAACAGTCCTCCTCTGTCTCTCTCGTCAGATGTTCTCTGCTCTTAACTAACCAATTAACCAACTTCCCGCCTTGCACTACCACTCTTATAATCTCCCCCGGGACCGGCTACCTAGATAACAGATCAAACCAATTGGTCCCCTGAAGCTAAGTGTGTGTGGATGCAGGGTAAAAAGTCACATATTACCCTCCTCATTCACTGACTACAGGGATACCACACACGCTGGTCTAGCTGCAGTACCCCATAGTGGCGCACCAACCAGTGGGGCGCCACACTTCTCAAACATAGGCTGACACGCACTTCCAAGTTGGGCACGCTGGCCCGTTAAGAATAATGGGTGTGTCATGACATGCATAGACTCCAGGAGCTGGAAACAAGATACGAAGCTCTGGCAGATCCTGTAGGACTGCTAGAGGGGTGGATACGCTGTTTACGCCGGTCTCCCTGCTGCGGAGGTACTGATGCAGTGGCGACTGGCACTAAACTACTGTTCTTCGCTATTTCACATCTCAGCATATCCGACTCCACTGTTCCAAGTGTCATGCAGCATATCCAGCTTTATTGTTCCTTGCTGTTCCATGTGAAGACTGTCCAACCCAAATCCTTGGAAAATAAAGGGATATATGTGACTCCTGTCTAGAGAGTGGGTGCTCAAGTCAGAAACCACTCCGAAATATATAAGCAAAAACCTGGCACTTCAACAATACACCATTGACGTTTTGGCCTATCTGCCCTTCATCAGAACCAACTGCAGTGGTGTAAGTAAAGGTCATATAGTTAGCAGTGCTGGTGACAAGGTAGAAGGTGCTGCGAGAGAGGCGCTGCAATTGGTTCTGATGTAGGCCAGATAGGTTGAAACGTCAATGGTGTGTTATCCACTTTTGCAGTTTTGAAATAAACCTTTCATATTCTTCTCATCAACATTGGAGGGTCAAGTTATTTTTACATACCCAAAGCTTTAAGTCCCCGTTGCTCATTCAGTATAGAGAATCCATCCCAATAGGTGAGTAAGAACAGACACAACGGGTTCTCCATCCTATTGTCAGCTCACTTCACCGGCCAGCAGTTACACATGGACATGACCCGGGGATCTTTGCAGTGTAGACCAGATTCCCGTATAGGAGGTACGGCACACTTGCAGATTCGATGGCCGGACATTAGCAGCTTGGGTGGTAGGCATGGTTTGATGTCGGTGGATGTGGCTCTGGGTTTCCTTCTGCGAAAGGAATAAGCATTAATTTTTAAGTCCATGCAGTCATGGAGTTGATTATAATAGAAGGGGGATTCTGGGGATAAGACCCCAAGTAAGGGGCAAGGGTGGAGGGGGTGAAGTCCCCCTTGCATAGTTAAAGCGTTGTAGTGGGCGTGACCGGCTTAGTTGAAGGGAGTGGTAATACACCAGTCTGCATGCTACATTTGATCACGCTCTCTCCCTGCTTTGGGGTATTACTCCCAGACCTCTGCTCCTATTATAATCAACTCTATGACTGCGTGGACTTAGAAATGATCATTTATTCCTTCTGTGAAATTCTGAGCCACGCCCACCGACACCAGACCACGCCCACCACCGTAGCCGCTCACGTCCCGTTAATGTCCGGCCGTTCATTCTGCAAATACGCTGAAGGTAAAGAGCGAAAAACAGAGTTGTCTGCTAAGAGAAGTGGCTTCCAAGTTTGGTCCTGGATATGTTATTACCTGACAGATCCCTTTTAGCAGTAACACGCGGGTGTTTCTGATGTTCCCATGATGGACGTGAGGGACTATGATGCGCTTCCTTTCACTCACTTTACCTTTGTTGGCATATTTTTTCATCACACTTACAGATCTTACTCAATTACAATAACAAAGCTCCCGATTCCACGTTGTGTCCTGGCTGGAGCTTCTGGATTGTCTCCATTCCTGGAACATATCCACAGCATCTTTCCAAAAAATAGGAGACTATTGAATAATATTAAGATATAATGCTGAACATTTATGTAATCAAAAATAAAAAATAGTTGCATACTTACTACAATGGATACTGGGTAACACCTATTTCACCATCCAGGTGTAGGGTGTCGCCGGGAAGGTAGTCGTGGGCGAGGGATTGACTCCAGTCGTTCTTGGCACACTACATGAAAGTCATGGTCCTGACTGGGGGTGTAGACCTGTGTCATCTGAGCTGTACGCCCATGTAGGCGGTATGTTGCCGTTTCCTTTTGCTGGCCAGAATCGGATGACAAGTCGGTTCCACAAGGAGATCACCAGTTCAGTTTCAGCTCTTTGCTTAACAGTTCTTCGATAGCAGACACAACTTCCAGTCCATTCCAATTATACCAAGCATGTTCAGCAGTAGCGTAAATTAAAGCACATAGGCCCCAATGCAATAGCTCCAATGGGGCTAGTCTTTAATAGCATTAGTCTTCCTCTATAGGCCAAAAGGGACTTTTAGGGCCCGGGTGCAATTGGAACCCCTGCACCTATTGTAGTTACACCCCTGATGTTCAGACACATTCTCAGCTCCCTCTGGGTTTTCTCTGATTGTATGTACTGGTCCTGTGAGCGCAACCCATCACAACAGTCCAATCCGTGATAGTCACCTTCTTCTTCAGCTCCACGTGTAATCTTCTCGTTGAGGCACAGGGAATTTGATCACTATGGCCGGCGTAAAGCCTTGTGCTTCCAGATACTTAGAAATCCACATCTCTTCTCGAATAGGAGGGGGTTTGCCAGTTGTGCTGTACTCTCAGACGCTTGGGGAGAATCCGCCCAGGAAAGTTGACTCTGCTCACGTACTAGTCCATCCTGACCTGTTACCTTTCAGGCTTGGCCCTTCTCATTGAAATCCCGTCCTATGGTCCCTTCTGCCTGGTTCTACCTCATCTCCACCCTCAACGCTATCTCATATGTCTGTGACTTGGGCAACACTCTATGATCACGCTATCTCGATTCAGTTCCTTCTTCCCTCTTCTTTGCCACAAGTCACCCTCTGACAACCTCTCAGACCATAGGTCTGCTCTAGCCACAAGCGGTGCCCTGTCTGAAGTCTCACTTTGACGAGATGATAAACCCTGCAAATGAACTATTACTTGCCCTACAGTCTGGCAATCGTGTAAAAGTACTATACAGTGGTGTTCAAAAGTCCTGCATAGGCGTGAAGAAAACTATATATTTCATACTTCTGCATCTCTACAGTGAAACTGGTGGAACATATATGTTTTTGTAATCCCTCATTGTATGCCATACTCATTTTTGAATGTCCCAAGTGTATAAATTGTTATGGTATGCACATTTTTGGTATTTTTTTTTACAGCATAACTATACCTACACCAGTACAGTGTAGAATGGTGAACAGGTTTCTAAGTTCATTAACTTCCAATGCAAGTTCACACAGACTTACATTTTACTTTTTAAGATTTATTATTTTTTATTTAATTCAGAGTTCTGAAAAGGGCCTTTTGAGTGCATCTTTAGCTTCTAATACTTTATTGGCCGGCCTTTGCTCTTGAGCACCAACATGCATCTCTGTGGCATTGAGTGAACAAGCTTCTGCAGATGTTCACGAGTGATGATGTGGTTCCAGGCCTGGATCAGAGCCTCAATCAACTCTCTCTTGGTCCTTGGCTCTTTTTTAGATATCTCTATTGATACTTTGTGCCACAAATTTTCAATTGGATTGAGGTCCGGGGACTGGGCAGGCCAGTCAATAGCAGCCACCTTGTTCTTTTTTTTCCATTCCGTTACTGTCTTAGCTCTGTGACAAGGAGCATTATCATCCTGGAAGATATAATTCCCTGAAAACAGGTGTTGAGCAGAAGGCAGCATGTTCTTATTAAGGATGTCTATGTATTTTTTTGCATTAACCATACCCTCCACAATATGAATCCTTCCAACACCATTGGCTGCCATACAGCCCCAGACCATTACTTTCATCGGATGTTTCACAGAGAAGCTCAAACACTCTGGCTTGTCTCTTCATGTGGAAACCTTCTCACATAAGACTTGCCATTGTGGCGCCCCGCAACGAGTGCGTCACAAGAGGGTATTGCAGCCATACATGCAGCCGCAATATTCTCTGACTCAGCAATGATCCGGTTAACATAGAGATCCAACCCTACATGCATCACCTAGAACAGGGGACCAATCATAGGTCCTGGGGGGTGGAGTGTTAGGGTAGTGTAGTAGAACACACAATAATCTAGACAGAGAAGAGAATAGTCTAGAACTCGGAGAAGAAGGGTCTAAGACTAGAGCTTGGAGAGGAGCGGGGGCTCCGCACCCCGTGCAGCCCCTGGGCCGTCACCGGTCGGGTGTCAGCACCTGAGGCCTTAACCACCGGGATTGGGCATTATCTACACGGGTTCGCAAAAGACTCCCGTGCCCACAACTCACAGCCGGTTCACTGGTACCGAAGCTGGCAGCAGTTCACCTCTGCTACGCGAACCAGAAGCGTGGAGGAGCAGCTTCACAGGAGCACCCCACCACCAGCCAGTTTCCAGTCGTCTAACCAGCGGTGTACCCACTGAGGGATCCAAGGCTCCCCAAAACATCCAGAACGTACATCATGGATAGGGCATTGAAGCAGCCTCCCCGTACCCGACCTGGTATTCCTGGGCGACACTGGCAACTAAGTAGGTAGAATGGAGGAACACTGCGGATCTCTAAGGGACACCATCACTGCTGAGTCCACCCGGTCTACTACTCAACCACTGTATGCCATGTACTGCCTGCTGGTTACAGTAAAGACCCGTTGCAGAGACTTTCTGTGTCCGTGCTTCCTTATGAACTGTCCGTCGCACTAAAAGGTAACCGCAGCTGCTGCACAACATCTTGAGCAGCTCCAGCCTCCGGGGATCACCGCTCAGCCTGTGGGGAGCGTAACATCTAGCTGCTATCCATCCCCCGGGGGCTCCGCAGCGTCGGTAGCCCTTACCGAATCTACTCATAGGTGGCGTCACGAATAAATTAAAACCCCTTTAATCTGTTCCACCAAGACGTCTTCACTTTTGATCTGCACTACACCGGGCCCCACTACCGGCAGGCGCAGTCCACCCGTGACAAGGAGGAAGGAAGCATCGCCTGTCTAAACCGGAGTCCCGGCCACGGTGAGTCAGAAAATGGCGTCACGAACAGGATACGAGCAGGCCCGTTACCCAATGGGTATAATGTGCTTAAACTGGACTTTATTGTCTGCAATTTGGACTTTGTTCGTCCCTAAAAGAACTTTCCCGCCTTTTCACCATTGGGCCAAGATGGCGCCCAAGATGGCGTTCCCGCCACAAGAAGCCGCCACGTGCAAGCCCAGGAGTGAGTCAACCCCCCCCTCATCGTGGGAGGGCTAAAGACAAAAGGCGCCAAACTCTTTGTCCGCCCTGATTGCTCGAATCAACCATGGGGGCGGACCCCAAAGACTTTTCCCACGATTGGACTACAAAAGCCCACAGGAAATGGGAGTGTCAGACAGACTTCTTCACCAGCTCTACCAGAACGTTTACCGGTTGAACGGGTGTGGTTTCCCTCCATGAAAAGAATGGCCAGCACGAGACTCCAAGACCTGATGCGGGAGGTCGAGGCGGAGGCCAGAGCAGCCATAGGCCAACCGGGTCCGGATCCTGCCCTTACCATAGACGGCAGCCCCGACTTCTGGCTAGAGGCTCTACAAGACCTCCGGGTGCGACTACTTGAGACAGTGGAATGGACGATTCGCAGCTGGAGCGCGACCCTAGGCAGAAGACTACACCATGCGATGCAGCAGAGCCGACCGGGTACAGCTTCTCCAAGCCCAGACGACATCGCCAGTTTTTCAACAGCCTCACCGTCGCCCACCACCTGTCCTGCTTCGTCACCGGAGCCCATAGACTGTATCATTCCCGTGAGGACCACAGCTCGACCCGTTCCAGCGGATGAAACCGCAGCCGACCCCGTTCCAGAGCCGGAGCTTCTAATATGCTCCCACGAAGAAGCTGACATCTACCTGGTTCCACCTGCGGAACCCGCGACTAGTTTCTACAATACCGAGACTGTCGCCTGTTTCTCCCCTGAACCGGAGGCCTCCTCTGCAAATACAGAGGCCCACCTGGTGACCGGGATTGAAACACCACTTCCCGCTGCTACAGAAGAAGAGGCAGGCAGCCTGGAAGTCCTGCACAACGACCCCGAGGAGAACTTTGCAGCACAGCCACCCACCGATCCAGAGGATTCCATCCCATCGTCTTCGTCAGCCGAGCAGCCCGACGTAGTCATCGAAGGAGAGGTCGAGGAGGATGACGAGGAGACCTACAGTCCAGCTGAGGATCTCTACACCGGGTTCGCCTGGGGAGACACAAGGAACCCTTCTGCCGGGCGATCAGCTCGGGTGCACTGGTCGGGTGCCGCCGCAACAGCATCTTCTCCGGTTCCGTTGAACCGGGCTCCACTCCAGACTGCCCACCAAGCTCGAGCGGTTCAACAACCAGCACGCCGTAGTGACTTTATCCACACGCCGCACCACTCCGACGAAGAGGTACGTCGTCTCCGGAAAGACGAGTGGCACACTCGACTGCAAGCCAACATGCAGGCTCGTGCTGAGGCCCGCCGCCAATCTCCATTACCTGAACAATTCCGTAAAACCGGGCGGGTAAGCACATTTAACTTGTCCACCGGGTGGGGATTCGTAAGGGAGGAGGGTGTGAGTACCGAAGTATTTGTGGGGCGCCGTGATGTGGAATCGCATCTACCGCGAGGTCATCCAAACCGAGACTTGTATAGAGGGGACATAGTAACCTATGAGCGACATGTATGCTGTGACGGGTGGTTCGCTATACGAGTCCGGAACACTGCCCTCCATAAGTGACTGTTGTTGTTTGAACTTTTCTACAAAGAGATTTCTTCCTGTTTGCACCGTAACACCGCGACTTGGCGGCTACAGCCTGAACTTTTATTCTAAGGACAGCCGACCGCCCGCCGGGTCCGCGCAATGTGTTAACCTGTTTATTTACCTCACTTTTATGCATACAATGACCTGTCATTAATAAAAGTGTATTACCTGTTATAAAATATAAAAACCTCTGTAATGTGAGTAGTGTGACGCTTGGGGACAAGCGTATTCAACCAAGGGGGAGTGTGGCGCCCCGCAACGAGTGCGTCACAAGAGGGTATTGCAGCCATAACTGCAGCCGCAATATTCTCTGACTCAGCAATGATCCGGTTAACATAGAGATCCAACCCTACATGCAACACCTAGAACAGGGGACCAATCATAGGTCCTGGGGGGTGGAGTGTTAGGGTAGTGTAGTAGAACACACAATAATCTAGACAGAGAAGAGAATAGTCTAGAACTCGGAGAAGAAGGGTCTAAGACTAGAGCTTGGAGAGGAGCGGGGGCTCCGCACCCCGTGCGGGCCCCTGGGCCGTCACCGGTCGGGTGTCAGCACCTGAGGCCTTAACCACCGGGATTGGGCATTATCTACACGGGTTCCCAAAAGACTCCCGTGCCCACAACTCACAGCCGGTTCACTGGTACCGAAGCTGGCAGCAGTTCACCTCTGCCACGCGAACCAGAAGAGTATAGGACCAGCTCTACAGGAGCACCCCACCACCAGCCAACTTCCAGTCGTCTAACCAGCGGTGTACCCACTGAGGGATCCAAGGCTCCCCAAAACATCCAGAACGTACATCATGGATAGGGCATTGAAGCAGCCTCCCCGTACCCGACCTGGTATTCCTGGGCGACACTGGCAACTAAGTAGGTAGAATGGAGGAACACTGCGGATCTCTAAGGGACACCATCACTGCTGAGTCCACCTGGTCTACTACTCAACCACTGTATGCCATGTACTGCCTGCTGGTTACAGTAAAGACCCGTTGCAGAGACTTTCTGTGTCCGTGCTTCCTTATGAACTGTCCGTCGCACTAAAAGGTAACCGCAGCTGCCGCACAACATCTTGAGCAGCTCCAGCCTCCGGGGATCACCGCTCAGCCTGTGGGGAGCGTAACATCTAGCTGCTATCCATCCCCCGGGGGCTCCGCAGCGTCGGTAGCCCTTACCGAATCTACTCATAGGTGGCGTCACGAATAAATTAAAACCCCTTTAATCTGTTCCACCAAGACGTCTTCACTTTTGATCTGCACTACACCGGGCCCCACTACCGGCAGGCGCGGTCCACCCGTGACAAGGAGGAAGGAAGCATCGCCTGTCTAGACCGGAGTCCCGGCCACGGTGAGTCACCATCATTTCCTAAAATGCAAAAAGTGCTTTCATCACTAAATAGCACTTTTTCCCACTCCTCCTTCCTCCATTTTGAATATTTCAATGCCCACAGTTTTCGCCTTCGTCTTTATATGGCTGTCATCAATGGCTTCTTTCGGGCCCTGCACCCTCTCAATCCTGCTTCCAATCATCTCTTCCTAACAGTTGATGTTGCTACCTCAATATTGCACTTTTCTTGCCATTCTCGCAGAAGCTACGGAGAGGTGTGCTTTCGATTGGCAACGGATGTTCTTATCAGTACTCTATCCTGCCTTTTAGTTAACTTTGTGGGCCGACAAGATCTGGGCCTGTCCTGGGTAATTCCAAGCTGCTTATGTTTCTGCACAATTCTTACGACTGTATTCTGATGACAGCCGACCTTCCTTGTGATCTGGGGGCCAGTATAACCCTCTTCATGTAGCACCACAACTCGCACACCATCCTCTGCTAACAAAAATCTGAAGGCTCCCATCATGGAGCTCTACAGTATGATTCATTAGATAGACCAACAGATAAAACAAACAAACAAAGCAGCAGATGTGATGCAATGTAATGGAATGTGATTGGCTGCCATATCCAGGTTATGATTGGTCACAAGAACCTCATCTGTGATTGGTTAATTTTGGATCTGAAGCTGTACAATATTTAGTTGTGCTTTCAATTCCCATATTGTTGCAATAATTTCAGGCAAAACTGCTTCAAAAGCTAAAAATATTACAAGGAGAGAATGCAAAATTGTATTCCGAACAAAACCATATATAATATGTCATATTAGCATCGAAGATATTAGACAGAAAACGTTTAAAACTTGAAAAATCAATTTATCCTATGCCTATGCAGGACTTTTGAACACCACTGTATATTATTAAAATTGTTGCAATGAACGATATCCGCACCAAATCCTTGCCAGTCACAATAGTAGTTGCAATGGTTGGTGCTGCTCTTCTGCCAGATTTCAACCTTTCCATGTTGTAAGGGCCGTGATTTTGATGCCCCTTTAAAAAAATAACAAAAAAAGTAACAGAAACTTTGATGACCTATAAACAATTACAAGTAAAAACCATTGTATGGTGAAAAGAACAACGTTTTCTAGATAATTTTACATCTAGAATACACTAGAAGCGGCCAGACAAAAAGTGGCCTAAGTCTCAGGAAAGTAAACTAATCTATATAAATAAAATGATAAAAAATGATAATTCTGCTTAAACTTTCCCTGGAGTGTCCTCATTGCATTTTTGTGGTGAACCTCATGATGAAGCTTTGGAAATCACCCCTGGCCCCAACACTTCTGTACACATGCACTTGTATGGGGAATGGAGCTGCAAGGGAACCGATACCAGACACATCAGACACGGATCAGGGACTGGAGGCAGCAGTGGTGTGTGCAGATGAGGCTATGTATCACACTATTCTCCTTGTGTTCTTCACACACTAATCTTCACTGTTTAGCTGTCACACACTATCTGTACATATACTTCACTTTTTTAGTACTTTCTCTCTGTATGCTAATCACTAATAATAGCTAGGGTGTGACACAGTCACTACTTACACGGGTATAGACAACCGGGAAGTCAGATAAATCCGGGGTCAGGTTTCCGGAGTGTACGTGGTATTAAGGGAGTAGACAAAGATGTAGTCATGTAATGGTCCGGGGTCAGGTTTCCGGAGTGTACATAGTATTCAGGGAGTAGACAAAGATGTAGTCATGTAATGGTCCGGGGTCAGGTTTCCGGAGTGTACATAGTATTCAGGGAGTAGACAAAGATGTAGTCATGTAATGGTTCGGGGTCAGGTTTCCGGAGTGCACATAGTATTCATGGAGTAGACAAAGATGTAGTCATGTAATGGTCCGGAGTCAGGTTTCCAGGAGAGCTCATAGTATTCAGGGAGTAGACAGAGACATAGTTATATAATGGTCCAGGGTCAGGTTTCCACGAGAGCATGAAGGTTTCAGGGAGTTAACTGAAGTGGATTGAAATCATGCTGCATGGGTCAAAATCAAGAGGTCACAAGAATTACAGCAATCAGACAAAAGAGAATTAAGCAACAGTCTGGGGTCAGATAACAGAGATCAGCACACAAAGTTCAGGCCAAACACCACTTTACTGTAAATAGAAAGTATGACTTGCAGGATTATAGGAGACTTTGCTCAGTAAAGAAGAAGAGCAATCGCAGGAAAATGGAACACCTGAGCTACCTGCAACCAGAATGGAAGCCTGTGCTGTCAATCAACTATTGACATGACAGCTCAGTACACCAGATACCAAACACACAGCAGTAACTCTTATTGTGTCTGAGACGCACTGCATGTGGGAATTGTGACATTCTCCCTATGTCTTTTGATAAACTAGGAGCTACTGTATGATATCATCTCACTATACAGATTTATCTAAGAATGGCTGCTGCATTCCCTGCCTTTTCTTTTATTCAGGCTATTATTGTCCAACCTGTTTGCCGGAACTATATCATTGATAGCTGGAAGGCAATTTGGGGGAAAGTGCCCGAGGTCATGTAAACCTTCTCTGTCTGATACAGTCTTCTACAGTGTGTGAAGTGACAACGGCTACTTGAAATGAATTGCAAATTTTTCAAATATACCAGTTTTAGTGAATTATAAGAAAATTACATATAATTGCATTTCCTATCTAATTGATTCACTCTTGCAGATTAGTTTTATGGCTGCCCTGTTGATCGGTAGATTCTGTTCGTGATTCCAAAAGCTGTCTCGCCCCGGGCGGGGACCATGGGGTACTCGGAACCGGGCCCTCTCATCGTTGTCTGGGTCTGCAGGATGTCACAGTGGCGTGACCCGTTTCATGATTCCCTCGTTGGGCGAGCAGTTAAAAAGGGATTAGAAAAATGGAGAAAAAAAAAACAAAAATAAAAGAGTGTCGTGACGCCACCCGTGGAATGCGCTGCTGCAGTCAGGACCTCTGGGGATGATGGGAGTAGCAGCGAGGATGTTGAGCTCTCCACGGCAACCATATAGTCTATGGATATGATTGTTCGTTGGGGCTGCAAGGACTTAGTGTACGCAATAACTGACAAACACATGGGTTACAGTCTCCTTTACCTTTACTGAAGGCAGAGTAGGTTCATCATCACAAGTGGTGTTAGGAGTCTGGAGCCTAGAAGCAAGTTCAGGTTTTCCCACCTGGCAAGTTCTGAGGCCTCTCTACTGCTCTACTCCATGTGAGCCCTGGCTGCTTGAAGCTGTGCTGTGACCCTCTCCTCTCTTGTCTGTCCTGGCCGTGTGACAGGCGGCTCAAGCCCTTTTGGTGTTACTCTCCTTCACTGCATCTCTCTGAGCACTTTGATTTGGCTTTGTCTCCTGGCCTTGTGGGTGAGCAACTTGGAATTACCCACCCTCCAGTCTTGGTTGCTGGGTATAAAGTCCCTTGCGACCTCTGACTCCGGTGTCCGTACTGCACAAGATGCCGAGGCGAGCCAGCACTGCTCCATTCCTCACACCTTTCCTCCACTTCCCTCAGACCCTCACGTACGGGTCACTCACACTGGCTAGTCAGTTTCCTCGGACGGGCCTAGCATGGCACCCACCCATAGGATGTCTTCTACAGTCCTCCTAGGAACTGAAGTGCCTGACCCCGCCCCCAGACCATAATTTATAGGGGACCTGCCCTGAAACCGGGCTTTAGAGCTCCCCCTTCTGGCCTGCAGTTGCGAAGGTGTTGTGCGAGTCTGTGTGTGTTTTACCTGAAGTGGGTGCCTTCCCTTGCTTCTAAGCTTAGTATTGTGGCAACTGGACCCTGGGACGCCACATTATTATATATTACTGTACTGCACAGTGTGATGCTTTCCTCTTATTTATAGGCTGTATGTTGGTCTTCTATTAGATGGGTGTTATGGTGTCTGGTAAAATCAGCCCTGACACCATGTTACTGGAGGCTGTGGTCACTGGGAGAGGCCTAAGTGAGTGACGCAGACTCATGTAGGTCAGTGCCATCTACTGAGTATGTAGTTGTTGTGTTCAGACTGTAAATCGGGACATTTGACGTGTTGGCAGTTGGGTGAATGTTGTAGTTAGGAAATATACATGTAAGGGGGTGAACTTGCAGCCATCTTCCTCCTTGAAGGCTCCAATCGCACTGCTGTATGGTCATGTGAATTGTGTCCTACATCTTTGTATATGATGTATAATGTGAACTGTAACAGTGTGATATATCGGAATGTGATGTCCTGTAATGTGTTGGGATAGGTATAATGTATGATGTACAGTAATGTTTTCATGTATAATGTATAGCATTTTATATGTGGTTTGCCAAATTATAAAAAACTGCATGTAGACTTTCCTCTCAGACCATACGTCTGTACTAGTTACTCGCAGGGCCCTATCTGAACTTCTAGAGGAAGCTATCACTTATCCTGCGAACTATCCCCTCCCACTATGGGCCACAACCAGAATACATCCTTTTCTCAGCCCTCAATCTACAATTCTTGTACATGCCCTCATTATCTCCTGCCTTGACTACTGCAACATTCTCCTCTGTAGCCTCCCTGCTAACACTCTTGCACCTCTCCAGTCTGTCCTCAACTCTGCTACTGACTAATCCACCTCTCTCCTCGCTACTCCCCTGTTTCTCCCCTCTGCAAATCTCTTCACAAGCTTCCAATTCCCCAAGGAATCCAGATCAAGCTACTAACACTGACCTGCAAAGCCGTCCCTGTATCTCTGAACTAATCTCCCACTATCTTCCCTCACATAATCTTCGATCCTCCCAAGACCTCCTCCTCGCCTTCACACTTATCCATTCCTCACACAGCCGCTTGCAAGATTTCTCCCGAATATTGCCCATCCTCTGGAATTCTGCGCCTCAACACTTCCGATTATCTACCATGCTTGGATCCTTCAGACAGAAGCTGAACACCCATCTGTTCAGGAAAGCTTACAGCCTGCAATGACCGAGCCGCCGCCCCACCGCCTCCGGAGCTGCTGCCCCACCGCCACCAGAGCTGCTGCCCCACCGCCTCCGGAGCTGCTGCCCCACCGCCTCCGGAGCTGCTGCCCCACCGCCTCCGGAGCTGCTGCCCCACCGCCACCAGAGCTACCGCCTCTCCACCACCAGATCTGCTGCACCCCTGACCTACTGTCTCCTCTCTACTATCCTGTAGAATGTAAGTCCGCAAGGGCAGGGTCCTCTCCCCTCTGTACCCGTCTGCCATTGTTAATTTTTTTTACTGTAAACCATATCTATAATTTTGTATGTAACCCCCTTCTCATGTACAGCACCATGGAATTAATGGTGCTATATAAATAAATAATAATAACCAACACTTAACTATTGCTTAGATAATTAGGTGTTGATACTAGCCACAGTGGGAGGGGATAGTTCACAGGATAAGTGACAACTTCCTATACAAGTTCAGATAGGGCCCTGCTAGTGACTAGTGCAGACATACAATCTGAGAGGTCTTCAGGGCCGCATGTAGTGGGTGACTCATGCCAATTGGAACAAGGAGACCAGAGTGAGATAGCGAGATCCAAGTGTGTTGACCTATACACAGACTGATAGACAACATCGTAGCTAGAAACCTACTCTTTCAAGCAAAGCAAAGGAATCTTTAGCTCACCCGAATGGAAATGGATCCTGGGACACCGGACTGCCAGAATAGTTAGAGTCCAAGTCCCACGCTTTATGCAGTAAAAATCGTCAATTCTTTATTTTGGTTCCATATACAAGGTTAAAAAGCAGACAGGCCATGCAGGGTCCCGCCTGACATGTTTCAGTTCAAAGACCCTTACTTATAGGCATGCCTATGATTAAGGGGCTTTGTCGTGAAACATGTCAGGCGGGACCCTGCATGGCCTGTCTGCTTTTTAACCTTGTATATGGAACCAAAATAAAGAATTGACGATTTTAGCTTCAGAAAGCGTGGGTAGCTAGAAACCAAAGATCCAACAAGGTGGCCCCAAACAGAGAGGGTCCAGAGGATGAGACATTAGTGACAAGGCCCCAAACCTAAGAGCTAATGGGTCAGGACGGACTGGTATGTGATTGAAGTCAGCTTTCCTGGGTGGGTTCTCCCTATGCCTCTGAGAGCAAAAGGTTCTTCACTGACCCTATGGTAAATCCCCTGGGTTCACAAGAAGTGCCCAGGAGGCTCTCACTTCATTCGTTTATTCCATATAAATGAAACTTTTTCTGTTTGAAGATTGAAGAGAACATGGCGGCCAACCCCGAAAAGAGTAAAAACATGAAAGGGGACATTCCACTGAATTTTATCAAATAAACGGAGTACCTGCTCCAATTAGTGCGGGTCCACTGATTGCATAACTGTCTTTCTTCTGCTTACCCCTTACCCGGACATAAAGGTGCAGTCAACCAGACACGTGCCACAGAGCTGTATATTGATGAGCCAGTGTCAGAGGAGGAGGTAAGCCCACAAGTTTTGTGGAATATGCTTAATTAGTTGACTGATCCTTGTTTTGTAAAAACTTGGAGTTGAAGGCTGCAGAAGAAAAAGAAAACCTGTACATGAATCAGCAGCAATCGGAGGAGGTACTTGGTGTAAATTAAAATATCCATTAACAAGTCCCCTTTAAAATAAATGTTAAATTGAAATCTATAGAAATTTGATTTCCTCAGGACACAGACCAATTAGACAATTTTCGACAAGAAAATGATTGTTCTATTCCTTTCTTCATTTCAGGTTTCCAGATTTTTAAGGTATTAGGGCAAGCACGGTGGCTCAAGTGGTTAGCACTGTAGCCTTTGCAGCACTGGGGTCTTGAGGTCCTGGGTTCAATTCCCACCAAGGACACTAAGGACAACAAAGCAAGGAGTTTGTATGTTCTCCCCGTGTTTGTGTGGGTTTCCTCCGGGCACTCCAGTTTCCTCCCACATTGTAAAGACATACTGATAGGATGTTTAGATTGTGAGCTCCAAGAGAGACAGCATTACTGATGTATGTAAAGTGCTATGGAATCAATAGCGCTATATAAATGAATAATATGTACAGCTGGTATAACCTGGACATTCCTGTATGTAATTATATATGTATAGCTGGTATATCCTGGACATTCCTGTATGGGGCAGCACGGTGGCTCAAGTGGTTAGCACTGTAGCCTTTGCAGCACTGGGGTCTTGAGGTCCTGGGTTCAATTCCCACCAAGGACACTAAGGACAACAAAGCAAGGAGTTTGTATGTTCTCCCCGTGTTTGTGTGGGTTTCCTCCGGGCACTCCAGTTTCCTCCCACATTGTAAAGACATACTGATTGGATGTTTAGATTGTGAGCTCCAAGAGAGACAGCATTACTGATGTATATAAAGTGCTATGGAATTAATAGCGCTATATAAATGAATAAATTATTATTATATTAATTAAAAAAAAAAAACAGAAAAAAGTCCCGACACTAGTCAGTACTGATGGGTAATTCAGAAGGCAGAATTGTGGTGCCACATTGTTCATGGCGCCACTAAAGGGGTACTGCACCCAGGACAGTGTGTATGGTACTCCTGTCATCAGGGGAATCTGAGGCTCTCAATCCTGCATTCACACACTTAAAGCAGGGGACTAAAGGGTTAACCTGTTGTTTGTAAAGGCGCAGTCCCAGGGGGAAGGAGTAAGGTGTAGAGCGGGAAGAAGGGAGTCAGCACAGAACAGCCATGGAGAAAGACTGAGGAGGAAGGAAAGGAGAAACCTGGGGGAGATGAGGAGCGTTGTGTTCGCCTCAGAGGAAAGCGCAGAGAACGGCCAATGGGTCCGAGACTGTGCAGGGTTACACATTCCCGGCAGTCAATACCGGAGGGTGGGGAATTCCAGATTTCCTAGCCACACAGTGTCAGGAGGCAAAGCAGTACATAGAGTTCAGCAACACTGACACCCCAGAGCATGGTAGAGAAAGTGAAGGACTCGAGCTGCCTGTCATATGGCACACACAGGAGAGAGAGTGCAAGCAGCTTAGATTCAAGCAGCAGCAGGAGCCTACACGTAAAAGCACAGGTAGAGAAAGTGAGGACTGAGGTTGAGACCTGAAGAAACATCACAGAGAGCCTCAGAGACACTGCATCCTCCGGTGACTACCCGGCCAGCTACCCAACATTGAACTTGGAGACTTGTGAACTGTTTTAGAGCTGCTTTAGTAAAATACCCATGCATAGCAAGAAGGTCTCCTGTGTATCCTTCCTATTGAGCTGCAGAGCTGCTACTGAGAAACCATAAACAGTGAGTCTGTCTGTTAATTGCACCTGTTACCCTATAATCCATAGCAGAATCCCACCTGAGGAGCCGGAGACTGCTTTTCCCACACATTGGCTGGAGAAGCTGCAGCAGCAAAGTAAGTGACTGGTTCAAAGCACCATCCCTCACTACGTCCCTCCACTATTACTACACCTGCCCTGGGGACCCTCAGCCCTACCCAAGGGGGAGTTACCATCCACACTGCCCCAAGTCACCGTCCCCAGCAGGAATACAGCAGCGGTAGTCCCACTGACCACATACCCCGGGTGGCGTCATGACAATCTCCCTGTAAATACCCCTTTTTGGACTGAGCCCAGGTCACGGGACTGGGTCATGACTACCATGATCCCCCAGAGAGACAGCACCGGCTCGGCCCCGAGTACCCCAAGGCCTGGTGGCGCATCAGAGTAGTCAGATAAGCTGAGGACAGGTACCAGGAGGACTCATAGTGGATTCAAGGAATTTACAGAGGCGTAGTCAGGCAGGGATCCAGGTTCTGGATTCCAGTAAGGCTATGTAGAATAAAGGAAGTCAACTGAGATGTAGTCAGGGAACAATCGAGGGTCAGGTTTTCAGTAAGGTATGTAGTGAATAAAGGAGTCAACTGAGACATGATCAGCTAAGGCTATATTCAGATGGTGCACTAGTGTACCATTAGTACTGCGTTTTTGATGGATATGTTTTTTGCAATGAAATGCAGTGACGTTGGCCATCCCAGCCAAGTCAATGCATTTCCAAATTTTGCATTGGGACGCAACGTTTTGTGTGGATCCATTCTTGGGCTCAAGAACAGATCCTCACAAAGAATGAGCATGTCAATTGTTGGCCGTTTTTCCTTGTCCGCTTTCACCATTCCCTTGATTGTTCAATGTGCTCCAAAAAACGGTTCCGTAAAAGATGCAACAGTAGCGCACCGTCGGAATGGGTGCTGGTTTTTTTAAAAAGCGGTGCAGTGACAAAACAGATCCGCAAAACTGTGTTGAACTACAAGAGATCATGTCAAGCGCAGGGAGCAAGCAGAGGGGTAGTCAAGCAAAAGTATGAGATTAGTAAACAATGATCAGAGCTTGACAGATACAGGTATGCCGACCAACAGCACCCCTCATATGGAATGTACGCCAGGCAGACATCTTGGAGAAGCTGCTCAGCAAAATAGCTGAACAATCACAGGAGAGAGGGAATACCTGAGCAACCAGCACCTCCCAGAACCTAAATGGAGGACTGTACTGACAATCAGCTTACTGACAACCCAGCAAACCCAGGCACTGGTGACAGCATAATCTCTATAGTGTCCTAGATGCACTGCATGGAGGAATCGTGACACTTGGGTCCTTTTTATTTATTTATCATTCTTCTTCATTCATTGTTTTTTATGGAGTAATACTGGTTGTAAAAGTGACTTTTATGTGAGATTTTTAAAGTTGATTTCTTGGTTTTGTCTGTTTTTTTTGTTTGACAAAGTGGACATGTTATTTTTTTAATTCATCATTGGTGACTTTTTATAATATTGACCCGCCCATTCTAGGGCCAGTAGTACTCGGGAACGGGGCAGAAGTTGTTCTTCTCGGTTCTTTTCACGGGGACAGACGGGGCCAAGATCCGGTCCTGTGATCCTGGCGGTGTCATTTAATAGAGGAAGATTCTGACTGGGATGACAACGAAAAGGGGTATTCGTGGCGCCACCTGTGGTGTTCAGCTATATGTTGCTGTCGCTGCTTCAGAACCTCTGGGGACGATGACCGGCAGCTTCACTCCCCACAGGTGGAGCGGTTCCCCAGGGCAGTGAGTAGGAAGGTCAGTTCAGAGTCTTTGGCCGGTGTCCATTGAGTCATCAGCACCTCTGGATGTCATGCAGCCTCTGTAGCTGGTGGTCGCCGCTAATGAAAGTCTCACACACGTCTGTTGGAGTTCCGTAACCTTTACTGTAACATTTCAACCTGGCCGCCGGGTGCTGTTCCCTCTGCCAATCTCCGGTTTCAGCAGTTTCTCTAGAAGTGGGACAGTGTCGCCATGACCCTCTTAGGTGTTCCTTGCTCCTACGGTGTGTTCTCCTCTCTGGTGGGACTCTCAGCGCTCCTAGTTCGTCTCGCCTCTCCTCTCAGCGCCTCCACACACAGATCTCATGTACCGACAGCCATGGGTGCTCAGTTGTACCACTTTCTGATACTGCTCCCTAGTTCGGCCGCCTTCTCTAAGTTGAGTCGGTTGTTCGCCGCAGCTCCCATTAGGAACTCGGGCCTCCTGTTCAAGGGTTCAGGCATACAGCATCAGCGTCGTGTTCAGGGACTGTTCCCTGTATGGTCCACCAGCCCCTCTGTTCTCTTGCCAGATATGGGCGTACGGGGATCTACTTCTTGTGCCGTTCTCCGAGGGCTCTGTTCTTCCTCCACACCTATTGATTGTTCCTCCCGGGGTGAGCGTGACCGTGCTCTAGCCCACAGAAGCTAGCACCTCCGATCTCCTACTCCCTAGCTGTTCTACTCCCGACTCTCTCGCTGTTCTCCTCCCGACTCACTGCTCTACACTTCCTTGTTCCCCCTGTTTGAGACTGGGTCCTCCCCCCGGGGGACACCCACCATCCCACCCCGGGGTCCTAAGTGTGTGTGGTGCGGTTCTCAACTTCACCATCCAGGTACCTAGAGAACAGGAGCACTACACTCACGCTAATGGAGGAATGCAGTACCCCCGGTGGCGGTCTGACCGGTGGAGTGCCGCAATATCACTAAATTATTCTCTAAAAAAGAGAACAATACAATTTAAAGAGAAAAATAGACATTTTGGTAGAAAAATGGCAGCAAATACCAGAAGACAAAAAAGAAAAGTCACTTAAGAAGATGCAAAATGATGAAATAGGGCCATATAGAGTTAATAGGATCCTAGACGTATAACTCAGCCCGATGTAATGTGGGCTTATGGCTAAGAGATGACATATTAGCAAGATGTTCCGTTCCATTGTTAAGAAGTATGCGTCCTGAGCTCGTTCTTATTACATGTCAAAACTGTGGTTATTTCTGGAAGAGACTCTGTGTGGAGTAATGTGATAAAAATCTAATGGTTTTGGTGATGTCACCTCAAACTTCAAGATTTCGGTGACTCAGCAAAAAGTATTTCTGTGTGATTCAATGCCTGAGACCAAAAATCCTAATTTATTTGATTAGTTATTTACAATAAAAATTAAATATGGCCACTGAATGCTCACAGTAGGTTAATACTTCTGTGAGTTGCTGGCCATGGACTAATGGCTATTGGACTTCTCATGCACAATCGCTAGTTATGTAGATTTCTTTGTTCACAAGTTTAAGAGGATGGGGATGTACCAGAGCGTCACTTCCAGCCTCTTTCCATAGACCATAATGCAATCTGGTCTCCATTACCAGTCAATGTCCTGCATCTGGTGGGGTGTGGTGCATCTTTGCTCCTCTCTGCAGGATGTTTCCCTAATACACATCCTGCAGACAGGGAAAGAGACGACTGGGCTTCTAGAATAATAAAACACGTTAAAGTTAGTCAGTTGGTGCTGTGAATTGGAAGGGAGAGGATCTGTTGCTAGGCCATGTCCTGAAACCCATCAGTGGACTATAGAAACTGGAGCTCGATACACGTGCTACGGTCATGATGTCTACCTTCTGGATTTTAGGAACTATCCTAAGGACTATTCTTGGTAACTGGACCTGGATAAATACACTATGGTAGTGATATCCATCATCTAGAGGAAAACAGTGTTTATAATTGCTGGCTAGTTTCTGATCTTGTGGACTGGGGCATTGCCTTGACGGCATCTACCTGGAGGTCCTATAATACCATGTACTAAAATGTGTTGCATCGTTAACCTACTCGTGTGATTATTACAACCCACAACTTCAGATCTTCACACTACCCATGACTTTTCAGCTTGTTCTGTGTACACGACGGGCAGGATCAGCAGTTACCATCACTTCTATTAAAAATTTGGGGGCAGACAGCATGGGATCCATCATTGACCCTTGGGAATGTTCACCCCCCTCCTCCTTATTACAGCACAGTGATCTCTGCACAAGGCGCTGAGCATGCTCACTACCAGTGGTGTAACTTCAGGTTCATGGGCCCTGATGCAAAAGCTCCAACGGGCCCCCAATTATTGCAAATCTGTAATAGCATTAGTCTTTTTCTATAGGTCAAAGGGACTTTTGGGGCCCCCTTAGGCTCCAGGGCCTGGTAGGAACTGCAACCCCTGCACCTGTTGAAGGTACGCCCCTGATCACTACATTTAATTCCACAGGATATTTGAAAACTTGGGTGATCACTGGGGATCCCACCACTCGCACCTTCACTGATCCCAAGAACAAGGCTCCAAAGTACTTTTCATCATCTATGGGGCTATCAGTGGTGGCTGAGAACTGCACTATCTTTTAAAGTCACATATACTATGATTTAAGTAAAGCCAATCGTGCAGTGCCATCTTTGATTTAGGAGGTATGGTACTTCTGAGTTCTGTGGAAGTTCCTGCGGTGGGACCCCAAGTAATCAACAAGTTATCACCAATACACATTATAGGTGCAAACTTGACATCTTGAGAATAAACTTTTAATTTAAGAACACACCACATAACTATAGAATTGACAAAATGCCTACCAGACCACTACAGTGATTATCACAATCCGCATGACATATAGCACGTAGATCTTTAAATAGTAGCAATCAAGACGTTTCTTACCTAAAGCAAAATCTGAAAATTATAATCATGGTGATGTCGTATGTGGCACAAGGGCCCAGGTATGATTGCTACCTCAACCCCATTGACAAATATGATACTGGTCAGAATTTGTTTTCTTCTGTAGCGGCTACTTAAAAGTTAGAGGGATCTTGATCAAAGGACCAACTAGGTTTGATTTTTATGGACTCCATGATCCATTGTCTGGTCTTCAGAAATGTCACAACCTATCATGTGGCCTTCAAGGGCTCTATTACCCATCGTATGGTCTTCATGGGCTCTATGGTCCATTGTATGGTTTTCATATGCTCTAAGATTCAGTTTGTGGTCTTAATTGACTTAATGTTCTATCACATGGACTCCTTGATCCATTTTGTGGTGTTCATAAACTACACGAAGTATCATATGGTCTTCACGGGCTCTATTACCTATTGTTTGGTCTTCATTGCTTCTGTGGTCCATTTTGTGGTCTTCATTGACTTTATGTTCCATCACATGGTCTTCATGAGCTCTATGATCTATTTTTTGGTGTTCCAGGGCTCTATGATCCATCATATAGTCTTCATGGGCTCTATTATCCCTTGTATGGTTTTAATAGAATCTTTGATTGATTATGTGGTCTTTATGGTCTCTATGATTCTTTGCATGGTCTTCATGGGCTCTAGGATCCATCATATGGTCTTCATGGACTCTATGATTCATAGTATGGATGGTTTTCATAGCGTCTATGATCCATTGTATGGTCTTTTTGGGCTCTAAAATCCATTGCATGGTCTTCATGGGTAGAATAATCCATTGTATAGTCTTTATGGACTCTATGGTCCATTGCATTGTCTTCATGGGCTCTATGATCCATTGCATGGTCTTTATGAGCGCTATGATCCATTGCATGGTCTTCATGGGCTCTATTATCCATTGCATGGTCTTCATGGGCTCTATGATCCATTGCATGGTCTTTATGGGCTCTATAATCCATGCATGGTCTTCATGGGCTCTATTATCCATTGTATAGCCTTTATGGGCTCTATGATCCATTGCATGGTCTGCATGGGCTCTATTATCCATTGCATGGTCTTCATGGGCTCTATGATCCATTGCATGGTCTTTATGGGCTCTATGATCAACTATATTGTCTTAAAGAGCTTTATGATCCATTGCATTGTCTTCATGGGCTCTAATATCCATTGTATAGTCTTAAGAGCTCTATGATCCACTGCATGGACTTCATGGGCTCTATGATCCATTGCATGGTTTTCATGGGCTCTATTATCCATTGCATGGTCTTCATGGGCTCTATGATCCATTGCATGGTCTTTATGGGCTCTATAATCCATGCATGGTCTTCATGGGCTCTATTATCCATTGTATAGCCTTTATGGGCTCTATGATCCATTGCATGGTCTGCATGGGCTCTATTATCCATTGCATGGTCTTCATGGGCTCTATGATCCATTGCATGGTCTTTATGGGCTCTATGATCAACTATATTGTCTTAAAGAGCTTTATGATCCATTGCATTGTCTTCATGGGCTCTAATATCCATTGTATAGTCTTAAGAGCTCTATGATCCACTGCATGGACTTCATGGGCTCTATGATCCATTGCATGGTTTTCATGGGCTCTATTATCCATTGCATGGTCTTCATGGGCTCTATGATTCATTGCATGGTCTTTATGGGCTCTATAATCCATGCATGGTCTTCATGGGCTCTATTATCCATTGTATAGCCTTTATGGGCTCTATGATCCATTGCATGGTCTGCATGGGCTCTATTATCCATTGCATGGTCTTCATGGGCTCTATGATCCATTGCATGGTCTTTATGGGCTCTATGATCAACTATATTGTCTTAAAGAGCTTTATGATCCATTGCATTGTCTTCATGGGCTCTAATATCCATTGTATAGTCTTAAGAGCTCTATGATCCACTGCATGGACTTCATGGGCTCTATGATCCATTGCATGGTTTTCATGGGCTCTATGATCCATTGCATGGTCTTTATGAGCGCTATGATCCATTGCATGGTCTTCATGGGCTCTATTATCCATTGCATGGTCTTCATGGGCTCTATGATCCATTGCATGGTCTTTATGGGCTCTATAATCCATGCATGGTCTTCATGGGCTCTATTATCCATTGTATAGCCTTTATGGGCTCTATGATCCATTGCATGGTCTGCATGGGCTCTATTATCCATTGCATGGTCTTCATGGGCTCTATGATCCATTGCATGGTCTTTATGGGCTCTATGATCCATGCATGGTCTTCATGGGCTCTATGATCCATTGCATGGTCTTCATGGGCTCTATTATCCATTGCATGGTCTTCATGGGCTCTATGATCCATTGCATGGTCTTTATGAGCTCTATGATCCATTGCATGGTCTTCATGGGCTCTATGATCCATTGCATGGTCTTTATGGGCTCTATGATCCATGCATGGTCTTCATGGGCTCTATGATCCATTGCATGGTCTTCATGGGCTCTATTATCCATTGTATAGCTTTTATGGGCTCTATGATCCACTGCATGGTCTTCATGGGCTCTTTAATCCATTATTTTGTGTCCCCGTCCCATTCTCGGGAAGTTACAGTGCTATCTCGCAGATTGCAGCCAAGATATTTTACAAGTACCATGTAATCCTCTCTGCTTCTCTTCAGACATAAGTGTTAACAACTTTACAAACTAAATCAGGAGAAGCAATAAATTGTAACAGCTGGAGGCCTGGAAAGGTCAGTGAGAAGAATGAATCAGAAATATAAATATGGGAAAAGAGCCGTGTATATCTCTGAGAACTATTTTCAAAAATTCTCTTGATAAAACTCAGATGAAATTTCATTTTCAGGATAAAGCCACGTGGCCAGATCCTAACTGAAGAAAGTCTATGTAAGCCACCTGCGATGGTCCGTCTAGTGGTAAAAACGTCAAGGAATTCCACAGGACATGCAAATTTGGCCGGGTACACAGAGATGGAGCTATAGATTGTGCAGCTGCAGAGGGAAACACCGGGAGAAGGACACCGGACACACACTGGACACATGGACAAAAGTCTTCTGGGTTACAGTTACAGTAGAGTCATAGAGGAATAGTTACGCCCAAGGGTGTAACTACAACAGGTGCAGGGGTTGCAATCGCTCCCAGGCACTGGAGCCTAGGGGGGCCCCAAAATTTCCTTTACCCTATAGAAAAAGACTAATGCTATTAAAGATTTGCAATAATTGGTGGCCCCATTGGAGCTTTTGCATCGGGACACATGAGCTTCAAGTTATGCCACTGGTTGCGCCCACTAAGTGCCTGGTACAAACTAGAGGACAGAGCAATATGGCTGATGTTATCATAAAGAACCAGCATTGTTATGATGAAACAAACAATTATATCCAATGCACAACTGTAGAATACATAACTACCACTCACTGTTCTCCAAGCACAAAATATGTCCCTGACACTGTCAGCCTCACATTGCATTGCTTCCACATTGTCCTCCCTATAAGATATTACCTCCACATATCCCCCTTTATGAACTATAACTGCCACACTGTATGTCGTTACACCTCACTAACACAGACGGGTAATGGAAAAGGTGACCAACTGGTCCCTGTACAGAACTACAAGACCCTAATGCAGAACTAATGGCATCACCTCAGACCTGGCCCCTGAAAGGCCTTCGAGGGGTTTCTCGTGCCTACAAACTGCCAACATGGGTAGGAAGGTGTTCAGGACAAATAGAAATAGTGTGAGGTCAGCTGAAACAAGTTCAGGGAAGGTGAAAGAATAAGGGTCTGGGAAGGAAAACATACAAACAACAGACACTCAACTGGTTTTTCGTCAAGGTAAACCCCAATACGAAGAGTGGGAAATCCCTGGAACAATTTCACATAGAAATATAGTCAACAAGGAAAAGCAGTGAAGGGAGAACATAGATATCCCCACCCAGTTATGATAAGACAAAGCAAAACCGGACTGTCAGAACCGAAGGGCCCAAAAAGGATTCAGCAGGTCACACACTGGGACAATCGGAAATCGATTCATTCAGCAAATGCTGGGGAAAAGGGAAATCTGATATTTTCAATATATACAATCTCCGCTTCCACTACAAAAATGTTTACACACGTCCAGCCCAGCGGACCGGGATCAGGATACTGACTCTAAGGACACCCCCATGTGTACTCCAAACTTCTGGAACAATTTGCCTATCATAAAAAGGAACCAGAATGAAACATTGTCATGTCCCTACGAGACAAGTGTAAATCCAGTGAGTGCGTCATGATGGGAGCCCCTGGAGTAGCATGTTAATTCGCAACCTTAAAATGATATAATTATTTATTTACACCAAATCACTGGAGGGATACCCAGGTATCACAGCTTTCGGTACCGTTAAAGTCTCTTTGAGGCTGACACAGGCCTGTGACATACCAGCTGCAGCACAATTACGCACCTTTGGCGTCAAAACTAAATGTTCATACTTTTTCCCACCAAAAAGTGCGTTTGCGGGGCCCGATCTCGGAGACTCACAGTTTTGTTATAATCCATTGAGAAAACAGTTCACCTGAGGTCTTGTCACACACACATGCACATCACGACCAACCAGAAACCTTCTCCAGCAGCTGAACTGTCTCCACCACTCCGAACTCCTGCCAATAGCACCGGGGGTCTTCTCCTTAGGTCCAACCCTCCATCTGGTAGCACATTGACTGCTTCTTCAGGAGGGAGGCTTCTTTCCAGAACAATGAATCAGCAAACAGTCTCCTCCAACAAGGCCATTCACCACTGGCTACAATGTCTCTCTCCTTCTCTCACCCCCAAGCTGGGTCTTTTATACCTCCTGCACAGGGGTCCATCTGGGACTAGGAGGTATCACTGCAGGCAGTATCCTCTGCACGCTCTCATAGGACAATGAAGAACTAGTAGAAAAAGATCAAAAGCAAGTCAATAGGACTAGAAGATAGATAGATAAGATACACTTTATTGATCGAGGAAATCAGTATACAGCAGCAGACAAAGATCAGAACAAGACTGAACTATCAACATTAGTACCAAGAGGAAAAGGAGTATAGCTCAGCACCAGCAGATAGGGAACCATGAGCATGACAAGACTTTCGCCAGCTAGTACCAATAAACATACTTCACTCTACCACTTTATTAGCTATACCCACCACCAAGCTGAGCTCTGGACTTGAAGGCCAACTCAGATCTTCATTTTTGTTATGAAAAATGCAGTACCATTGACAGCAAATGAATGGGATTCTACTGGTTTTCCAAGCCGGCTGTCAGGTTAACCACTGGTTCTGGGAAAGGCCGAATCCGAGTCCTGGAGGGCAGTAAAATGCTGACCATTGGAAGACAACTCACCTCATGGTAGAAGCGTCCCAATGCCGCTCAACTGCTAACTGCACCCTGGGCAAATGCCCCGGCCTGCCCCCCCTTAGTTACACCCCTACCTACATCAGATATTCTACGTAATCCCCCCTAAACCAGCTGGAATGTTATAACACCTCGAGGACCAGATTTGTAATCGTTACTCTTTTAACTGTTGTAGTGCAAGACCCCCAGGGATATTACCAGAGCTCCTTTACTGTTCAAGTCAGCCGGTGAGGCTACCAACCATTGTAGGGAACTTATAACTACCTGTTTTCAGAGGTTTTCTACATTTCTTTTATATCCGCTCCATAGAGCTATTTTGACCCTTTTTAAATGCCACAATTTGGGGTTAATTAGCTATATCATTAAATCTTATAGTATTTGGTATATTTATGATTTTTTGATGGGATGCTGAAAATGGGAAAAAATTGCAATGTTTGTCTATGAACAATAACTAAATAACAAACATTGTCATGGTAGTAGTCCACATGAACAGAGGCAGAAGTTATGAGTATAAAGGGGTGTCCACAACTTAGGACAAGCCTGTTCTAATGTAAAATTAGTTCTGCACTGGCATGTCGCCATCGGGTCTCCCAGGGCTTGCATAACATTTTTATGCCATGTGAGCAATATAGCCAATCAGTGTTCACCAATGAGCTACAGTTCTCATGCTTCCTTTGGACATTAGAAGTTCATCCAAAGAAATTGTGAGCTAAGTAGCTCATTAATGGCTACTGATTGGCTGCAGTACTCATGTGCTATAACAATGTCACGCGAGCCCTGGGAGAACAGACATCAACATACTGGAACGGTGCCGGTTTTGGAGTTGAGTATCTGCTTATTTTTAGTTTACATTGAGGAATGTAGTTTAAGAAGGGATTGTCCAAGTACCGGATAACTTCTTAAAAGAGAAAGAACCTGTGGTTCTAGGTTCTTACTAGTGATGAGCAAGAAATGGAAGTCAAGGGAAGATCTTCCAGAAAAATGCTCAAGTTCCCATTGACTTCCATTATAGTTGGTAAACGAGTTACGCCCAACTGCTTGTGTCAAGTACCGAGCCCCCGAGTGTGTAAGTGCTCACTCATCACTAGTTCTTACACAAGAATGTAGCTAATTCCCACATTTGTGGATTATTTCTGAGCTTGAGTAAGCTCCGGTGGGTCAGAAGTACCATGATCTGATACTAACTGTGTGCCTACATATTCACATGTGTAAGGGTTGTCTACGATTAAAGAAGAGAGTTGGCTTTTCATCCAGAAATGGACAGGGCCTAATATTTCATCCCATCCTACAGACTTGAAGGTTTTTCAATGTCTTCTGATTTTTAATTATGATCTCCCATATATCATTTGACAGAAGGTTATATGGTAAGCATATAAAGTCCGGTGATCTAGTGCAAAGTTCCCCAACCCCAGTCCTAAAGGTCCATCAACAGTGCATGTTTTCAGGATTTCCTTAGCATTTGACAGTTGGAATCATCACCTGTGCAGGAGATTGCATTACCAACTGCCAAATGCTAAGGAAATCCTGAAAACCTGGGCTTTAGGACTGGAGTTGGGGAACACTGTTCTAGTGCATATTCACCAATAGTTGGAAGTTAGCATTCAGGAGCTCATGAGCGCCCGCGGTATCCTGGCCACGCCTATTCTTATAGACCACAGCCACCTTCCCAAGAGCCTCATGGATGTTTCCAGGATCTTTCTATGGTGTGACCTAAGGAACTTAAGCAGTCTATAGGGGTGCTGCCAAATAAGAGACATCATAGGGATGACCGCCTGTCCAGGACCGGGATGGAATCCAGGAACTCTTGATAGAGATTTATTATATTGATATACAGAATATTCCACATAAAAAATGAGCGTTGTGCAGACATGAGTGACTTCTGCACATCTGGATAAAGATTCATCTCATGCAACCATGAAAGCAATGGATGTTCTAGAAGCTATCAATATGCAGAATATCATAGTGTGAAATCTAACAGAGCGATCGGGATCGAGATCATATATCAAAATGACTGCAAAGGGAACAGTGAAGCAGATTGCAGCAGTGAAGAAGACTGTGAAATGCGTTGATTAATAATAAGGCAATCACTCATACGTGGTAGACAAAAAAGATGAACACCTTAGAAATGAATCCAAAGACAATGACGGAAATTCTGTTTTGTTACCTGAGACAATCAACATTATGTAATGCTTTATATACATCTAATATTTGTACCATAAAAATATTATTTTGATCCACATGTTTGGTGATTTGCTTTGGGCCAATTCAGCAAAATGGCAGCCAACATCCAAACTTTTCTTTTTGGGAGTGTCACATGCGTAATATAGCGGATGAGGGAAAGCAAGCAGGATGGTACTAACAGGCAAGGAAATCTGGGTAGCTAGTCTGTCCCTGGACTGAGGTACCTGTCTAGCCCTATACCCAGAGGTACCTCTCATGGGGAGTAGGTCTGAGCCACCACCCTTACCCTCAGCTCCTTAACTGGCCCTGTACTACTCCCTCTCACCCCCCCCCCCCAGACAGGGATAAACAGCAACTTCCAAACGTTAAGCACAAAGAAGTTTCAGAGAGTGCTACGACGTCTTCAGCTCACACGGTCAGAGTGAAACTCTATCAGCGACATCAGCTGGAGGAAGTGGAGGCTATTTAGAGGCCAAGGGTGTGGTCACCTGACAACCTATACCTCCCCCTGCGGAGCCATACACCACACATAGACAGCAACAGCACCTTTTGCATTAAACCTGAAAGAACCAAAGGACATTTACTCTTAATTAAACTGCAGCAGAGCAATTCACATGTTATGTGGAGCAGTCAACACATAACAGGGAGAAAGCCAGGAAGGGGTTAAAGAAATAAAAATGCTCTTACCCAGCCCCCACCTGTCCAGTCCTGTAGGTGACAAATCGGTCACGTAATCCATGATCCATGTTATGGGTGTCTATATATTCAAGGGATCAGACACCAAAGGGGGATAAGGGGAATACAGTCAAATAAAGTGGTGGGAAAGAAAGAGATAGATTACATAGTGGAGGGTGCCGATGGATTTTCTTTTTGAGGATAGCTACTTCATGCTGAAGAAAGAGACCGCGAATGGGTCAAATGTTGCGCCCCCCGTTTGCAAACATTTACCGGATATCAGTAAATTCGAGAATGATCATGTCTATAACCATCAACTTTGTATCACACACGCCGTGACATGGCGAAGATTCATACAACAGTTTTAGGATCTGGCAGGGCAACCTTAGTGACCTAAGACGAAATCAATTCTTTTGTTCCTAGCTTATCTTTCACCATTCACCACGGCCTACAACAACTTTGGTGCTGCTTGATGTTAATGTTTAATGTCTTCCGTTCAACAGATCTCTATGTGAAACCCTCAGACAGACACAGCTGCCGTCCTAGACACGTGACATTGTCGATACCGATTTCACATAACTCCCGCATTGACAGAATTGTCTCAGATATGATACACCGAAATAACTAATAAATTCATGGATAGGGGGTATCCAAAGTTCATGGCTTCCAAGAAAGACAGACATGAACGTACAGTGGACACAGGATCAACAAGAATTCCATTCATGGCAACCTATCACCCTATGGGACCTAGGTACATGTGATTAATGTGCGGCGCAACAAGGAATTTTCCCCTGTATTTTTTCCTATATTGGTGTGCCAGATTATTCTTAGGTCTGGGGGAACAGCTATTCTCCTTGTGGAGAGTATTCTGCCAGCCGGCAGTGAGGAGACTTATAGCCGCAATGCTCCTCTGGGAAATTGCATATGCAAATTGTCACTTCGGTAGATAAACTCTAATGCCACCCAGTAAAGGTAGAAATCCTAAAAGTCATAATCGACTCTTTAACAAGCCTTTTAATATGACTTAGGATTTGTGCCAGATCACAACCCCAAACTGCAGATGCTGTGTTTCGGGGTGACTGCTCTTCATCAGTGCAGTGTGTGGGAATTCTGATCTGGCTGTATGAGAAGTTAAGAGGCTAAGGCTATGACTTTTAGGATTGCTACCTTTATTAAGTGGCATTAGGGTTTGTCCACTTCCTTACTGAAGGGACAATTTGCATATGCAATTTCCAAGAGAAGCATTGTGGCTATAAGTCTCCTCACTGCCGGCTGGCAGAATACTCACCTTCCTCAATCCCCTAGACCTCGTCTTAGCCTCTCATACAGCCAGATCAGAAGTCCCACACACTACACTGTACACTGGGGAAACTCCAATCTCCAGCCCAAGACCACAGAGACACCAGAGGAGGGGAGGAGAAATGAATGGAGGAAACCTCCCAACACCTGACTGCCCAGCAGGCATGGCGCCCCATACCCGCTGGCAACAGCGTCCTGGGACCCCTGAACAAGCAGTGTCCCACCTCCCAATGATAGTAGGAGTACATTTCCTACAATGAAATTCCCAGATTGAGGAAGGTGACACACCGCCCCCCATGACTACTGAAAGTCAACGGGTGACCTGCCGAAGAGCCGGAGCTCTCCCAGGAGCGCGAGGTTGCCGGTACTGGCAACTTGTAGATCCGTAATAGCCAAGGTTCCCCTAAAACGAATGTCTTAGGATGGGAGTCTGACTTTGCTATTTTCTTAGTGCTATTGAAAGACTCGCTCAAGGGTTGAACATTGACTTGTGGCCGTGGCCATTCTATTAATGTCTTTTTAAAGGAGAGCGCTTATTTGTATATTTAATTCCTATCAAGCATTGCCAATATGACTCCATACACAGCTCGTCTCCTTCATGAGAGCCGGAGATCCCCCAAAGCTCTTATTTGTCACCTCGTCATTATTTGTTGGGTGAAATTTACGTTTCTTTCTTGTATTTCAGTCATTTGTCAACACAAGATGTGAAGCTTGATGGATCTTGAAGACCTGTCATTTCAAGGTATAGGAAGATCCCCCGGCTGAGCCTCTCCCCCACGCACATTGATTCACAGGGTAACATGTCTGTACTGTTTGGTACATTGCTATGAAGATGACTGACTGCTCTTTACCTGGAAAAAACAGATGTTTCCAGAGGTTAAAGATTAAAGACCCTATCAGTAACACTAATAGACCTGTATATACCCAACTGTACAGTTTTCGCTGCTGATTTCCTTAGCATTTGGCAGTTGGTAATGCAATCTCCTGCACAGGTGATGAGTCCAACTGTTAAATGCTAAGGAAATCCTGAAAACATGCACTGTTGATGGGCCTTTAGGACTGGGGTTGGGGAACTTTGCACTAGATCACCGGACTTTATATGCTTACCATATAACCTTCTGTCAAATGATATATGGGAGATCATAATTAAAAATCAGAAGACATTGAAAAACCTTCAAGCCTGTAGGATGGGATGACATATTAGGCCCTGTCCATGGACAGGAGCATTTCTGGATGAGAAGCCAACTCTCTTCTCTAATGATAGACAACCCTGACACATGTGATCATGTAGGCACACAGTTAGTATCAGATCATGGTACTTCTGACCCACCGGAGCTTACCCAAGCTCAGAAATAATCCACAAATTTGGGAATTAGCTACATTCTTGTGTAAGAACTAGTGATGAGTGAGCACTTACACACTCGGGGGCTCGGTACTTGAAACAAGCAGTTGGGCGTGACTCGTTTACCAACTATAATGGAAGTCAATGGGAACTTGAGCATCTTTCTGGAACATCTTTCTGGAAGATCTTCCCATGACTTCCATTTCTTGCTCATCACTAGTAAGAACCTAGAACCACAGGTTCTTTCTCTTTTAAGAAGTTATCCGGTACTTGGACAATCCCTTCTTAAACTACATTCCGCAATGTAAACTAAAAATAAGCAGATACTCAACTCCAAAACCGGCACCGTTCCAGTATGTTGATGTCTGTTCTCCCAGGGCTCGCGTGACATTGTTATACCACATGAGTACTGCAGCCAATCAGTAGCCATTAATGAGTTACTTAGCTCACAATTTCTTTGGATGAACTTCTGATGTCCAAAGGAAGCATGAGAACTGTAGCTCATTGGTGAACACTGATTGGCTATATTGCTCACATGGCATAAAAATGTTATGTAAGCCCTGGGAGACCCGATGCCGACATCGCCAGTGCAGAACTAATTTTACATTAGAACAGGCTGTCCAAGTTGTGGACAGCCCCTTTACACTCATAACTTCTGCCTCTGTTCATGTGGACTACTACCATGACAATGTTTGTTATTTAGTTATTGTTCATAGACAAACATTGCAATTTTTTTCCCATTTTCAGCATCCCATCAAAAAATCATACATATCGTTGTGGCCAAAGGCATTGACACCCCTGCAATTCTGTCAGATAATACTCAGTTTCTTCCTGAAGATGATTGCAATCACGAATTCTTTGATATTATTATCTTCATTTCATTTGTCTTCAATGAAAAAATACAAAAGAGAATGAAGCAAATAGCAAAACATTGATCATTTCACACAAAACTCCAAAAATGGGCCGGACAAAAGTATTGGCACCCTCAGCCTAATACTTGGTTGCACAACCTTTAGCCAAAATAACTGCAATCAACCGCTTCCGGTAACCATCAATGAGTTTCTTACAATGCTCTGCTGGAATTTTACACCATTCTTCTTTGGCAAACTGCCCCAGGTCCCTTATATTTGAAGGGTGCCTTCTCCAAACTGCCATTTTTAGATCTCTCCACAGGTGTTCTATGGGATTCAGGTCTGGACTCATTGCTGCCACCTTAGAAGTCTCCAGTGCTTTCTCTCAAACCATTTTCTAGTGCTTTTTGAAGTGTGTTTTGGGTCATTGTCCTGCTGGAAGACCCATGACCTCTGAGGGAGACCCAGCTTTCTCACACTGGGCCCTACATTATGCTGCACAATGTGTTGGTAGTCTTCAGACTCCATAATGCCATGCACACGGTCAAGCAGTCCAGTGCCAGAGGCAGCAAAGCAACCCCAGAACATCAGGGAGCCTCCGCCATGTTTGACTGTAGGGAGCGTGTTCTTTTCTTTGAATGCCTCTTTTTTTCTCCTGTAAACTCTATGTTGATGCCTTTGCCCATAAAGCTCTACTTTTGTCTCATCTGACCAGAGAACATTCTTCCAAAACGTTTTAGGCTTTCTCAGGTAAGTTTTGGCAAACTCCAGCCTGGTTTTTTTATGTCTCGGGGTAAGAAGTGGGGTTTTCCTGGGTCTCCTACCATACAGTCCCTTTTCATTCAGACGCTGACGGATAGTACGGGTTGACACTGTTGTACGCTCGGACTGCAGGGCAGCTTGAACTTGTTTGGATGTTAGTCGAGGTTTTTTATACACCATCCGCACAATCTTGTGTTGAAATCTCTAGTCAATTTTTCTTTTCCGTCCACATCTAGGGAGGTTAGCCACAGTGCCATGGGCTTTAAACTTCTTGATGACACTGCGCACGGTAGACACAGGAACATTCAGGTCTTTGGAGATGGACTTGTAGCCTTGAGATTGCTCATGCTTCCTCACAATTTGGTTTCTCAAGTCCTCAGTCAGTTCTTTGGTCTTCTTTCTTTTCTCCATGCTCAATGTGGTACACACAAGGACACAGGGCAGAGGTTGAGTCAACTTTAATCCATGTCAACTGGCTGCAAGTGTGATTTAGTTATTGCCAACAGCTGTTAGGTGCCACAGGTAAGTTACAGGTGCTGTTAATTACACAAATTAGAGAAGCATCACATGACTTTTCTAACAGTGCCAATACTTTTGTCCACCCCCTTTTTTATGTTTGGTGTGGAATTAGATCCAATTTGGCTTTAGGACAATTCTTTTTGTGTTTTTCTTTATTGAAGACAAATTAAATGAAGATAATAATACCAAAGAATTTGTGATTGCAATCATTTTCAGGAAGAAACTGAGGATTATCTGACAGAATTGCAGGGGTGTCAATACTTTTGGCTAACACTGTATATGGTAATCTTATGTGTTCTCTATATCAGAGTACTATCTTGGCACTATATTGAGTATTCAGTATTATGTGGGTTGAGATTACAAGAAATATGTTCAAGATCTGACCTTCTATAAATCCGGCCGCAATCTCCCTAGAGAAATAGATAAAGATGACGTAATGTTCTGTGTGAAGCGGATTGTTCTTTAGAAGTGATGAAATACAAATGTGAACACGGCCGAGCCTCCAGGTGCCGTACACGTGGGCCATTTATTGCCCTCAATCATTTCCTTTTAATCTTTGAGTATTAGATATTAAAGCATCGCCAGACACCTGGAAGAATGTTCGCATATGTATGAAACAAAGAGTCAGATGTTCAGCAACACAGAGATCTCAACTGAATAATACAATTATTGTAAGACAATTATAACAAGATAATATGGCAAGAATATAATAGTTATATTCTTGTACATAGGAGCAGTATTATAGTAGTTATATTCTTGTATATAGGGGCAGTATTATAGTAGTTATATTCATGTACATAGGGGCAGTATTATAGTAGTTATATTCCCGTATATAGGGGCAGTATTATAGTAGTTATATTCTTGTACATAGGAGCAGTATTATAGTAGCTATATTCTTGTACATAGGAGCAGTATTATAGTAGTTATATTCTTGTATATAGGGGCAGTATTATAGTAGTTATATTCATGTACATAGGGGCAGTATTATAGTAGTTATATTCTTGTACATAGGAGCAGTATTATAGTAGTTATATTCTTGTACATAGGGGCAGTATTATAGTAGTTATATTCCTGTACATAGGAGCAGTATTATAGTAGTTATATTCTTGTACATAGGAGCAGTATTACAGTAGTTATATTCTTGTACATAGGGGCAGTATTATAGTAGTTATATTCTTGTATATAGGGCAGTATTATAGTAGTTATATTCTTGTACATAGGGGCAGTATTATAGTAGTTATATTCTTGTATATAGGGCAGTATTATAGTAGTTATATTCTTGTACATAGGGCAGTATTATAGTAGTTATTTTCTTGTACATAAGAGCAGTATTACAGTAGTTATATTCTTGTAATAGGGGCAGTATTATAGTAGTTATATTCTTGGCATAGGAGCAGTATTATAGTAGTTATATTCTTGTACATAGGAGCAGTATTATAGTAGTTATATTCTTGTACATAGGGCAGTATTATAGTAGTTATATTCTTGTACATAGGAGCAGTATTATAGTAGTTATATTCTTGTACATAGGAGCAGTATTATAGTAGTTATATTTCTTGTACATAGGGGCAGTATTTAATAGTAGTTATATTCCTGTATATAAGGGCAGTATTATAGTAGTTATATTCTTGTTTATGGGGCAGTATTATAGTAGTTATATTCTTGTACATAGGGCAGTATTATTGTAGTTATATTCTTGTATATAAGGCAGTATTATAGTAGTTATATTCTTGTACATAGGGCAGTATTATAGTAGTTATATTCTTGTACATAGGGGCAGTATTATAGTAGTTATATTCTTGTACATAGGAGCAGTATTATAGTAGTTATATTCTTGTATATAGGAGCAGTATTATAGTAGTTATATTCTTGTACATAGGGGCAGTATTATAGTAGTTATATTCCTGTACATAGGAGCAGTATATATAGTAGTTATATTCTTGTACATAGGAGCAGTATTATAGTAGATATATTCTTGTACATAGGGGCAGTATTATAGTAGTTATATTCTTGTACATAGGGGCAGTATTATAGTAGTTAATATTCTATGTAATAGGAGCAGTATTACAGTAGTTATATTCTTGTACTATAGGGCAGTATTATAGTAGTTATATTCTTGTACATAGGGGCAGTATTATAGTAGTTATTTTCTTGTACATAAGAGCAGTATTATAGTAGTTATATTCTTGTACATAGGAGCAGTATTATAGTAGATATATTCTTGTACATAGGGGCAGTATTATAGTAGTTATATTCTTGTACATAGGCAGTATTATAGTAGTTATATTCTTGTAATAGGAGCAGTATTACAGTAGTTATATTCTTGTATATAGGAGCAGTATTATAGTAGTTATATTCTTGTACATAGGGCAGTATTATAGTAGTTATTTCTTGTACATAAGAGCAGTATTATTAATGGAGATATTATTATATTCTTGTACATAGGAGCAGTATTAGAGTAGTTATATTTCTTGTATATAGAGCAGTATTATAGTAGTTATATTCTTGTACATAGAGCAGTATTATTATATGAAGAGATATTATAATTCTTGTACATAGGGCAGTATTATAGTAGTTATATTCTTGTACATAGGAGCAGTATTATAGTAGTTATATTCTTGTACATAGGGCAGTATTATAGTAGTTATATTCTTGAGCATATAAGTAGTTATTTATAGTAGTTATATTAATTCTTGTACATAGGAGCAGTATTATAGTAGTTATATTCTTGTACATACGAGCAGTATTATAGTAGTTATATTCTTGTACATAGGGGCAGTATTATAGTAGTTATATTCTTGAACATAGGGGCAATATTATAGTAGTTATATTCTTGTACATAGAGGCAGTATTATTATTATTATTATCTAATATATAATTACCCTAAGGCCACTTCCGTCATATTCGGCGCTGTTTCCGTCGTCGTGTCCGTGGCTGCCTCACTCGCAATGCCTTTGCGAGTCCTTGCAGAGTCTCTCTCTCTCTATCCTCCCCCCCCACGGTTTGCAGGACCTGAGATGATGTCACTGGTATGGGCGGGGCTATATCACATGACTGTGACATCATCACAGGCACTTTAATTGCTGCAGTGTCAGCACAGGAACATCATGCCGCTGTCTCACATCAGACGTGTCCTCATCAGTGATTCTCTGCCAATGACATCCTGCGATCACAAGGGAACATAGAGGAGACAGAGGACCCCAGACTGAGCCCCCAAGACCTGATCTCCAGGATACAGGTGAGACGAGGCCGAGGCTGCACAGGAGCAATGCTCTGCAGACAGGAGGGGGCTGCACAGGAGCAATGCTCTGTAGAGAGGAGGAGGCTGCACAGGAGCAATGCTCTGCAGAGAAGAGGCTGCACAGGAGCAATGCTCTGCAGAGGGGAGGCTGCACAGGAGCAATGCTCTGCAGAGAGGAGGAGGCTGCACAGGAGCAATGCTCTGCAGACAGGAGGAGGCTGCACAGGAGCAATGCTCACTAGAGGGGAGGCTGCACAGCAGCAATGCTCTGCAGAGGGGAGGCTGCACAGGAGCAATGCTCTGCAGACAGGGGGAGGCTGCACAGGAGCAATGCTCTGCAGAGGGGAGGCTGCACAGGAGCAATGCTCTGCAGAGGGGAGGCTGCACAGGAGCATTGCTCTGCACAGAGGAGGCTGCACAGGAGCAATGCTCTGCACAGAAGAGTCTGCAAAGGAGCAATGCTCTGCAGAGGGGATGCTGCACAGGAGCAATGCTCTGCATGAGAGGAGGCTGCATAGGAGCAATGCTCTGCACAGAGGACGCTGCACAGGAGCAATGCTCTGCACAGAGGAGGCTGCACAGGAGCAATGCTCTGCAGAGAAGAGGCTGCACAGGAGCAATGCTCTGCATGAGAGGAGGCTGCACAGGAGCAATGCTCTGCAGAGGGGATGCTGCACAGGAGCAATGCTCTGCACAGAGGAGGCTGCACAGGAGCAATGCTCTGCACAGAGGACGCTGCACAGGAGCAATGCTCTGCACAGAGGAGGCTGCACAGGAGCAATGCTCTGCAGAGAAGAGGCTGCACAGGAGCATTGCTCTGCATGAGGGGAGGCTGCACAGGAGCAATGCTCTGCAGAGAAGAGGCAGAACAGGAGCAATGCTCTGCAGAGAGGAGGCTGCACAGGAGCTATGCTCTGCACAGAAGAGGCTGCACAGGAGCAATGCTCTGCACAGAGGAGGCTGCACAGGAGCAATGCTCTGCAGAGGGGAGGCTGCACAGGAGCAATGCTCTGCAGAGGGGAGGCTTCACAGGAGCAATGCTCTGCACAGAGGAGGCTGCTCAGGAGCAATGCTCTGCACAGAGGAGGCTGCTCACGGTGCAATGCTCTGCAGAGAAGAGGCTGCACAGGAGCAATGCTCTGCATGAGAGGAGGCTGCACAGGAGCCTTGCTCTGCATGACGGGAGGCTGCACAGGAGCAAAGCTCTGCAGAGAATAGGCTGCACAGGAGCAATGCTCTGCAGAGAAGAGGCTGCACAGGAGCAATGCTCTGCACAGAGGAGGCTGCACAGGACCAATGCTCTGCAGAGAGGAGGAGGCTGCACAAGAGCCATGCTCTGCAGAGAGGAGGAGGCTGCACAGGAGCAATGCTCTGCACAGAGGAGGCTGCACAGGAGCAATGCTCTGCACAGAGGAGGCTGCACAGGAGCAATGCTCTGCAGAGGGGAGGCTGCACAGGAGCAATGCTCTGCAGAGAGGAGGCTGCACAGGAGCAATGCTCTGCACAGAAGAGGCTGCACAGGAGCAATGCTCTGCACAGAAGAGGCTGGACAGGAGCAATGCTCTGCAGAGGGAATGCTGCACAGGAGCAATGCTGTGCACAGAGGAGGCTGCACAAGAGCAATGCTCTGCACAGAGGATGCTGCACAGGAGCAATGCTCTGCACAGAGGAGGCTGCACAGGAGCAATGTTTTGCAGAGAAGAGTCTGCACAGGAGCAATGCTCTGCATGAGAGGAGGCTGCACAGGAGCATTGCTCTGCATGAAAGGAGGCTGCACAGGAGCAATGCTCTGCAGAGAGGAGGCTGCACAGGAGCAATGCTCTGCATGAGAGGAGGCTGCACAGGAGCATTGCTCTGCACAGAGGAGGCTGCACAGGAGCAATGCTCTGCAGAGGGGAGGCTGCACAGGAGAATTGCTCTGCACACAGGAGGCTGCACAGGAGCAATGCTCTGCACAGAGGAGGCTGCACAGGAGCAATGCTCTGTAGAGAAGTGGCTGCACAGGAGCAATGCTCTGCATGAGAGGAGGCTGCACAGGAGCCTTGCTGTGCATGAGGGGAGGCTGCACAGGAGCAAAGCTCTGCAGAGAAGAGGCTGCACAGGAGCAATGCTCTGCAGAGAGGAGGCTGCACAGGAGCAATGCTCTGCACAGAGGAGGCTGCACAGGAGCAATGCTCTGCACAGAGGAGGCTGCACAGGAGCAATGCTCTGCGGAGAGGAGGAGGCTGCACAGGAGCCATGCTCTGCAGAGAGGAGGAGGCTGCACAGGAGCCATGCTCTGCAGAGGGGGAGGAGGCTGCACAGGAGCCATGCTCTGCAGAGAGGAGGAGGCTGCACAGGAGCAATGCTCTGCAGAGAGGAGGAGGCTGCACAGGAGCAATGCTCTGCAGAGAGGAGCAGGCTGCACAGGAGCAATGCTCTGCAGAGAGGAGGAGGCTGCACAGGAGCAATGCTCTGCAGAGAGAAGGAGGCTGCACAGGAGCAATGCTCTGCAGAAAGGAGGAGGCTGCACAGGAGCAATGCTCTACAGTAATGAGGCTGCACAGGAGCAATGCTCTACAGATAGGAGGCTGCACAGCAGCAATACTCAGCAGAGAGGAGGCTGCACAGGAGCAATGATCTGCATGAGTGGAGCCAAGATGCTGGGGATGGCGGAGTGAAAATGCCGTGGCGGGGAAGACGATGATCCGCTCGTAAGTATGACAGGCAGAGTGCCTCTGTCCTCTGCTGACCACTCTGCCCACCGCACTGTGCTAACCACTCTGCCCGCCGCACTGCGCTGACCACTCTGCCCGCCGCACTGCGATGACCACTCTGCCCACCGCACTCACTGCTAACCACTGAGCCACCATACTCCTGCTAACCACTGAGCCTCCGTACACTGCTAAACACTGAGCCACCGTACTTTGCTAACCACTGAGCCACCGCGCAGTGCTAACCACTGAGCCACCGCGCACTACTAACCACTGAGCCACCGCGCAGTGCTAACCACTGACCCATGGCGCAGTGCTAACCACTGAGCCACCACGCAGTGCTAACCACTGAGCCACCGCGCAGTGCTAACCACTGAGCCACCGCGCAGTGCTAACCACTGAGCCACCGCGCAGTGCTAACCACTGAGCCACTGCGCAGTCCTAACCACTGAGCCACCGCGCAGTGCTAACCACTGATCCACCGCGCAGTGCTAACCACTGAGCCACCGCGCAGTGCTAACCACTGAGCCACCGCGCAGTGCTAACCACTGAGCCATCGTATATTCTGCTAACCACTGAGCCACCATACTCCCTGCTAACTACTAACCCACCGTATACAGCGCTAACCACTGAGCCACCGTACACTGCTAAACACTGAGCGACCATACTTTGTTAACCACTAAGCCACCACGCAGTGCTAACCACTGAGCCACCGCGCAGTCCTAACCACTGAGCCACCGCGCAGTGCTAACCACTGAGCCACCGTATACTGTGCTACCCACTGAGCCACCTGTCTACACACAATTAATTTCACCACACTCCCCTAAATATTAGTAAATAAACTATATATGGATTCTAGACTACCCGATTCTTTAGAATCGGGCTCACAGCTAGTAGTAGTTATATTCCTGTACATAGGGGGCAGTATTATAGTAGTTATATTCTTGTATATAGGGGCAGTATTATAGTAGTTTTATTCTTGTATATAGGGGCAGTATTATAGTAGTTATATTCTTGTACATAGGAGCAGTATTATAGTAGTTATATTCTTGTATATAGGAGCAGTATTATAGTAGTTATATTCTTGTATATAGGAGCAGTATTATAATAGTTATATTCTTGTACATAGGAGCAGTATTATAGTAGTTATATTCTTGTACATAGGGGCAGTATTATAGTAGTTATATTCTTGTATATAGGGCAGTATTATAGTAGTTATATTCTTGTACATTGGAGCAGTATTATAGTAGTTATATTCTTGTACATAGGAGCAGTATTATAGTAGTTATATTCTTGTACATAGGGGCAGTATTATAGTAGTTATATTCTTGTACATAGGAGCAGTATTATAGTAGTTATATTCTTGTATATAGGGCAGTATTATAGTAGTTATATTCTTGTACATAGGGGTAGTATTATAGTAGTTATATTCTTGTACATAGGAGCAGTATTATAGTAGTTATATTCTTGTATATAGGGGCAGTATTATAGTAGTTATATTCTTGTATATAGGGGCAGTATTATAGTAGTTATATTCTTGTACATAGGGGCAGTATTATAGTAGTTATATTCTTGTATATAGGAGCAGTATTATAGTAGTTATATTCTTGTAGATAGGGGGCAGTATTATAGTAGTTATATTCTTGTACATAGGAGCAGTATTATAGTAGTTATATTCTTGTATATAGGGGCAGTATTATAGTAGTTATATTCTTGTATATAGGGCAGTATTATAGTAGTTATATTCTTGTACATAGGGGCAGTATTATAGTAGTTATATTCTTGTACATAGGGGCAGTATTATAGTAGTTATATTCTTGTATATAGGGGCAGTATTATAGTAGTTATATTCTTGTACATTGGAGCAGTATTATAGTAGTTATATTCTTGTACATAGGAGCAGTATTATAGTAGTTATATTCTTGTACATAGGGGCAGTATTATAGTAGTTATATTCTTGTACATAGGAGCAGTATTATAGTAGTTATATTCTTGTATATAGGGGCAGTATTATAGTAGTTATATTCTTGTACATAGGGGTAGTATTATAGTAGTTATATTCTTGTACATAGGAGCAGTATTATAGTAGTTATATTCTTGTATATAGGGGCAGTATTATAGTAGTTATATTCTTGTATATAGGGGCAGTATTATAGTAGTTATATTCTTGTACATAGGGGCAGTATTATAGTAGTTATATTCTTGTACATAGGGGCAGTATTATAGTAGTTATATTCTTGTATATAGGAGCAGTATTATAGTAGTTATATTCTTGTACATAGGTGCAGTATTATAGTAGTTATATTCTTGTACATAGGGGCAGTATTATAGTAGTTATATTCTTGTAGATAGGAGCAGTATTATAGTAGTTGTATTCTTGTACATAGGGGCAGTATTATAGTAGTTATATTCTTGTACATAGGGGCAGTATTATAGTAGTTATATTCTTGTACATAGGAGCAGTATTATAGTTGTTATATTCTTGTATATAGGGCAGTATTATAGTAGTTATATACTTGTACATAGGAGCAGTATTATAGTTGTTATATTCTTGTATATAGGGTCAGTATTATAGTAGTTATATTCTTGTACATAGGGGCAGTATTATAGTAGTTATATTCTTGTATATAGGGGCAGTATTATAGTAGTTATATTCTTGTATATAGGGGCAGTATTTTCTTTAATACGTGATATGTGATGTATCCTAGTACTATTGCTAGATATATGTAGACTGTCAACCACTCTTGGTCACCAGATGTGTCCTCAGAACAGCTGTGATTTCTCTGATGTTTCTAATATCATGTATATTACTTAGTGGAGGAGAAATTGAACAAAAGAAAAAGCGCCTATAAAAGTAAAATATGACATTTTTGGAGCACAATAAGGAGAACAAGTCACAGGAGATTCTCTTTATGGGATTAGTTATCTGCACCTTGATGTGATGTATCTGTATCCTCTCTATACTGAGCCTCCTATACATTCCCCGTCATCTCCTCTATGTGACTAATACAATGCAGATATCCAGTGCAGCCTCCTCGTATTACCATTCAGGCCTTGGTCCCCAGCCTGGGACTAATCTGCTTGTTGATTGCTGATACAGTTTGCAGACAGATGAGTAATTAATTCGCCTTCTTGGAAGATATTTCAGTTTTCCTGTTTTTGTCTTAATACAAGATTACAGTTTGTTATGGTTTAAAGGATTTTAATCTCTCAATCCATCATCCTACAGAGAAGCCTGAGGAGCTTCGTCAGGAGATGTAACTCAAGTTTATGTCTGTGCAGTAATGGAGGCCGTGTTATATGTCTGTATAATGCAGCTGGGGCTGGCTGGGTGTATACATGTAAGAGAGGACAGGAGAAATCTATCATGAATCTCTGATACTGAGGAACAGATCACAAGATGGACCGAAAACTAGAAGAAGGAACGTGACCTGTACTTTATGTTCAATCATAAGAATAGCCTGTGTGACAGCCTGCACCAGGTGGCCACAGGCTTCTCTGGGACACTGAGGGATTTCCCACAGCAAGTAAACCACTTCCACCCCAGGCCTGTAGGGGGAGCCCAACTGGTTGCCTTAAGCCAGTTCCCCCTATAAATACAGGTGCTGGGGGCGGAGTCAGACAGAGTGTGCAGACTCTAGAAGAGCTGCAGGAGCTCAGAGACTAGTGAGCTGAGCTTGTACTGGAGCCGTGCTAGGCCAAAACCAGTACACACCTGAGTCAGTGTGAGAACTCGCAGAGTAGGGATCGAAGGCAGAGGCGAGAAACACTTTACCGGGGCAGAGGAGCCATACCGACTCACCCCACCAAAGTATCGGTCACTGGAGCCCGAGTCTGCAGGGGACAGAAGTGTTAGACCCAGCAGAGAAACCAGCATCTCGAGGAGGCTTAGCTTCCCGGACACCCGCAGCACCAACAGTTGAGAGCCAGGGACCGTGGAGAGAGACGGCGGTAGCCCAAGAGAGAGCCCTCAGTGCAGCAACCCCGGGTGTGGAGAGACAGAGACGTAATGGTCCGGTTAGGTTTCATGCTTGCCAGACTTAGGACAAGAAAGCTAAATAAGGAGGCCTACAACCGTACTCACTGTGGAGATCACAAGGTGTTTTCCATTCACTCCAGACTTGTGTACCTGTCACCAGTCATAAGTAAAGGTACCAAAAGACTTTAATGTGTGCGTGTCCCTCCTTCTACTCATCTTGCACCGCACCGACTGCGCTCCCCTACTCCAACTCTGTACAGAAACGACTGTGCTGCCCTATTCCACCATTACAGCCCTTAGGACTCCGCTTCTCCTGTAGGAAGCCACTCCATCTTGCTGCCACCCATCACCCAAGCAGCGCTGGTGCCTTCACCGGAATCTACAGGTGGCGTCACAACTGACATTCCTTATCCCTGTAAATACACCCCTTTTTATTGTCACCCAAGGGCACAGGCTAGGGCAGGGACCACCCGTGACATCCCCCGCAACTGACCACCCGAGACCTGAGTTCCCCATTCCCTTGTGGCCCCAGACACCTGTCACGAAGGTCTCTCTTACTTTGGACACTTGTGTGACAGTATTGGGACCTGTGCCTCACTCCTGTATTGAAATTTCATATTAAACTTGTTTCTTTACTTTGGCAGTTTAGTAGTTAATGTCAGTTTCTGTTCTTGCAAGCATAGCTAGTTCTTTGTCCAGGTGCGGCTACTCTGTGATCACCCCCATCCCCTTTTTATATAGTCACTTGGTTCCAGTATCCTTTCCTGGTGGTTGAACATCATCCCTAGCCAAGCTGCCTGTGGTGAAGGTACTATTCTGGAAAGCTGACTACTGCCAAGCTTGGCAGCAGGCGTGAAGTTGCTTTGTTGTTCCCTGTCTGTCTCCCCTTTCTCTCTTGTCTTGTTTATAGCAGTTGTTGTAACTAGTGCTCCCACCATCCATCTCCCTATTGAGGGCTAAAATCAGGGCCAGCGAGGGACTAGGTATGGTGCTCAGCGATAGGTTTAAAGAACCGTATAGAGGGATCAGGCAGAGCCGCAGGTGAGTGCAGGAGGTCACATCTCTGTTCCCTATCAGCAGGACCCTCCACAGTATTTGTCCACCGGTGTCTCCCTGTTGTGAATTCATTGGAGCTCCCACCGGTGGTTGTTGCTGGTGATGCAGCTGACTGTGTGGGCTTCACAGGTGATGGTGATGATTGGGAATCTGGTTCTTGGAGCATATAATGGTTTGAAGTGGATCAATCGTTGCCAGTTGTCTTTGGTTCCTGGCTTAGTTCACATCTCTCTTGTTTCTACTGCTCTGTGGAATTCTTTGCAAGCTAAGTGGATGTTTTTTTCATATTTTGTGGCACACTTTTTTTTTTCCAACTTTGATTTTAAATTTTATCAACAATCATAACAGTACAAAACGTACCTTCACAATCACAAGTCCACATTAAATTTCCTAGTATCAAAATTCAATAACATCAGCACATATCCTCCATATATTACAATTGTAGTGAGTCCACAGAAAGATCCCATATCTGCCAAGTCTGGGTAAATTTGTCCATTGTGTTATGAAGCGTGGCGGTCAATTGTTCCATTGATCGTAGGTCCTTTATCCGTGTATACCAATCAAATAACGAGGATGGAGCCTTCCTCATCCAGTTGAGAGATATCAGGCATTTCGCTGTGTGGCACACTTTTGTGTGCTTAAGGTTCTGCTTATGTTTTGTCTTATTCTGAGCTGTGGGTTTGCAATTTAGTCTGTATATTTGTTTATCTGCTCTCAGATAGGAAGTTTTCTTCCTAGGAATTTTACCATTCACGATTATCTGTTATCTCCAGTTCTGCTGGCATTTGATTTATAGAAGTCTGTAGATATAGAGGGCGCCGAGTCTTAGTGACTAAGGGTAAATTGTGTTCTATCTGCTGTTGTTTTTTTTATAGTGTTTTATACTGACCGCAATAGTTTTCTTACCTGTCTTTCCTATATAGCTAGTTTGGCCTCTTTTGCTAAACCTTTTACTCTGCCTGTGTTTGTTTTTCTGTCTCTTGTTTCCCAGTTAATATCTGTGTTGGCTTGCTATTCTTTTGGGTTCTGCTCTGAGGCAAGATAGCTTTTCCTACATCCATATTTAGGAGCAGTTAGTTCTCCGGCTGTACAGAGGTGTCTAGGTCTGGTTAGTTACATCCCACGGCTACTTCTAGTTGCGGTGTGTAGTCAGGGATTGCGGTCAGTACAGTCACCAAAGACTTCTATGGAATCTGAATGTTACTCCTGAGTCATCGGTTCATAACATCTCCCCATCTGTTGTTTAGTGTAGTGCTCCGAACACCGTTGGTCCATGTGTTCCTGTTATGCACAGTAGCTGGACACCCCCTTAGTTCAGCGTGACAGAGCCCCGGTTTCTCCATAATTTTTATAGTAATTTCTAGATATAAACCCGGTGCTAACTCTACTTTTCATACAATAGGTGGCAAGGATTCATCTTATTTCACCACGGGGCTTATATATTCTAGTTACATCCCTGCTCATATTCACTCTTCACTGTTCTCTCCCCTTATCGCCTCCTCTCCCCCCATCATTTCTCACCTTCTTCATTTATGGATCTATTTTCCCCCTTCCTATATTCCCTCTCCTCTCCTATCTTGTAACCTTTTTTATTCCTCCTCTATCCCTCATATCCCTTCTATTTTTCTTCTCCTCTTCCTCTTTCTTCAGGCCTCTCCTCTTCCTCATTATTCTCTCCCCTTTTTACCTTCTCTGCTCTCTTCTTGCTTTTCCCATTCTTCTGTCTCCTCCTATCTCCTCTTCTCCCATCTTCTCATTTCATCTCCTCTCTTCTTCTCCACTTTTCTTTCCTACCCTTCCTTCTCTTTTCATCCGCCATTCTCCTCTATACTCTTCTCTCCTTTCTTCTCTCTTCTTCCCTCTTTTCTCCATCTCTTCTGTATTCCTCACCTCCCTTTTGCTATTCCCCTCCACCCTTTCTCCATCTTATCCCTTCTTCTGCCATTTACTTCTCATTTCTTTCTCCTTTCTTCTTTACTTTTCTTTCTTATCCTCCCCCTACTTTTCATCCACTCCCTTCCTTCATTCTTCTCTCCTCTTTGCTGTTCACCTCTGTCCTCTCTTTTTTTTCTCTCCTCTTCTCTCCTTTGCTCCTTTCTTTTTCTCCCCCTCACCCCTCCCCTCTTTTTCTCTGCCTTCTTATTTTCTTCTAATTTTCCTTATTCTTTCTCAGTCGCCCACCGGGGCTGTGGGGTACACGGAAATAGGCCCTCTCGTCATCGTCTGGGGCTGCAGGATGTCATGGTGTCGTGACCCGGATCCATGGTCCCGGTGTAACAGGCCAGATTAACCCAGAATATACCCGGGTTAAAGGGGCCTAGCCCAAACTATACCCCGGGACCATTGAGTGATATACTTAATAACAGGTCCCCAGTCAGTGCACAGGTGCCCCAGTCAGTGCTCAGGGGTCCCAGGCAGCACACAGGGGTTCCAGGCAGAGTATGGGGCCCCAGGCAGAATACAAGGGCCCCAGGCAGTACAAAGTGGCCCCAGGCAGCACTGAGAGGACCCAGGCAGCACAAAGGGGTCCCAGGCAGCACAAAAAGGCCCCAGGCAGCATATAGGGGCCCCAGGCAGCACAAACTGACCCCAGGCTACACACAGGGCTACAGGCAGCACACAGGGGCCCCAGGCAGTATAAAGGGGCCCCAGGCTGTGCATGGGACCCCAGGCAGCAAACAGGAGCCCCAGGCAGCACACGGGGACCCCAGGAAGCACAGATTGGCCTCAGGCAGCACAAAGGGGCCCCGCCCCAGGCAGTATACAGTGGCCCCAATCAGCACCAAGAGACTCCAGGAAGCATACAGGGCCCCAGGTAGTACAAAGGCAACTTATGGGGCCACAGGCAGCACACAGATGCCCCAGGATACACACAGACCCCCAGGCTGCACACAGGGGCCCCAGGCAGTGCACAGGGATCCCAGGCAGCATAAAGTGGCCCCATGCAGCATACAAGGGCCCCAGGCAGCACAAAAGTGCCCCAGGCAGCGTATGAGGCCCCAGGCAGCACACAGAGGCCCCAGGATACACACAGGGCCCCAGTCAGTGCTCAGGGGCCCCAGGCAGCACACAGGGGCCCCAGGCAGAACATGTGAGCACTCAGTGTTTGATGCACGACAGTGTACCTCCAGCCTTACTCCTCTCCTCCTCGACTTTGCTACTCTATCTCTGGTGTTGTCTGGTGTTGTTGTTGTGTTCCCTCCCCTTACCAGGTTCTGTCCTAACTCTCCACCTGGCTCCTCCCACTATCCCGCTGCTAGAAATAGAGTAACTTAGACTTGGGATCGGGGATGTGTTGGGTGTGTGTGTGGGGTGACCGATTTACCAATCCCAGGTGCTGCGCCAACTAGTGGCGACCGTTCCTAGGGGCGCCACAATTCTACCTTCTTCCCCTCTTTTCGACACCTCTTCCTCTATTACAAGACATATATGAAATTTATATCTACTTACGCAGTTGCCTTGGGACCGGATGTTAAGATGTCATGTTTTATTCGCCATCTGATTGGTCCACCTGAATGGTGCTGGATTGGTCCACCTGAAATTGAAAAAAAATTGCCGCCATAATGGCACACCCAAGTAATGAGCCAATATGCCGGCCATCATGCTGATGCTTACCCTTGGGTCTGGGTCCACTCCTCAATCCACCGCCTCCTCCTCCTTCACCGCTGCTGCATTGCTGCCACACCGCCTCAGAACCCGTCACACTTCCACATCTAGTAATCCCGTCCCTATACTAACCTCACTGTTGCTTCCTCCCATTTGCGCTCCACTGTGGAATGGATAGAGAACAAACCTTTCCTCTGAATGTACAGTGCATAGGGGCAGAGAGACAGCACAAAAGGGTCAGAGAGAAAGAACACAAGGGTGAAATGAGACTGCGTATAAGGAGGAAAGAGACGGCGCATAAGGGGGGAGGAGAGAACTCACTGGGGGAGGGGCAAGCGCACCCGGGGGGAGACAGCTCCAAGGAGAGAGAACAAAAGGAGAGAAGACAGCACAAGGGGGAGAGAGACTGTACACAGGGGGAGACAGCCAGCTCAAAGGAGAGAGTACATGACAGAAGAAGACAGCAGGGGGGGAGAAATACAGCGCACAACAGGGAAGAAGGTCAAGGAAGAGAGCACATGAGGGGAGCAGACAGCATAGGGGGGAGAGAGAGCGAATTGGGGGTCAATCGCACAGGGGGGATAGACAGCCCCAGAGAGCCCGACCCCATCATGATGTCACTGCCCTCCCAATGTGATAGCATCAGGCCTCCATCTAATTTAAAATATTAGTCTCTTTAAGTAGCAGAGCTTTGGGAGTTTTTGGGGCAGTAATGTGTGGGCGTGAATGCCCTATAGCTTCATTCATGCTTCTATCCTTTCTTATTATCCCCTTTTATCCTCCCTCACATCTGCTTTTCTCATCTATCTATTATCCTATCCCCTCTTTTCCTCTTTATCTCCTTACTGTCAGGAGGACGTCCCTACATCTTCCATACATTGTAACCTTAAAATCATCTATTCCAGTAAGAACAGAACCTGATATAACTTTCTACAAGTTTTGATCTCGTTGAGATGTGAGACGTTTTCATCCTTGGTGATCTGTGATCTAAAACTCCCTAGGCTCCTGGGGCCAGGTGAGATTGCAATCCCTGCACCTGTCATTGTCACACCCCTGCTCTGTCTAGGATGATTTAGTGAATCCTTCTTTGAGCATGAGTTGGAACAGATGACCTGGGAGACCCCTCCACACGATGACCCAGGAGGTCCCTTCACATGATGACCCAGGAGCCTCATTCACACAATCAACCCGGAGGTCCCTTCATACGATGACCCAGGAGGTCCCTTTACACGATGACCCAGGAGGTCCCTTCACATGATGACCCAGGAGTTCCCTTCGATCGATGACCCAGGAGGTCCCTTCACACGATGACCCAGGAGGTCCCTTCACACGATGACCCAGGAGGTCCCTTCACATGATGACCCAGGAGTTCCCTTCGATCGATGACCCAGGAGGTCCCTTCACACGGTGATTCAGGTATTCCCTTTACACGATGATCCAGGAGATCCTTTCCAAATCTACCATTCACTCTTTATGATCAAAGGTGAAATAAATTAGCCTTTTAAAGATGCAGATTCGGCAGAATAAAAACTTTTTTGCGATTCAGTTTGCATGAGTTCATCAAAATGGCCGATGGATGGCCATTTAGAAACTCAAGGAGGTCAGGAAGGCGTTAAAAAAAAATTAACACTTATTTGTTTCCAAACTTTACTTTTATCCACAGTTGGTTGCTCTACAGTAGTTATGATTCTCCTGCTTCCATTCTTCTTCATGCCACGGGTCGTCTCAGATCTTACTAGGCCTCAATCAACATCATGATTTGCATTGAGACATGACTTCATGATGTTGCAAGACTCAATGGGCACCATAGATGCAAAAGACCCTACAGTCATTACTAATGGTGCATCGAAGTTTGGCACCTTCCACCTGTGGACTTCTAGGGTCAACGTTATTTTGTTTGTTTCTGAGGTCAGGATAGAAGTCGGTTAGTAAAATGGAGCAAGGTGATTTGCAGGATCCAGGCCCATGGCCGGGAGAAGCCTTGTGAACCGCAAAATCCTTTTGCTTTGAAGGCCTGGTGTGATGTCATCATTGAAGTGTAATGGACACATGATATCTGACCAGGCTGGCTAATTGAAAGCCATCGATCCCAGCAGGTAGAAAGCCGTCCACAGTGCTTCCATCCGTTGGCCATGCACTACTGACATGGGTTGTGAAAATTGATTCACTTGTCTCTACTGGTTAATCATTCTCATGATTTATTTTCCCACTGCCTACTTATTTGCTCCTAGCAGTTTCCTGGTCCTTTCCACTGTCTGTCAGGGTGATGTTTGCATGCCAATAAAGCTTGTTGAAAGGCTGCAGCAAGCAAGCTTTTCTGGTGTGGGTGCCTCTTGCCCAATCGCAGCTACATCAAGCATTGTGTGCTTGTGTGCACTTCCTTTATGGTTATTGTTGTTTTGGGTGTCATGCCTTGGGATTTGAACCAGTGAGCCTGTGTTGTGTGTTTTGATCCTTTCTCCTCTAAGCCACGGAGGCTTCTGTTTCTGTCTGGGTTCTTATTATCTGTTGTCCTTGTTTCATTCCTCTTCGGACATCAGGTGTTTTCATTTGTTAATTTATTCTGCCCTATCACCTTTTGGGTGTGAATATTTAAAACTTCCCTTGGCTGATCTTTCCTGCTGGATCCTATTCTTTGTGGATCCTACTCTTTAGTTAAGAGATAGGTGGCCTTACTTTCTAGCAGTACTACTGTGTTCTGGGGATGTCCGTATAGCTTTGGTTGGCACCTTGGCTGCAAAACTAGAGACCTTGTTGCAGAAATTAGGAGGCAGCAGCATAATTGCTACATTGTTCTCATTCTGTTACATTTAGAGTTTGGGGGATTTCAACATATTCTGTTAGTCTTTAAGGTTATTTCTGTCTTTCTCCATCTTCCCTGTATGACTGTCTGAACATGTTCTTAGCCTTGTGTCTCACCCTCTGCTTGTGTGCACTACCTTCATGGTTATTGGCGTTTTGGGTGTCATGACTCAGGATTCAAACCAGCGAGCCTGTGTTAGTGTGATTTGATTCCTTGTCCTCTAAACTATGGTGGTTTCTGTTTTTTTCTGTTTCTAATTATCTGTTGTCCTTGTTCCATTCCTCTTTGTACAACAGGTTTTCATTTTTTTTATTTAGTCTGCTCTATCACCATTTAGGTGCAACTATTTAAACCATCCCCTGGCTGATCTTTCCTACTGGTGGTATACTTGGAGTTACAGCTATACTGCCTTTGTAATTCTGCCATGTAGCTAGAGATCAGCTATGTTATTTTTCTCTACAGTTTCTTCTGTCTGTCCTAATCCTTTTTGCTTTCTTTAGTTAGGAGGTGGGTGGCATTACTTTCTAGCAGTACTAGTGTGTTCTGGGGCATCTGTATGAATCTGGTTGGCTCATTGGCTTCAAAACTAGAAGCCTTGGTCATGGAGGTTGCAGAAATTAGGAACTAACAGGATCATGTACGTTTGGCTGCATTATTCCCATTCTGCTACATTTAGAGTTTGGAAGATTTCTTCCCTAAGCCGTAGCGTTTTCTGTTTCTTTCCGAGTTATTATTACCTGTTGTCCTTGTTTCATTCCTCTTCGGGAAACAGGTGTTTTCATTTGTGAATTTTGTCTGTCCTATCATCTTTTGGATGTGGCTATTTAAACCTTCCCCTGGCTGATCTTTCCTGCTGGTGGTATTCTTTGGATTTCTGCCAGTCAGAGATCAGCTAGCTTATTTTTCTCTGCTGTTTCGTCTGTCTGTCCTACTCCTTTTTGCTTCCTTTAGTTAGGAGGTAGGTGGCATTACTTTCTAGCAGTACTAGTGTGCTGTGGATAGTCCATATGGATTTGGTTGTCTCCTTGGCTGCAAAACTAGACGCCTTGACCACATCAAAGTGGATTGCAGGTTTAAGATTTCTCCTGATTTGTTCATCTCCTTGTGAGTGATAGGACTCAGTCATAACATCTAGCTCCTCGTAACCACTATAAACAGTTGAAGGAATATCTAAATTTGGCACTCAGCCTTCACTCTGGATATTCAGCAGCATTAGAAGCCGACATAAACTAGCACAAACTCCTGTCACCATTTTCCACTTCTGCCAGACTGATTTATGACATCATTTTTGAGATTTCAGAAGGAACGTCTTACTGCCATTATTGTGTTTGTTTGACTACTGTGTCATTTCAGAGGTGAGAAGTGACTGTTTTAAGATCAGACGCATCTGGATTTCTATTTATGTAAAAGGCTTAAACTGGTGAAAATTATGTACAGACATATTACACTACAAAGTAATACAAGTCTACTGGAATTTTGGCAATAACTGTAGCCAAAATTGTTTGCCCTGACTACATAGTCATCTGACTTGTGCAAAGTTGCATTAGTGGTGTAACGTTTAGGCAGCTAAACAATTTGCATCATGGTTGGGCTGGAGGTTGGAGATTGTTGGAAAGGGTGCACCATACATGAAGTGGTTGAGTGGCTAGCCTAACCTAACTAATCATTGCCCATAGGCCATTATGTATATACAAACTGAGGTCGAGACATTTACTCATAGAAGAATACTGCCTTTTCCAGTTTTCTGACTTTACCATATCCAAGTTCTCCTGAATTTGGTCTTCTGGCCTCTTCAGTTGATTTGTTGTGTTCACCAGGGGCCAGGTCTAATTCTATCTAGGTTTTCTGGGCAAAACATTAAATGGAGCTGTGAAGCTCTTGGTGAAGAGGTGCCTCTGGTATACCAAAAGGGGCTTTATTTCAGTTTAATTTTGTTAATATAGTAGAACAAGACAGAAGAAGAATCAATGCCTTCGAAATGTGGAGCTAGAGGAGGATGTTATCAATACCATGGATGGCAAGAAGAGGAAACACATCAATACTGGAACAAATCAAGCCAGACATGTCACTGGAAGGAAGGATCACCAAGATACGACTTGTCTACACGTCATACGAAGAGAGAAATCACTGGAGAAGGACATCAAGGTAGGAAGACTAGAAGGAACAAGGCGAAGAGGAAGACCAGCAACCGGATGGCTTGATACTGTCAATATAACAGGAAAGACCCTGGTGGACCTTTGTAGGCTTAGAGAAGACCCTGGTGGACCTTACTAGACTTGAAGAAGACTCTGGTGGACCTCTCTAGACTTGAAGAAGACCCTTGTGGACCTATTTAGGCTTGGAGAAGACCCTGGCGGGCCTATCTAGCCTTGGAGAAGATCCTGGTGGAACTATCTAGGCTTAGAGAAGACCCTGGCGGACCTATCTAGCCTTGGAGAAGACCCTGACGGGCCTATCTAGCCTTGGAGAAGACCCTGGCGGGCCTATCTAGCCTTGGAGAAGACCCTGGCGGGCCTATCTAGGCTTAGAGAATATCCTGGTGGAGCTATCTAGGCTGCACAAGATTGATCTTCTTACAGAGTGTTCATCCATCATTTCGCCATGGCTCGAATTCGAGAAATTGTTAAAATAAATTTAAAAAATGGTAGATTTAAAATATTCAGTTTATTTTTGGTCAATGCTGCTCAACTCCTGTGGATGGCACTCGCAACAGACAGCATAAAGCATCTATGATGTGATGGGCAGCGTAGAGTGGCGTCTCTTTTGAATTGGTGGTGATAGTGCCTCGACACCATATGACCACACGTGATAGTAATGATCCCACCATGCCCAAGGTGTAAGGTTTCTTCTTGAGGAGAGTGACACATCAGATCAGGCATGCCAGTAATGAGGAGACTTAAATCTGCAATGCTCCTCTGGGAAATAAAATCTGCAAATGTTTCTTCAGAGAGAAAGTAGACTTGAACTCAACATAGACTTGAAAGTGGCCTTGAAGTAAAAAACGACCCTTTGAATGAACCTTATAACATGATTTATACCAGATCAGAACCCCTATTTGCATGGTAGTAGTGCACCCTCCGCATGATTATTGTGCCCCACACGTGGTAAAACTATGTCTGTGCCAATACAAATGATAAACGTGCCCATGTACTATGCCCCCCTCATTTACCCACTGGTCTCCTTTTCCTGCATATCAATGTACGCTAGGTCATGGAGAAGAGCACAGCTCCCGTGAACCCAACAGGTATGATAACAAGTTTAACTGTATTGGCTTCTTAAAGATGGAAATAAAATAGAATTCAGAAAAACAGTTCTGCATGATCCTCTGGATTTGACTCTAACTATTTCCCAAGCCATGTCTCTGGCCTCTGATTCTTTTGTCCCCAACTCTCTGGTAATCCATTGGCTTGCTGACCATACCACCAGGGCTGCGGGGTCAGAGTCGTGGAGTTGGAGTCAATGTCCCTTTCGACGGAGTTGTGGCGCCCTGGCGGATCCAGTCGCCACAGAGATGCTACACCCCTGTTAAGGTGTAGCATCCCACTCTCGGTTAAGAGGGGTACAAATTGGTACCGGGACACCCAGGCCACACACTAGGAACCATTGTAGTGGGGATGGGTGGAGAGGAAGTAGTTAGAGGGAGCACCTGGGAAGGAGTGAAGCCAGGAAGAACACACGTAGATGACGTGGGACACGTGACAAAGGGTATAAATAGAGTGAGAAAGATCTAGAAAGGAGGAGAGACAGTTAAACAGCAGAGAGGAGAGACCGCTAGACAACAGCGAGATCAGTGGGAAAGTGAGAGTCGAGTTGGAGGGAAGCTAGAGAAAGAAAGCCTGTCACAACAAGAAAGAACTTGAGAGAAGTGTCCAGAGGACTGGAGCTAGTGGGAGCTCGTCCAGAGGCCAGACTGAGGAGCAGAGACAAGAACTAGGTGGCTCCAGGAGGAAGAGGGGTCCCAGAGGCACATGAAGTGAGCAATCCACCCGTGGCACTCGTATCCATTGTCAGACGCAGGCAAGTGGAGGGACCAGACCGCAAGAAAGGGGCACCAGGAACCCCAAGACTAGTGGAGAAGACAGACCAGGCTCAGCTAGTAACCCGGAGGCTGTGGAACTTCCATGGAGACACAGTCGACAACCGCACACATCTGCCGAAAAGGTGTCAACCATAGGGCTAAGGGTAGATACTGCAGGTCAACCCTTAAGAGAAGCCCACAGTCACTGGCTCAGAGTTCTGTGTGGCGAGGCGCAAGGCAGGAGGGAGAAGCAAGTGCAATATGAGATGACTGAGTAAGGACAGAGAAGGGGTACCGGTTACGTACCATCCTACTATCCGGGAGTAGCTGAATCCCTTCCTCCGAGAACCCAGTGCTCAGCAGACTGTTACACAAAGACTGTGAGTAAAAGATTTGAAGACTGTGTGGCGCCCCTGTGACATGGCGACAACAGGGTGAACTGCAGCTAGACGAGGTAAGACGGTCAACTTGCAAAACACCCACACACAGACACACTCTGACCCTAAGCCAATTACTCTATGTTGGGCAAGGGGTGGCAGGAGTTTAGAGATGTGTGGGTGGGAAGTAGAAAAGACCACGGACAAGTGGGTGGAGGAACAGTAGTAAAACACTGGAACACTAAGTTGGGCGAGACAATCGATCGAGGATTCACTGGAGGTAGTGACCTGCCCAGGGGTCTTTGGGAACATGGTACCGGGGTGTTAGTACTGGGGTGCTGTCTCAGTGGCCAGTGCCCAGGCCTGTAGCCCTGGGGTCGCTGAACAAAAAGGGGAAAAACAAAAGGAACTGAGAAACATTTTCAAACATTCAACAACAATAACAAGTATGTTACAGAGTCTCAAAAATCAAAAATATCACAAAAACCACTGCAAAAATGGTGGAAAGTAAGTATAAAGCAGTCCATATGGCACTAGTCCATCCGCCGCAGGCTGTAAAAGACACAACCAATCCTATAACCATGGTCCATGTTTAAAGGTAAAGTCGGGAAAATGTTTAAGTCCTTACAGCAAGTCTCTGTAGGCTCAGGGTTTAAACGGGTTTAAAGTATTTCAGAGTCCATTACATACAAAACAAACATTTTCCCTATGGGTGTCTCTGCTTAGGAGACCTGGTACATCCTCTCCACCCCAGGCACTTTCTGTTCCTAACTTAATGCGCATGGGCTATGCCCCGTTCCTCCACCCTTCTGTACACTGCTATCTACATTTAATGTACATTCTGGTTCTTATTTACAGGTTACCCATTTTCATATCTTATACTTTACACATTATACTCATTCTCCATACCTGGACAGGGGTTGACCTTGGCAACTACGACAAGACCTACGCAGTGCTTGTTTCAGGTGGTGTGCTCAACACTATGTGATGTGTTGAGGTATATGTGCTTTGGATTGCTCTACGTGTAATAGGCAAACTAGGTAACTGTCTGCGTGGCCTTAGTCTCACTACAGGGCTGGCAGCTTCACCGATTGCAGGATCCTCTGGTTCTTCTACAACGGGCGATTCTTCTAGAACTTGGACAGATACGTCTGGACCTCTTGCAGTTTCTTCCAGTGTTCTTTGTTCTTCCCTTGGTTGGTACAAGTGGATTACTGGCAGAATTAATTGGCCTTGGGGCCAATCTTCTGGAAAGTCCTCAAGTATTGTGTGAATCACTTTTTCTTTTGGTTCTACTGGATTTATACAAAGTATTTCTTCTTCTTGTAATCTGAGTTGTTCTTGACATATTTTTAGATGATCCCTTGATACAGTGGCAGTAGTTCTACCTCCATATCTACTGATTAAACAGGTTTTACTGTTGTCAAAATTAGAGTCCAACACAGTTTAGGGCTCTTTTTCCCACTGGTCATCAAGTTTATGATTTCTTCTCTTCCTTTTAAGTACAACTTCTCCAGGTGTTAAAGGTTCAGCCTGAGCATTCTTATTGTAGTTTCTTTCTTGTTTTTCTCTGATTTTATTCAGATTGTCTTCTACACATGCTTGCACCATTTTGTACTGTTCTTGGCGGTTTGAATCCCAATCAACATTTGATGTTTCTGCTTCTGGTACTACAATTCCCATTTCTAAGTCAACTGATAATCTTCCAGGTCTTGCGCTCATTAAATAAGCTGTCGTGCAATTGATGGAACTCACAGGTATATTGTTATACATGTCCACTAAGTGAGGCAGTTTCTCTGGCCACCGATTTCTCTCTTCTACAGGCAACGTCTTCAACATGTCTATTACTATTATTCACCTTTTTACACATGCCGTTGGTTTGTGGATGGTAAGGTGAGGTCCTAATTTTCTTGCACCCTTATAAATGGCAAAACTCTTGAAACAATTCAGCTTCAAGTGCAGAACTTTGATCAGTCAATACCTGTTCTGGATACCCGTGTGGGCTACAGAAATAGGCTTGAAAGGTTTTTGCTGCTGATTCAGCCATCAAGTCCTTGACTAAAGCTACTGCTAAAAGTCTTGAATAGTGGTTTACCATTGTCAAGGCATGACCAGCTAGGTGTCAACTTCACATGATCCAAGGCTACTATTTCAAGGGGTTGAGTGGTTACAATTGGTTGTAGTGGTGCTCTTTGGCTTGTATAGTCTTTTCTTCTCAATTTGCATGGTCCACAGTTATTACACCATCTCTCAATGGAACCTCTCATGCCCTTATAGGTTAACCATGTACAAGGTTTTTCAACATGTTCCAAAACCTATTAACAATAATAGAGGTCTAGTATTTTCTACTCCATATAGCACTGATTTTCATAACATCAGGAAGATTTTCCATAGGAATATTTGTATATAATATCAGGATGATTCCCTCCTGAATATACTTGAGCCTAGGGTGAAAGTTATTCCTAGAAAAGGAAAAAACATCGGCAGCGGTATTCACCTAGTATTTTTAGAGAACATGTTGAAAAACCTTGTACATGGTTAACCTATGAGGGCATGTACAAATGTGGCGGTTATAAGTGCGGTATGTGTAAATATGTGACAGTGGACAAGTCTTTTAAGAATAAATCCACAAATGAAGAATATCAGATTCTTATATATCAGACCAGTATTTATAGGGAATCTTGCTTAAGGAAAGCAAGCGGAGCTCCCCCTACAGGTCTGGGGTGGAAGGTGTTGAGTGTGTCAGGATACCCGCTGTGGAAATCCTTCCATGCTTTAGGTGGTTCTGTGGCTACCTGTGATGACAGGGTGCCTCAGTAGCATGCCCAGGAGGTAGAGCAACAGTCAATCTCCCAGATATTCGCTGCAGGTAATTTGCCCAGGAGGGAGCTTGACCTGGAGGGTGGAAAAGGGAACGATCCCCAAGCCGATACACCCTAAAGCTAAAACTAAAGAGACTGAAGGAGCCAGGTGAGCCCAACCAATATGGGTCACTGGTGGCTAGGCCAGGACAGCCAGAGAGCCGGCTCTGTAGAAGTGACTGGGGAAACTGCACGACCCTAATCACAAGACATCCTGGCGGGGTGCGGGAACTCTATGACCTGTAACCTATCTACCACTATGGAGTAGGACAAGGCCATCGTACTAGGACTAGTGACCCGCAAAGGGGACTAATCACTACAGAGTACGTGACGGCCGGACCGCACCCATAGGTGAGGACAGGTACAGAACTGAAAGGCCTGAAAGGTACCTTGAGAGGAGTGACACAGAGGAACCATCTAAGCTGCAGTGAGAACCCGAGCCCGGAGCAGTGTTGTGAACTGGTCTGTAAGTGTGAATAGTACTGCGTTTGCTGTAAAAACTACTGCAGAGCACCAAGTAAAGTACCCAGTCAGCTCAACAATGTCTGAGACTATTATTCCAACCGCCGCAGAATCTCCACCTGCGGAGCCGCCTACGAGCTGTCCCTGTGCGCTGGCTGGGAGAGCTGTAGGAGAAACAAGCACAACGACCAGAGTACACAACTCCCCTTTACACCTGCCTGAAGGACAACCAGCCCTACGCGTGGAGGGCTCTCCATCTAAGCTGCCCTCATCTTCATCCCTGGCAGGAATACGGCAGCGGTGGTCCACGCTGACCACGCACCACAGGTGGCGTCACGACATCCTAGAAACTTTATTTCCCTTTTTATTGCCGCACCTAGGACAACGGGGCTGGGCAACGGCACCCTGACACCCCAGAGACACGATAGCCCTGTGTCGAGTACCCCGGTCCCTGGGGGTGCGACAACTGCATCCCGCTGTGTCTGTGAACTTTCTTGATGTGTTGAAAACACCAGAAACACCTCTACCAACTCACTTGGGTACCTCTAGCTGCCCTTTGGGTCAGCCTTACCCGTAGAGGGCTTAAGAACATTGCTGCCTCCCTACCATCGTCCCCTAGGAGAACTGTTGTGAAGCGGCGGCCTTCTATAGCCGCAACCTGCGAGTGACATCACATAAAAATACAAGAATCCACAGGTCCAGTCATCCCTTTCCAAAATGAACCCTCCACGCCAGATTACCTTCCCTAAGAGAGAGAGCCACCCACACCAAACTTTTAATCACACCGCCAGGGTCATGGAGAGGGGTCTCGGTCCCTGTGACTCCCGTGAAGAAGCCTCAAGCCCTGGTTCTGAGTATCCTAAGGCCCTGGAGGGGCGTGTCAGAGTCAGAGACGAATTCAGGGAAATTAGAGAGTGGGAGTCGAATGTTTGGCTTACTGACTTCACTGCCAGGGCTGTAGAGTTGGTGTCGTGGAGTCGGTGTCCATTTTGGTGGAGTTGGATTTGAAGTTGGAGTCGGATTCAGGGAAATTGAGGAGTCAGTCGTGGAGTTGGAATCGGTGCCCATTTTGGGTGGAGTCAGAGTTGGATTCAGGAAAACTAAGGAATCGGAGTTGGAGGTTTGGTTTCCTGACTCCACAGCCCTGGTTTTGGAGTCAGAGTCATGGAGTCAGTGTCCATTTTGGTAGAGTTGGATTTGGAGTCGTCAGAGTTGATTTCAGGGAAATTGAGGAGTCGGAGTCGGAGGATTGGTTTCTTGATTTCACATCCAGGGCTGTGGAGTCAGGGTCGTGGAGTTGGAGTCGTTGTCCATTTTGGTGAAGTCGGTGTTGGAGTACGAGTCAGGGAAATTTAGGAGTTATTTGGAGGTTTGGCTTACCGACTCCACAGCCTGGCGCACCATCTTCAACTCGTTCCTTTGGACACAACTCTATGGCTTCTGCAGTGATGGCCATGATCCCTATTTAGGGGAAAACTAGAACATTTCCTGACATCTTCTAAATGAAGTGTCCCGGCCAAGTCCGTCCATGGAGGCCCTGTTTGAGGAGTCGCTTCATAACAGTGGAACACATTCAATGTTTTAAGCCCTTGATACATGACGGTTGGGCCTGGTATTGATTATCTTTAATGATTTCCATTCACATTAATCGGGTCAAGGGGAGTACGCAGCTTCTTATGGTTTAGTCCACACGAGACACGTTGCTGGTCCAAACAATGGAGGAACAGAACAGTCCTCCAGAAGGAGAAGTGTCCACATTTCATGATGACGAGCCGCCTGTCGATAGATCAGGGATTTTATGGCGGGGTTGATTTACAACCTCACTGACAACTTCTACCATTCACATCTTTATTGAATTAAATCATTAAGGACAAGTTTCTAATCAGATGTTCTGCTGCACGGCGACTTCCAGGGAACAAGTGAACATGAGAGGAATGGGAACCCAATCAACAGTCCTAAATGGAAGATATGTGCTGACGGAGGAGGGATTGCCTCCAAACTTATGGACCCAATAAGCCATGGATAAATACAAGGGGCAAAAAGGGGTTCTCTGCTTCAAGAACTACCTCGATCCCCTGAAAATAACCCCAAAAGATTCTGCTGCAGAAAGTCCGCATGATCAGCTGAAATCAATGAGGAAAGCTGGAAGCAAGTGTTTAATTTCCCCACAGCGCTTCCATAGGAGAAATGAAGTATTACACAATTCCTATAAAATTCAATAGATTATCCATACAATGTTTAGACACAGTCTGATCCTCCAGAGTGAGAGACGCTCTTTATAGTTCTCCTCCATCCCGTACCTACAACATTTACCCAGAATTCCAAGAATATTGGCCACAAACCACGGGTGGCGTCACAAACTCTTCACAATAACTTTAACCCCCTTCCATTCTATTTTTGATTCCCTTTTTATTACCGCGCCTGGGACCACGGAGCCGGGTCACGCCACCGTGATACCCTGCAGCCCTAGAAGATGACAGGGCCCGGCTCTGAGTACCCCGATCCTGGGGCATGACACGCCGGGTGCTAACCCTGCCCCTGACTACAGCCCTGATCCTCTCACCCCTGCATGACTGGGAAGTTATTATTATTTTTTTTGGAGCTTTCGCTTTTTCCTCCTTTTCTGTACCCAGCAGGAGCCATAACTTTTTTTTAAATGTGTCTACTGTTATAACCGTATGTGGTCTTATTTGAGGGATGAGTTTTAGTTTTGAATGACACCATTCACTTTAAAATACAATTTACCAAAAAAATTGCAAGTCAGGCGGAAATAGTAAAAAATCTCTATTTCGCCATTGATTTAATTTTTTCTTAATGGGGTTCATTGTACGGTAAAACTATCGTGACGATATAATTCTCCAGGTCAGGACAATTAAGGTGATACCAAACTTTCATTTGGTAAATTTAAGTAATGAAGAAAATTTGGAAATTAGTAGAAACAAAAATTTGGTTCACGTCGGGATTTTCTGAGAACCTGTAACGTTTTATTGTTTCGATTTTCATCGATGGACTATATTGGGGTCCCCAGATGGTGACTTTTGTTAGTAGTCCCACATAGAAAAGCAGATCTGAATGGGGTTGAGGTAGGAACCCCTGGATTTTGGTTTCATGTCTTAGTGTGATTTCTGTGGAAACGTTTTGGCTGTCATCATACTGGTAAGGGGGCTCTCGGTGTCACTGCTGTGAGGGGCGGGGGCAGGATGTGGCTCAAAACCCTTAATCAGAGCTGGATGTGGCTATTGACCCTATGTCAAAGCTGAGTGTGGCTGGCCACCCTCTGTCAGAGCTGAGTATGGCTTGCAATGAAAGAGCTCAGCTTTCATTTTACTGTAGCAACCAATAAGAGCTCAGCTTTCATTTTAAAATAGCAACCATTAAGAGCTCAGCTTTCATTTTACCATAGCAACCATTAAGAGCTCAGCCTTCATTTTACCATAGCAACTATTAAGAGCTCAGCTTTCATTTTACCATAGCAACTATTAAGAGCTCAGCCTTCATTTTACCATAACAACTATTAAGAGCTCAGCCTTCATTTTACCATAGCAACTATTAAGAGCTCAGCCTTCTTACCATATCAATTATTAAGAGCTCAGCCTTCATTTTCCCATAACAACTATTAAGAGCTCAGCATTCATTTTCCCATAACAACTATTAAGAGCTCAGCCTTCATTTTACCATAGCAACTATTAAGAGCTCAGCCTTCTTACCATATCAATTATTAAGAGCTCAGCCTTCATTTTCCCATAACAACTATTAAGAGCTCAGCATTCATTTTCCCATAACAACTATTAAGAGCTCAGCATTCATTATCCCATAAGAACTATTAAGCGCTCAGGTTTCATTTTACGATAGCAACCATTAAGAGCTCAGCTTTCATTTCTCAATAGCAATAAAGCAACTATTAAGAGCTCAGTTGTCATTTTTTATAGCAACCAGACCTCTGCTATTATTTTCCAATATCAACAATGAAGATGTTGCCTGTCATTTTCCCATAGTAACCTATCAGAGCTCAGCTTTTATTTGACCTCAGCAATGTCAGAAACCAATGGGTCCCATCGTCTCCTTCCTGTAGTGTTGGTTGTTCCGTCACATTGTGATAGTGGATGACATACACCCACAATCACTCACTCAAACACATGGCTGCTTTTCTGGGCAATTTCTAGACTTTCTCATTACAGAATTAATTTTTTAAAAATTTACATTGATTTCTTTAGCTGAAAAATCAACGTCTTAAAGACTAATCGTTTTGTTACATGGTTTTGGAGCTGGGATGTAATAATAGGGTGAGATTTTGTATATCTACCCTGCAAAATCCTCACATAAAAATCAAACAACATAGAGCAACTCTGCCAGTATCTGGAGCTTCCTGTCACACACATGTAGGATGGGAATACACAGTGTTTCTGTTGCCGCACCTCCACCTAACTGGTTCCTGCACAGACTAGAACTCCACCTGCACAATCCCTAAAGGCACCTGCACAGACTGGAATATCCCTTACTGCAGGACTAGGAGATAATGGCTTGGGCTTCGCTTTCTGATAAGCCGTCGAGAGTTTCACAAGGAACGAGGGGTATAGTTGCTTGGCACAATCACAACGGGGAAAGCAGAGAAAGACTATCACATCCATGACTCCTAGCTCACAGGGACAGTGTGAACCTGAGCTGTCCCTCAAGCTAGGGATCTCTAGGCTAACCCCAGCCCCCAAGTTACCCCTGAAGATGGGGAAGCCTGAGTCTTGTGCCTTTGTAGCGACCGGTGGTAAGGCCGCGGGTGTGTGTGTATGTCTTGCTTCAACAGAATCTCCATACTCAGATTTAACCAGTAGTAACATCTCTTTACTGTAAAACATATCTATAACACAGTCAACTGATCTAGCTGTACACATGTATATGGTGGGGTCTCTGGATCTTCACTTTATCCAGGTGCGCAGCAAGAAGAAGAAAAAGAAAACAAACAAAATGGAGATATCTTTCCCTAACTTTCCCTCAAATCACGTACCAGTCTATCCCAGAAGAAGATGTCGCTCCCACGTGGCAGGCCTGGGATCTCACGATGACGGGTCCCGGTGCAGCGCTGAAGGGGGGGGAACTCCTCAGTCCTCTTCTTTGGTCTCCTTCCGCAGGTAACAGATTTTTGTTAGTCTCTCTCTCTGTCCCGGGGCACACAGATCAGGAGAAGGGAGATCACAGTAGCACAGATGGCTCCCTTATGTCGGTCACAGCCCCTGCACATGTAATCTGGTGGCAATTAGGGATGGGCGAATCTACTCGCTAGGACTCGTTACTCGGCGAGTAGTAAGGGACTCGCAGGACTCGGTACTCTGCGAGTTTCCCACTGATTACTCGCACGAGTCCAATGCAAATCAATATCAATCCTAGTTTTGTCAGAAACGCTGACAAAACTAGGATTGCCATTGTTTGCATTAGACTCGGCTACTGTGCCAGTGATAGCAGGGAAACTCGCAAAGTAACTGCTGTTACATTGCGAGCCGAGTCCAGCTGTCTTCTCTGTGCAGCTCCAGGGTCCTAGAGCCCGCCTGCTCACAGACATGATGTAGCAGTGCTGAGATTGTTCTCAGTCTGCTCATTCCCTGTGCATAGACATCTATCTATGCACAGGGGATGTAGCAGAGAGGACATCGCGTTTTGGACTACGTCGGACGGAAGAGGATTTTTTTAATTAAAGATGGAGTCCCTAATGGCTTTTTTTTTTATTTCAAATAAAAATTTTTCTCTGTGTTGTGTTTTTTTAACCCTTTATTGGAGATTCTTAGTGGCTGGGTCAAACGTGGCCTGACATTATGAATCTCGGGCTTAATACCAGCTTGTATAACAAAGCTGGTATTAACCCCTTTATTACCCAGCGTGCTACCGCCACCAGGGCCGCTGGAAGAGTGGGGTTCAGCGCCAGAGGATGGCGCTTCAATGAACGCGCCATCTTCAGGGGCGGCTGCGGGCTGCAATTTGCAGCGGGGGGTGCCCAGAAAGCTTGGGCATCCCTGCGCTGCGGATTCCAGCCCCCAGCTGCTTAGCTGTACCTGGCTAGACATAGAAATTGCGCGGAGCCCCACGCATTTTTTTTTTTATTATTTCATGAATTTCAGAGTCAGAGTCTCAGAGTCAGAGTCTCAGAGTCAGAGTCAGAATCTCAGAATTTCATGAAATAATTTAAAAAAAATGCGTGGGGCTCCGCGCAATTTCTATGTCTAGCCAGGTACAGCTAAGCAGCTGGGGGCTGGAATCCGCAGCGCAGGGATGCCCAAGCTTTCTGGGCACCCCCCGCTGCAAATTGCAGCCCGCAGCCGCCCCAGAAGATGGCGCGTTCATTGAAGCGCCATCCTCTGGCGCTGAACCCCTCTCTTCCAGCGGCCCTGGTAGCGGTGGCACGCTGGGTAATAAAGAGGTTAGGGCCAGCTTTGTATTATCAGCTGGCCCTAAGCCCGAAATTTATGGCGGTCACGCCAATATTAGACATGACCGCCATGAATTTCTATTAAATTGTTTTAAAAAAACACAACACAAAGAAAATTTTTTATTAGAAATAAAAAAAAAGCCATTAGGGACTCCATCTTTAATTAAAAAAATCCTCTTCCGTCCAACGCAGTCCAAAACGCGATGTCCTCTCTGCTACATCCCCTGTGCATGAATATAGATGTCTATGCACAGGGAATAAGCAGACTGAGAACAATCTCAGCTCTGCTACATCATCTCTGTGCACAGACATTCATGTCTGTACACAGGGAATGAGCAGACTGAGAACAATCTCAGCACTGCTACATCAGGCAGCAGGCGGGCTCTAGGACCCTGGAGCTGGCAGCCAGCACACAGAGCAGACAGGACTCTTATCTGTGCGAGTTTCCCAGCGATTACAGTTGCAAAGTAAACGAGTCCAATGCAAATAAATGACAAAACTAGGATTGCTTCAGGCTGAAGCTTCCGAGACACATCTGCGATTTGTAAATCTCACACTACTCGCTATTACTCGCTTCCCCATTCATTAACATTGGACTCGCTAGACTCGTAACGAGTAGCGAGTCCTGTGCTCGGACTCGCTAGAGTCAAGCGATTCCGAGTAATTTAGGATTCGCCCATCACTAGTGGCAATGTCCTGAATTTGAGTTGGGCCCTCGGTAAGACAAGGTCCTGCAGACCGGGGTTTGCAACAGCGATCCTCACGGGGTATTTCTTCCCAAGAATCCGACTGCAAAAGAGCCCTATGTCGGGAGACACCACACGGTCTGTCCTGGCTGAGCTCTGAGTCTGTAATAATCTCCCGCCCTTTCTCTTCCTCAGCACAAGGCTGTTGTGGGAGGGGATCAGAAATCAATGTTTTTTTTTTCTTCTGCAGTCATTTCAGCAATTGTCCACAAGGGGGCAGTATCGGACTGTGTAATGTTCACTTCAGTGTCCATTTCAATAATAATACAGTCAGGACTACCCACTCCATTACATACCCCCCCACTTAAAGGTTGGCAGTCCCTGTCAACAACTGCCAGCTCCAAGGCAGTGATGGCTGTAGATGTCACAGGGGTTGGTTGAGAAGTGGTCCATACATACTGGTCCCTGTAGAACCGTCCGGGAGGGACCCCAGCAGTGGTGCGGCCAGTGCGTCGCAAGGGTCGGTTGTTCCCCTTCTCGCCACTGTCTTTACGCCCCACTCCAGTCAGTACTCCGGGAGAGGGACTGGTCTGTGTAGGTGGGTCACCGGTCTCAGAGTCGACGTGATCTCTATGTTGAGAAATGTCCGTGACGTCAGTCATGTCAGCAGCGTCACCCCCTCCGGTTACTGTGGGAGGGGAGTCAGGCCGGGAGCGGCAGGGGCACAACATATTTCGGTGCACAGTGCGGGTGCTGCGGCTGTCTTTACCCCGCACTCGGTATACATGTCCATTGGGGTAAGGGCGTTCGATTACCCGGTAGACTTCAGTCTCCCACTTGGCTCGAAGTTTCCCTTGAGGCTTCTTAATACGGAGCAAGACTAGCTGTCCCATTTTTAAGGGTTTCTCTTGCACGGGGAGTGGGTCAGCATGTTTCTGGCCCCGGATTTGTTGCCTCACCAGCCGGTGTACAGTCTCCATCTTCTGTCGGTGAGCATTTAGCCAGGAGGGGTAGTTGTGGCAGACATCTTCTTCTGGGCGGAATAGGTTCAGGTCATGGACCCCTTTTCCTGGGCGGCCAAAGAGAAGAGTGTGTGGGGTGTAGCCAGTCACGGAGTGGACCTGGTTGTTGTAGGCCCATACTAGATCTGGAAGGAATTGGGGCCATCGATCTTTCTTATCTTCGGCCAAGGTGCGGATCAGCTGGAGTAGGGTCCGGTTAAAGCGTTCACATGCACCGTTCCCTTGTGGATGGTAAAGAGTGGTCCTCGACTTCTGGATCCCATACATCCGATGCAGCTCCTCGATAACTCTGCCTTCGAAACAAGCCCCCTGGTCGGAGTGTAACCTCTCCGGACACCCATAGACGTGGATGAACTGTCGACAGATGGCCTGTGCAGCCGATTCGGCCGTCTGGTTTTTGGTAGCAACAACGACGGCGAATTTTGTGAAGTGGTCCACCATGACTAGGCAGTATTGATAGCCACTGCTCGCCGTCCCGATCAGCAGATAGTCCACCATCAACAGCTCAAGAGGCCTGGAGGTTTTAATCGTCTGGACAGGTGCACGCTGTTCGGCGGACTTGTGCAGTTCACAGGTGCGACAGGTTCTGCAGACGTCTTCGACCAGCTTGCGGAGCCCTGGACAGTAGATGGACTGTTGAATCCACCGAAAGGTCTTGTCTATTCCGAAGTGACCGTTCCTTTTGTGTGCTTCTTCCACCATCTCACGGGCCAATTGGGCAGGCACCACAACTTGTGTACATTCCTCCAACATGTGGGACAGGAGAACCTTCCGATATAGTACCTCTTCTCTCAGAATTAGCCGGTCCCACTGGCTGAGCAAGGTCAAGGTCCCGGCGGACAGTCGCGACTGTGCTTCGGAGGAGGGCTTCTGCTGTTGCTTCACCCATTGCTTGAGTAGGGCCCATTCAGGGTTCTGGTCCTGGAGTCTGCACCACTCTTGGGGACACGGTGTGACCCCCACTGGGGTTCCAACTTCGCCCACAACGAACTGGCGGTACTCCATCATCCGTTGGGCAAGCCTTGCAAAGTCGGGCGTCTCGTCTCCTTCTAGTTCTTCATCCCAGTCTCTGGTGAGTAAGGGGTATGACACCCTAGACAGGCTGTCCGCATTTTGATTCTCAGCCCCAGCCCTGTATTTGATCTTGTAGTTGTACTTAGAGAGTCGAGCCATCCAACGTTGTTCCATGACTCCGAGCTTCGCATTTTCTAAGTGGGCCAACGGGTTGTTATCGGTCAGGACCAGTACTTCCGCCCCTGTGAGGTATCCTGCAAATTTCTCCGCCATAGCCCACGTTAGGGCCAACAGCTCCAGCCGGAACGAGCTGTAATTGATGGGGTTCTTCTCACCTTCGTGTAGGGACCGACTGGCATAGGCTATGACTCTTTCTTTGCCTTCTTGTACCTGGGAGAGTACTGCCCCTAGACCCTGTAGACTGGCATCGGTATGTAGTTGAAAGGGCAGATTGTAGTCCGCATATGCCAAGATGGGGGGTGAAGTCAAGGCACCCTTTAGGGCTTGGAAGGATTCTTCCTGGCTGGGTCCCCAGCTGATGGGTCGTCCTCTGGGGCCGTTGGTGGTCCCTCGAAGCAGTTCGTGCAAGGGTGCAGCAAGCCGGGCGAAGTTTCTTACGAACCGGCGGTAGTAGCCGGCTAACCTCAGGAAGGCCCTGACCTCTCTGACGTTCGTAGGCTGTGGCCAGTCCCGCACGGCGGCTATTTTTCTCCGAAGACGGCTGTACACCTTCGGCCGAGATCCGGTGACCCAGGTAATTGATCTCGGGCTGCAGAAGACGGCACTTGCTGGGTTTCAACTTCAGGCCATGTTCTCTCAACCTACGAAACACACGGCCCAGCTGTTGCAGGTGTTCTTCAAATGTGGCCGAATAGACTACGATGTCGTCCAGGTAAATGAGGGATGTCCTCCGACTCGAGTTGAGTACGCCGGAAGAACATATACCGTAATGTTCCCGCATATGTGGTCGGCCCATAGGTGTTCTCCAGCACCCGCACCAAGTCATCCAACGTACGCCGGCCCCTAACCGTCTCCAGCCTGACTGTCGTCCACGCCTCCCCCTCTAATGTTAGCATGGCCATTTCTGCTAAGGTCTTAGGATCAATGTTATACATCTCCCCCACTATCTTAAGTTGTTCGGTCCATTCAGTTACAGGATAGTTCCGTCCGTTAAACTTCCTCACCTGATTGACAATAGATGCCGGGGGAGCTGTCCGGTTATAAGTTACTACCGGGAGGAGATTCTGTTGATCACACATCCTGCCGACTACGCCAGATGTAGCGACCGGTGGTAAGGCCGTGGGTGTGTGTGTGTATGTCTTGCTTCAACAGAATCTCCATACTCAGATTTAACCGGTAGTAACATCTCTTTACTGTAAAACATATCTATAACACAGTCAACTGATCTAGCTGTACACATGTATATGGTGGGGTCTCTGGATCTTCACTTTATCCGGGTGCGCAGCAAGAAGAAGAAAAAGAAAACAAACAAAATGGAGATCTCTTTCCCTAACTTTCCCTCAAATCACGTACCAGTCTATCCCAGAAGAAGATGTCGCTCCCACGTGGCAGGCCTGGGATCTCACGATGACGGGTCCCGGTGCAGCGCTGAAGGGGGGGAAACTCCTCAGTCCTCCTCTTCGGTCTTCTTCCGCAGGTAACAGATTTTTGTTAGTCTCTCTCTCTGTCCCGGGGCACACAGATCAGGAGAAGGGAGATCACAGTAGCACAGATGGCTCCCTTATGTCGGTCACAGCCCCTGCACATGTAATCTGGTGGCAATGTCCTGAATTTGAGTTGGGCCCTCGGTAAGACAAGGTCCTGCAGACCGGGGTTTGCAACAGCGATCCTCACGGGGTATTTCTTCCCAAGAATCCGACTGCAAAAGAGCCCTATGTCGGGAGACACCACACGGTCTGTCCTGGCTGAGCTCTGAGTCTGTAATAATCTCCCGCCCTTTCTCTTCCTCAGCACAAGGCTGTTGTGGGAGGGGATCAGCAATCAATGTTTTTTTTTCCCTCTGCAGTCATTTCAGCAATTGTCCACAAGGGGGCAGTATCGGACTGTGTAATGTTCACTTCAGTGTCCATTTCAATAATAATACAGTCAGGACTACCCACTCCATTACACCTTACTAAGCTTCTGAATATGACTTATGTAGATGTGCTCTCTCCCCCCTCAAGGGAGTAAAGTGGCAGGAGAGCAAGGAAACTAACAGGGAATAACGGCAAGGCAACAGATGTGACAATGCTCCAAGAACTTCTCCAAATAGTAGCTGCACTGCTGCTAAAGGAACAACATATCTTCTTAACAAGAACAAGCTTTTCCATGAGTCAGAATACAAGTTCTATAACTGCCATGGAGTGAGGACAGTGGTGGGTAGATATAGCAGATGGGAGAGATCATCACAAGCTGCAGCTGAAATGAAAGCTCAGAGAATTATTAGGGAAGGGGTACTTAACCTCAGCAAAACAGTCAAGTGAGCCGTACAGAAGGCCTGGGGTCAATTAAATGCTGATAACTCCTGACTTCAGATACCTTAGAGGTGACATCAGGACACACACTCATGACACTTTCCCTTTGAAGGAGATGACAGGCGAAACCAATAGTCAGTTAGAAACTGGTGTTTTTTATTTGTTTTTAATTAATTCTAGTGATTTTATAAGAAAAAACAATAGTGATTCTATGTCGGGTTGTTCTTTAAGGGATACTCGTGATTGTGTTAATTACTTGGCCACCTGCTAATCTCAGTGGGATTGATGGTAACATCATTGGATGATAATAAATACAATGATGCTGAAAGGATACTGATTGCTTCACAATGTATATTATGTCTATTAGGGGTTTTTGGTGAATTCTTCATCTACACACAGTTTTCTATTTACTGGAATAATGTTGCACATTTTCGGGGACGTGTTCCCCATACACAGGTATTAGGATTTCTTTCCTCTCATAAATTCAGGACTTGCTAATTATTGACATTCCTGAGGGATTACTCAGTGCTGGCCCGGATCCTGGCAGAACATTTCGGTGCCCTCTCCGGCACATCACAGGAGCAGAGATATTACCACTTATCTGGGAGCTTCAAATAACCTGTGTGTATGGAGGGATTGGACGGAGATGAGAGGGGCAGCCGCTGCGTGGTCAGCCGTGGTCATCAAATCTTATTACAGTACGACTGAACCGGCTTAGATTACACCAGCAGTAATGTCACTGAGGGGTGCTGATACTGGGATTATACTATGGAAACTACATCACATTACTGATCCCGAGTTACCTCCTGTATTATACTCCAGAGCTGCACTCACTATTCTGCTGGTGCAGTCACTGTGTACATACATTACATTACTGATCCTGAGTTACCTCCTGTATTATACTCCAGAGCTGCACTCACTATTCTGCTGGTGCAGTCACTGTGTACATACATTACATTACTGATCCTGAGTTACCTCCTGTATTATACTCCAGAGCTGCACTCACTATTCTGCTGGTGGAGTCACTGTGTACATACATTACATTACTGATCCTGAGTTACCTCCTGTATTATACTCCAGAGCTGCACTCACTATTCTGCTGGTGCAGTCACTGTGTACATACATTACATTACTGATCCTGAGTTACCTCCTGTATTATACTCCAGAGCTGCACTCACTATTCTGCTGGTGCGGTCACTGTGTACATACATTACATTACAGATCCTGAGTTACCTCCTGTATTATACTCCAGAGCTGCACTCACTATTCTGCTGGTGCAGTCACTGTGTACATACATTACATTACAGATCCTGAGTTACCTCCTGTATTATACTCCAGAGCTGCACTCATTATTCTGCTGGTGCAGTCACTGTGTACATACATTACATTACTGATCCTGAGTTACCTCCTGTATTATACTCCAGAGCTGCACTCACTATTCTGCTGGTGCAGTCACTGTGTACATACATTACATTACTGATCCTGAGTTACCTCCTGTATTATACTCCAGAGCTGCACTCACTATTCTGCTGGTGTAGTCACTGTGTACATACATTACATTACTGATCCTGAGTTACCTCCTATATTATACTCCAGAGCTGCACTCACTATTCTGCTGGTGTAGTCACTGTGTACATACATTACATTACTGATCCTGAGTTACCTCCTGTATTATACTCCAGAGCTGCACTCACTATTCTGCTGGTGCAGTCACTGTGTACATACATTACATTACTGATCCTGAGTTACCTCCTATATTATACTCCAGAGCTGCACTCACTATTCTGCTGGTGCAGTCACTGTGTATATACATTACATTACTGATCCTGAGTTACCTCCTGTATTATACTCCAGAGCTGCACTCACTATTCTGCTGGTGCAGTCACTGTGTACATACATTACATTACTGATCCTATACTGATCCTCCTGTATTATACTCTAGAGCTGCACTCACTATTCTGCTGGTGCAGTCACTGTGTACATACATTACATTACTGATCCTGAGTTACCTCCTGTATTATACTCCAGAGCTGCACTCACTATTCTGCTGGTGCAGTCACTGTGTACATACATTATATTACTGATCCTGAGTTACCTCCTATATTATACTCCAGAGCTGCACTCACTATTCTGCTGGTGCAGTCACTGTATACATACATTACATTACTGATCCTGAGTTACCTCCTGTATTGTACTCCAGAGCGGAACTCACTATTCTGCTGGTGCAGTCACTGTGTACATACATTACATTACTGATCCTGAGTTACCTCCTGTATTATACTCCAGAGCTGCACGCACTATTCTGCTGGTGCAGTCACTGTGTACATACATTACATTACTGATCCTGAGTTACCTCCTGTATTATACTCCAGTGCTGCACTCACTATTCTGCTGGTGCAGTCACTGTGTACATACATTACATTACTGATCCTGAGTTACCTCCTGTATTATACTCCAGAGCTGCACTCACTATTCTGCTGGTGCAGTCACTGTGTACATACATTACTGATCCTGAGTTACCTCCTGTATTATACTCCAGAGCTGCACTCACTATTCTGCTGGTGTAGTCACTGTGTACATACATTACATTACTGATCCTGAGTTACCTCCTGTATTATACTCCAGAGCTGCACTCACTATTCTGCTGGTGCAGTCACTGTGTACATACATTACATTACTGATCCTGAGTTACCTCCTATATTATACTCCAGAGCTGCACTCACTATTCTGCTGGTGCAGTCACTGTGTATATACATTACATTACTGATCCTGAGTTACCTCCTGTATTATACTCCAGAGCTGCACTCACTATTCTGCTGGTGCAGTCACTGTGTACATACATTACATTACTGATCCTATACTGATCCTCCTGTATTATACTCTAGAGCTGCACTCACTATTCTGCTGGTGCAGTCACTGTGTACATACATTACATTACTGATCCTGAGTTACCTCCTGTATTATACTCCAGAGCTGCACTCACTATTCTGCTGGTGCAGTCACTGTGTACATACATTATATTACTGATCCTGAGTTACCTCCTGTATTATACTCCAGAGCTGCACTCACTATTCTGCTGGTGAAGTCACTGTATACATACATTACATTACTGATCCTGAGTTACCTCCTGTATTATACTCCAGAGCTGCACTCACTATTCTGCTGGTGCAGTCACTGTGTACATACATTACATTACTGATCCTGAGTTACCTCCTGTATTATACTCCAGAGCTGCACTCACTATTCTGCTGGTGCAGTCACTGTGTACATACATTACATTACTGATCCTGAGTTACCTCCTGTATTATACCCCAGAGCTGCACTCACTATTCTGCTGGTGCAGTCACTGTGTACATACATTACATTACTGATCCTGAGTTACCTCCTGTATTATACTCCAGAGCTGCACTCACTATTCTGCTGGTGCAGTCACTGTGTACATACATTACATTACTGATCCTGAGTTACCTCCTGTATTATACCCCAGAGCTGCACTCACTATTCTGCTGGTGCAGTCACTGTGTATATACATTACATTACTGATCCTGAGTTACCTCCTGTATTATACTCCAGAGCTGCACTCACTATTCTGCTGGTGCAGTCACTGTGTACATACATTACATTACTGATCCTGAGTTCCCTCCTGTATTATACTCCAGAGCTGCACTCACTATTCTGCTGGTGCAGTCACTGTGTACATACATTACATTACTGATCCTGAGTTACCTCCTGTATTATACTCCAGAGCTGCACTCACTATTCTGCTGGTGCAGTCACTGTGTACATACATTACATTACTGATCCTGAGTTACCTCCTGTATTATACCCCAGAGCTGCACTCACTATTCTGCTGGTGCAGTCACTGTGTACATACATTACATTACTGATCGTCGTCAGAGCGTGGGGGCGGGGCCAATCTTCGCGCCCTCTGCACAGTCACGCCCCTTCTTTTCCCGCCTTTTCGCGCAGCGATGGCGGACCAAACGTACAGTTCGATATTTACAGTCAATAAATAGCACACAATACCCGTGATAACGGGCCTGCTCGTATCCTGTTCGTGACGCCAAATTCTGACTCACCGTAGCCGGGGGTACACGTAGCGGGCGTTGTTTCTCCTCCAGTCACGGAACCGCGCCTGCGGTAGTGTAGGCCCGGTGGTCCAGATCAATAGGGGAATGGCGGAACAGTGGGGGTGATTTGTCTTCGTGACGCCACCTGCGGGTGTTCTGGTAACTTTACCAGCGCTGTTCGGGTCTCCGGGGGATGTTATACAGCGAGATGGAACGCTCCCCACAGGATGAGCGGGAATCCCCGGAGCCGGGAGCTGCGCAAGATGTTGTGAGGCAGCTGCGAGATGCTGCGCGCTGAATCCAGGAGTAATGTACAACCACACAAAGTCTCTTTTAGGTACCTTTACTGGATGGTAGTCAGGTACACTCGGACCGGGATAGTGAAGTTGGCACTTCTGGAGGTTCACAGCAGTGTTAGGCTTCCTTTCTCTAGTTCTCTCTCTAAAGGTACCGTCACACAGGGACATATCGCCGGCGATGTTGTTGGCGATCGCGGGAGCGCGCATCCCAGACAACATCGCCGGTGAGATGTCAGACTGAGCAACTTAGCGGCGATGTCGCCGGCTAGTTGCCGCGGCTATCGCTCGCTGAGTTGCCCAGCAACCCAGCAAGCGATCACTCGCAATGTTAGATATAGGCGGAATCGCCCGTAACATTGCGGGTTGCCGCGTTACACAGGGCGATCAGGCAGGATTGCCTGAGCAACATCGCCAGGTTTCCCAACATGGTTGGGAAACCTGGCGATGTGACTCAGGCGATTCATCGCCTGATTATCGCCCTGTCACACGCGGCAATTCGCCGGCAATGTCGCCGCAACCTGGCCACGCCCCTCGGTTGCCGGCAACATCGCCGGCGATATGTCCCTGTGTGACGGTACCTTGAGGTCGGGTGGATGTGGAATCCAGCCGGACCGGGCAGTGTATCCAATGGAACTTGCTTCACCTGGTTATCAGCACTGAGGGCACTGTAAAAGGGTCTGAGCAGGATCAGTACTCTCCCCTGGGCTCTCGTGGGTGGGTGCATCAGGTGGAACAGGTGGCTAAACCTCCTGTTGATGGTGCTGGTTCTCTGTGGTGGCTGGGCAGCTCTCACAGCTTCGGTTCCAGTAACCGGATGGTTTGGAAAGAGTTGGATTAACTCTGTATTCCTGAGAGGTGATCTCCTTCTTCCTATTATCCCAATTGCAGGGATCTCCACTGGCTAACAGGCTGGATGGGCCTAGTGTGTTCCTCATAGGGTGGAGGTTTCACACAGGCTGGCAGCTCTTGTAGCGTCTACCACACTCTGAAGTTTCTCCCTCCAAGACTCTATTTATAGGGGGAACTGGCTCAAGGTCACCAGTGGAGCTCCCCCTAGAGGCTCGGGGTGAAACCAGGTGTTCTAAGTGTTGTTGTGTTTGTGGGTTTTGCTTTGCTGTTACTTACTCCATTTGTGCTCTAAGGATTTCTGTGGTGCCCAACAGGTGCCAGGGTGCCACAGGTACCCTGCGACTGCAACTAAAGGGCGCCTCTTAGGAAAGGAGTGACCCAGAGTCTGAAGGGGGTTAATCCAGGACTGGTTGGAGCCTGCTGGAGGCCCAGGTCCCCACCGGCGTACTGGAGCCGAGGCAGCTAGTAAAAGGTCTACCTACAGACCGGCAAGCTGAGGGCCTGACACAAGGGAGCCACAGCACCCCTAAAAAAGCCCAACATCTGTCCCGCAGCTGGGTCCACGACACGACAAGTAAGAGACTTTAGGTAACAGACCCCGAGGACTAGAGTCTTGACTCAAGAGGGGCAAATACAGACAGAGACAAAGGGACAGGACCAGGAACGCCATATTAAAGGCACCACTGCCAGACTCTGCAAAGTCCTCCAAGAAATGCGTCTACCAACCCTGTTCCACCAGACTGTGCTGAGTACCTTAACATCTGCCCGGTGCCAGTAAAGAACTGTTGGAGCTAATCTGGACTCTGTCTCAGTTATTCACTGCCCAGAGGGCTTCTACAATACCATCGAGGTGAAAACTACTACTCCCCTTATCCACCCCGCTGCCCTGAGGTAAAGCTCTACCTGTGGGGAGCTGTACTACCAAGCAGCATTTACATCACCTCAGTTGCCGGCCGCAGCGCTGGTAACCCAATTACCAGGTACCACAGGTGGCGTCACGTTACCATTTCCCCATCATCATCACCCCCATCCCGCCATTGAGGGTCCAGGGCATGAAAACGGGAACTGACCAGCCGTGATCCCCCACTGAAGTAACCCCCTGTCCCAGTATCCAAGTATCCCCTACCCTGTCGACCGACTCATGATCATACCACATTTCTTTTCCTGAAGGACAGGGATCACAGAATATAAGAGTATACAGACATTACAGTGATGGATCACAGAATATAAGAGTATACAGACATTACAGCCGGGTAACACAGAATATAAGAGTATACAGACATTACAGCTGGGAATCACAGAATATAAGAGTATACAGACATTACAGCCAGGGATCACAGAATATAAGAGCATACAGACATTACAGCCGGGGATCACAGAATATAAGAGTATACAGACAATACAGCCAGGGATCACAGAATATAAGAGTATACAGACATTACAGCCAGGGATCACAGAATATAAGAGTATACAGATATCACAGCCGGGGATCACAGAATAGAAGAGTATAAAGACATTACAGTGATGGATCACAGAATATAAGAGTATACAGACATTACAGCCGGGTAACACAGAATATAAGAGTATACAGACATTACAGCCAGGCATCACAGAATATAAGAGTATACAGACATTACAGCTAGGGATCACAGAATATAAGAGTATACAAACATTACAGCCAGGGATCACAGAATATAAGAGTATACAGACATTACAGCCGGGAATCACAGAATATAAGAGTATACAGACATTACAGCTGAGGATCACAGAATATAAGAGTATACAGAGACATTACAGCTGGGGATCACTGAATATAAGAGTATACAGACATTACAGCTGGGGATCACAGAATATAAGAGTATACAGACATTACAGCCGGTTAACACAGAATATAAGAGTGTACAGACATTACAGCCAGGGATCACAGAATATAAGAGTATACAGACATTACAGCTGGGGATCACAGAATATAAGAGTATACAGACATTACAGCCGGGGATCACAGAATATAAGAGTATACAGACAATACAGCCGGGGATCACAGAATATAAGAGTATACAGACATTACAGTGATGGATCACAGAATATAAGAGTATACAGACATTACAGCCGGGTAACACAGAATATAAGAGTACACAGACATTACAGCCAGGGATCACAGAATATAAGAGTATACAGACATTACAGCCGGGATCACAGAATATAAGAGTATACAGACATTACAGCTGGGAATCACAGAATATAAGAGTATACAGACATTACAGCCAGGGATCACAGAATATAAGAGTATACAGACATTACAGCCGGGGATCACAGAATATAAGAGTATACAGACAATACAGCCAGGGATCACAGAATATAAGAATATACAGACATTACAGCCAGGGATCACAGAATATAAGAGTATACAGACATTACAGCCGGAGATCACAGAATATAAGAGTATACAGACATCACAGCCGGGGATCACAGAATAGAAGAGTATAAGGACATTACAGTGATGGATCACAGAATATAAGAGTATACAGACATTACAGCCGGGTAACACAGAATATAAGAGTATACAGACATTACAGCCAGGCATCACAGAATATAAGAGTATACAGACATTACAGCTAGGGATCACAGAATATAAGAGTATACAGACATTACAGCCAGGGATCACAGAATATAAGAGTATACAGACATTACAGCCGGGAATCACAGAATATAAGAGTATACAGACATTACAGCTGAGGATCACAGAATATAAGAGTATACAGAGACATTACAGCTGGGGATCACTGAATATAAGAGTATACAGACATTACAGCCAGGGATCACAGAATATAAGAGTATACAGACATTACAGCCAGGGATCACAGAATATAAGAGTATACAGACATTACAGCCAGGGATCACAGAATATAAGAGTATACAGACATTACAGCCAGGGATCACAGAATATAAGAGTATACAGACATTACAGCCGGGGATCACAGAATATAAGAGTATACAGACATTACAGCCGGGGATCACAGAATATAAGAGCATACAGACATTACAGCCGGGGATCACAGAATATAAGAGTATACAGACATTACAGCCGACCATCATCATCCGACCAGGACTTTGTTTCTCGCTGCGCGCGACCAGTTCATTGTCCCATTAGGATGCTGACGTGCTGGCCCTCGGTCAACGGATATATACTGTAATAGTTATCTAGCTTTTCTTTAAAGTCAGTGAGGGTATTGGGCTCAACTGCGTATTGTGGCAGCCACGTCACTCCCAGAATGTACGGCATCAGGAACGGCATGATCAGTGACATCCCTTGCACTGCAGCACCGCTGGGTGCTCCGTCTGCTCCGGGGGCAATGCCGTCCACTAGCTGCGACATCTTTCCGCCCCCTTAGTTACCGTATATACTCGCGTATAAGCCGAGTTTTTCAGCCCAAAAATTGGGCTGAAAAGTACTCCCTCGGCTTATACGCGAGTACACCAACGCAAGTGCCGCCAAACCGCCCGCCCGCCATCATGAGTATACATGCGCCCCCCCTCATCAATATCCAGGGCTCCCCCTTGCAGCCCACACCTGTAAAGGAAGATCCTTATACTTACACCTTCGCCCGCCGCCGGCCCCGCTCTGCACCGCGCTCCTCCATCTTCTTCCGTCTTCCTCCTCGGTCGCACAGGCAATGACGTCAGCCTGTGCGAGTCATTGCCTGTGCGACCGAGGAGGAAGACGGAAGAAGATGGAGGAGCGCGGTGCAGAGCGGGGCCGGCGGCGGGCGCAGGTGTAAGTATAAGGATCTTCCTTTACAGGTGTGGGCTGCAAGGGGGGGCCCTGGATACTGATAGGGAGGGGGGCGCATGTATACTCATGGTGGCGGGCGGGCGGCCGGTATATCGCTGCGGCTGCTGCCATGTATACCCCTGGGGCTGCTGCCATGTATACCCCTGGGGCTGCTGCCATGTATACCCCTGGGGCTGCTGCCATGTATACCCCTGGGGCTGCTGCCATGTATACCCCTGGGGCTGCTGCCAAGTATACCCCTGGGGCTGCTGCCATGTATACCCCTGGGGCTGCTGCCATGTATACCCCTGGGGCTGCTGCCATGTATACCCCTGGGGCTGCAGCTATGTATACCCCTGGGGCTGCTGCCATGTATACCCCTGGGGCTGCTGCCATGTATACCCCTGGGGCTGCTGCCATGTATACCCCTGGGGCTGCTGCCATGTATACCCCTGGGGCTGCTGCCGTGTATACCCCTGGGGCTGCTGCCGTGTATACCCCTGGGGCTGCTGCCGTGTATACTCCTGGGGCTGCTGCCGTGTATATTCCTGGGGCTGCTGCTGCTATGTATACCCCTGGGGCTGCTGCTATGTATACCCCTGGGGCTGCTGCCGTGTATACTCCTGGGGCTGCTGCTGTGTATACTCCTGGGGCTGCTGCTGTGTATACCCCTGGGGCTGCTGCTGTGTATACTCCTGGGGCTGCTGCCATGTATACCCCTGGGGCTGCTGCTGTGTATACCCCTGGGGCTGCTGCTATGTATACTCCTGGGGCTGCTGCTGTGTATACTCCTGGGGCTGCTGCTGTGTATACTCCTGGGGCTGCTGCTGTGTATACCCCTGGGGCTGCTGCTATGTATACCCCTGGGGCTGCTGCCATGTATACCCCTGGGGCTGCTGCTGTGTATACTCCTGGGGCTGCTGCTGTGTATACTCCTGGGGCTGCTGCTGTGTATACCCCTGGGGCTGCTGCTATGTATACCCCTGGGGCTGCTGCTATGTATACTCCTGGGGCTGCTGCTGTGTATACCCCTGGGGCTGCTGCTGTGTATACCCCTGGGGCTGCTGCTGTGTATACCACTGGGGCTGCTGCTGTAACACTGCTGGGGCCTGTATATACCACTGGGGGGGCCTGTATACCACACTGCTGGGGGCTGTATACCTGTGCTGAGGTCCACCCTCGGCTTATACACGAGTCAATAGGTTTTCCCAGGTTTTGGGGGCAAAAGTAGGGGGGTCGGCTTATACACGGGTCGGCTTATACACGAGTATATACGGTAATTATGACCCTTCCGGTCTTTCACTTCCATCGGGATGTACAATTTTTGTTCTGCTGTGGGACAAGGTTTCTCAACCCCACCGGATCTTGTCAGAGCGTAGGTCGGGCCTTGCTTCGTGCTCTTTGGAGGGCACTGCCCACGGTGATACGACCTTTCTGCCTCCTGTGCGCCGCACGCGACAACAGTGACGACAGTCCAAAGCACATATTTCACACAATTTACGGCACGCAGTACCCAATTTAACGGGCACGGGATCCTGTTCGTGATGCCAGGAACTGAGGTGCTACTATGCCGGGGGGTACTCAGGAACCGGATCGCTGATACTGTCTCTTGGGAGTCACGGGGGTCGTGATCCGGTCCTGTGGCCTGGGCGTCAGTTGAAAAAGGGGATATGTACAGGGAGTTTTCATGATCCCACTTGTAGTATGTGGTCAGTGGGGACCACCTCTGCTGCAGAACCTCCGGGGATGATAGGTAGCAGCAGAGATGGGACGGCTCTCCACGGGTAAAGCTAATCCCCGGGGCAGGGTAAATAGTCTAGGCGTGAGATGTCGGACGATGGATGCAAGTAACAGGCAGACTCACGGTTTTTGTACTTTCTCAGTCCTTTACTGGAGCAGATGGTAAAAGCTGTCCACGGAGTCTTGAGAGCAACTTAGAGTAATTCTCACCCGGTTGGGTCTTTGGCTCCCTTACTGCGCTTGCAATTTGGCTCCTGTTGCTGCTTAAGCTTAGCTGCCGACCCTGTCACGTCCTGTGAGGTACCGGTATGACAGGCAACTCGAGTCCTTTCCTCTACCCTTGTTCCCAGGTGTCAGTGTCTCTGAACTCTGTGCTTTGCTGTGTTTCTGGTACAGTGTAGCTGGAGAATTTGGAATCCCCACTTTCCGGTGTTGACTGCCGGGATGTGTGACCCTGCACAGTCTCGGACTCCGGTGTCCATTCTATGCGCCTTTCCTCTGGGGAGAGCTCGGAGTTGCTCAGCCTCCCAGGTGTGTTCTTGCTTTTCCTTTCCTCAGACCCTAGCCTTAGGCCTGGAACTTAGCTAGCGACTCTGGGATGAGCTTAGCACTGCCCCTTTACACTCAGCTCCTCTTCACAGTCCTCCCAGGAACTGCACTAAGTAACCCCTTCCCAGACTAGAATATATAGGGGAGCTCACCCTGAACCCGGGCTTGGTCTCCCCCTCTGGCCTGGAGGTGTTGGTGTTGTGTGTGTTGCCTGATGAGAATACCCTTTTGTTGCTCTCTTGTGACACCACCACCTGGGGGCAGTGATCACAATGTAGCACTTTGACCGAGTGATGCCACCTACATACATTACAGCTGGGGATCACAGAATATAAGAATATACAAACGATATTGCATAGAAATCAGAGTTTTCTTGAAAGCTCCAGACATTTTCCTGTACTTCTTTACTGCTGGATAAAAGCGTCTTCTAAAAACTGGCGGTGAGATTGGGAGAAGTTCACATAGCAGGACCTGACCTCCATCATACTGGTGTCTAAGTGGAAATGGAGGTCTCTGCCATTACCGATCCAGCCATTATCTATTAATTTATGGATTGTTTGCTAAATATGGATTGTAGAAATAATTAGAAGCATGACCTCCCTTACCATGTTTGTGCACCGTCGATGCTGAACATGGACAACAACCATCCACTGTCCGGGTGCAATAACTTCCAAGAAGAAGTTTCAAAATTCCCGGTATCCAAACAGAAGGAAAGATGAAGCTGCACTCACCGGTAAAGTGTCTTCAAGCGTTTATTTGTTTAATCCATACAAACAAGGAACATGTGGGTAGATTGGAGGTTGCAAGCTATGATCTTGGACAACAGCTGTTTCGCATGCTGGTTGAAGCACACTTGCGTGTAAAACAGCTGTTGTCCCAGACTGCACCCCACATCATCCTATCTACCCGCATGTTTCTTATTTGTATGGATTAAACGCTTAAATATACCTTACTGGCCATTGTGGCTATGTACACGTGTTGTTTCTTGAAACTAAAATACGTTAAAGTCTAAAAAAAATGCCCCACCTGCTTGAGTGAAAATGCAAATACAAGAGAAAAACAATGGCAAAAATGTATAAAAAGTACAAGGTACACAAAAAACAGATCATTTTTCGATGATTTCTCCCTTTGGTAAGTTGCTCTTCGCTCTGTGCTGGATTTCACGTTTTTCCCCAAAGGAATCTAATGTCTTAGCGGCGGCTTCAAAGAATGACACTCTTTCTTTCATATCCATTAGTCTACGAAGGCCTTAAATTGACCTGGTCAAGAAAACATGTAAAGAAAATAATGATAATTACCATTACAGATCACTGCATGTCTTTACAGCTTTAAAATATTTGCCGAAATCTCCTTCTACAGCCACAGGGAGTAAAACATTTCAGATTTCTAAGCAAATGTGGTACAGTAAAACACACAGGGTCATCTAAACAAATACTGGCCCCGACAGATTATCTGTACTGATATACTGACCCCATGTCCAAAAATATAACTAATATAATAAATAGATATTCAATGTACAAGAATATAAATACTATAACACTGCCCCTATGTACAAGAATATAACTGCTATAATATTGCTCCTATGTACAAGAATATAACTACTATAATACTGCCCCTATGTACAAGAATATAACTACTATAATACTGCCCCTATGTACAAGAATATAACTACTATAATACTGCTCCTACATACAAGAATATAGCTACTATAATACTGCCTTTATGTACAAGAATATAACTACTATAATATAATACTGCCCCTATGTACAAGAATATAACTACTATAACACTGCCCCTATGTACAAGAATATAACTACTATAATACTGCCCCTATGTACAAGAATATAACTACTATAATACTGCCCCTATATACAAGAATATGACTACTATAATACTGCTCCTATATACAAGAATATAACTACTATAATACTGCCCCTATATACAAGAATATAACTACTATAATACTGCTCCTATATACAAGAATATAACTACTATAATACTGCTCCTATATACAAGAATATAACTACTATAATACTGCCCCTATGTACAAGAATATAACTACTATAATACTGCTCCTATATACAAGAATATAACTACTATAATACTGCTCCTATATACAAGAATATAACTACTATAATACTGCTCCTATGTACAAGAATATAACTTCTATAATTCTGCCCCTATGTACAAGAATATAACTACTATAATACTGCCCTTATGTACAAGAATATAACTACTATAATACTGCTCCTATGTACAAGAATATAACTACTATAATATTGCCCCTATGTACAAGAATATAACTACCATAATACTGCTCCTATATACAAGAATATAACTACTATAATACTGCTCCTATGTACAAGAATATAACTACTATAATACTGCCCCTATGTACAAGAATATAGCTACTATAATACTGCCTCTATGTACAAGAATATAACTACTATAATACTGCCCCTTATGTACAAGAATATAACTACTATAATACTGCCTCTATGTACAAGAATATAACTACTATAATACTGCTCCTATGTACAAGAATATAACTACTATAATACTGCCTCTATGTACAAGAATATAACTACTATAATACTGCTCCTATGTACAAGAATATAACTACTATAATACTGCTCCTATGTACAAGAATATAACTACTATAATACTGCCCCTATGTACAAGAATATAACTACTATAATACTGCTCCTATGTACAAGAATATAACTACTATAATACTGCTCCTATATACAAGAATATAACTACTATAATACTGCCACTATATACAAGAATATAACTACTATAATACTGCACCTATATACAAGAATATAACTACTATAATACTGCTCCTATGTACAAGAATATAACTACTATAATACTGCCCCTATGTACAAGAATATAACTACTATAATACTGCTCCTATGTACAAGAATATAACTACTATAATACTGCTCCTATGTACAAGAATATATCTACTATAATACTGCCCCTATGTACAAGAATATAACTACTATAATACTGCCCCTATATACAAGAATATAGCTACTATAATACTGCTCCTATGTACAAGAATATAACTACTATAATACTGCCACTATATACAAGAATATAGCTACTATAATACTGCACCTATATACAAGAATATAACTACTATAATACTGCTCCTATGTACAAGAATATAACTACTATAATACTGCCCCTATGTACAAGAATATAATTACTATAATACTGCTCCTATGTACAAGAATATAACTACTATAATACTATATCGTTACTCTGATCGGTTTTAGGTGATTTGTGACCTGCAGCTGTTCCAGTTTTTCACTCAGGCTCTCCGGAGGTCACAGCTCAATATAAGTCTGTGACACTTTCTCTGGCCTAGTTCTGGCTTTCATGGACTTACATTAGGTACAACAAGAATGACTACACTCCTAAGAAAAATGTCCAAATTATGCCCAGTTAGCCAATTTCCCTCCTCAGTGTCATGTGACTCATTAGTTACAAGGTCTCAGGTGTGACTTAAACTCTATGGAGCATTTGTGGAACCTCCTCAAATGGGAGGAGAAGGAATGCAAGGTCTCTAACATCCACCAGCTCCGCGATGTCCTCATGGAGGATGGGAGAGGATCCAGCGGCTCCTGTGATGCTCTAGTGACCACCATGTCCAAGAGGATAAAGGCAGTGCTTGAAAATAATGGAGGCCACACAGAATATTGGCACTTTGGGCACAATTTGGCTATTATCACATAGGGGTGTACTCACTTTTGTTGCCAGCAGTTTTTCCATTAATGGCTGCAGGGGCTGGCTGGAGCATTAATGGCTGCAGGGGCTTACCTGATCCGAGACCTCCAGCGTCATGTACTATCGCCGTGCCGGCCGCAAAGCAACTCCCGCGGCCGGGCCGTTTCGCGTCATGTGCCGGCCGCAAAGCGACTCCCGCGGCCGGGCCGTTTCGCGTCATGTGCCGGCCGCAAAGCGACGCCCGCGGCCGGCCCGTTTCTGTAGGGGGCGGCCCTAGATGTGGACTATACCACCAGCCCAGGGGGCACTTGCCCCCCTGCCACCTGGGCCAGCCCGCCCCTGAATGGCTGTGAGTTGAGTTATCTGAGGGCACCAAATTTACTGTTATACAAGCCGTACAGTGACTACTTTACATTGTATCAAAGGGTCATCTGTTCAGTGATGACCCATTAAAAGACATAAAATATTTACAAAAAGGGGTGTACACACTTTTGTGATATGATGCACATCTGTCCTATAGATCTTTAATATTATTTACATAAGAAGAAAATAATGGATTTCTGTAGAATTGCAGGTAAATTATGTCAACATTCTATGACTGATATAGACGGCTGAGGAGGGTTGGTCCTAATGAAGGGTTCACTTTATACATTTTATTGGGCGGTGCCCAATTATACGGAATACTCTGGCAAAATTAAATGAATAAATATATCAATATTACATCTTGGTAACTGTTTGATGAAGGGAAGTTTCTTGAAGAATTGAGTTGACTTCTTCATGGGCTTAAAGACTTTCTTGAGTGTTCCTTGTAATGATACAGTATGAAGCTGAAGATCCGGAGCCCAACATGGACAGACGATCTTTAATCATTATCTTTCTTCTGCGAGTTCTCTGTGGATTGTGTCATTGACCTTTATGGTATTTTATGTTATTCCTCCTTACATTTCCATGTCATGTTCTTGGACCAAGGACAAAATCTTGAACTGTTGCATTTACAACTGAGATAAATCACAATCTACAATGTAAATGTTTAATTTCTCAGGGTTTTTGCAATAAAAAAGAAAATTCTTCAGTAAAACCAAAAATAACATCATCATTTTACAATGGAATGTTCCAGATATGTGATTCATCTGCACAATCTGTCATTATAAGAGCGTCCATCTGTGAATTCCTCTACATAGGAGCAGTATTATAGTAGTTATATTTCTTGTATATAGGGGCAATATTATAGTAGTTATATTCTTGTACATAGGGGCAGTATTATAGTAGTTATATTCTTGTACATAGGAGAGATAGTTATATTGATAGCATTTGAGTATATCTTGTACATAGGGGCAGTTTATTGAATTTGTAGATTTGTAGTTATTCTGTACATGGAGCAGTATGATCTTATATTCTTGTACATAATACGATATTATAAGTTTCTTGTACATATGGAGCAGTATTATAGTATTTATATTCTTGTACATAGTGCAGTATATATTAACTTGCAGGTATTATATAGTTATTCTCTGTACATAGTCAGTATTATAGTAGTTATATTCTTGTTACATAGAAGCAGTATTATAGTAGTTATATTCTTGATATAGGCAATTTAGATATATTTGACAACATATATATAGTTATTTTACATGGAGCGTATTGTTAATTCTTGTATATAGGAGCAGTATTATAGTAGTTATATTCTTTACATAGGGGCAGTATTATATTTAATGTACATACAATTAAGTGTTTCTGAGGCAAGAATTGTGGGGGGGGGGAGGCAGTATTATAGTAGTTATATCTTGTAATAGGAGCAGTATTATAGTAGTTATATTCTTGTATAGCAGTATTATAGAGTTATATTCTGTACTAGGCAGTATTATAGTAGTTATATTCTTGTACATAAGAGCAGTATTATAGTAGTTATATTCTTGTAAAGAGCAGATTTGTAGTTATATCTTGTAAGGCGATATAGTATTATATTCTGTCAGGGCAGTATATATAGACTATATAGGGGGCAGTATTATAGTAGTTATATTCTTGTATAGGGGCAGTATTATAGTAGTTATATTCTTGTACATAGGGCAGTATTATAGTAGTTATATTCTTGTATATAGGAGCAGTATTATAGTAGTTATATTCTTGTATATAGGAGGCAGTATTATAGTAGTTATATTCTTATACATAGGGGCAGTATTATAGTTTATATTGAATAGGGCAGTATTATAGTAGTTTTTCTTGTATATAGGAGCAGTATTATAGTAGTTATATTCTTGTACATAGGGGCAATATTATAGTAGTTATTTATGTCTATAGGCGTATTATAGTTATATTGTACATAGGGGCAGTATTATAGTAGTTATATTCTTGTATATAGGAGCAGTTTTAGTAGTTATATTTGTATATGGACAGTTTATAGTAGTTATATTCTTGTATATAGGAGCAGTATTATAGTACTTATATTCTTGTACATAGGAGCAGTATTATAGTAGTTATATTCTTGTACATAGGAGCAGTATTATAGTAGTTATATTCTTGTACATAGGGGCAGTATTATAGTAGTTATATTCTTGTACATAGGAGCAGTATTATAGTAGTTATATTCTTGTACATAGGGGCAGTATTATAGTAGTTATATTCTTGTACATAGGAGCAGTATTATAGTAGTTATATTCTTGTACATAGGGGCAGTATTATAGTAGTTATATTCTTGTACATAGGAGCAGTATTATAGTAGTTATATTCTTGTACATAGGGAGCAGTATTATAGTAGTTATATTCTTGTATATAGGGGCAGTATTATAGTAGTTATATTCTTGTACATAGGGGCAGTATTATAGTAGTTATATTCTTGTACATAGGAGCAGTATTATAGTAGTTATATTCTTGTACATAGGAGCAGTATTATAGTAGTTATATTCTTGTACATAGGGGCAGATTATAGTAGGTATATTCTTGTACATAGGGGCAGTATTATAGTAGTTATATTCTTGTACATAGGAGCAGTATTATAGTAGTTATATTCTTGTACATAGGGGCAGTATTATAGTAGTTATATTCTTGTACATAGGAGCAGTATTATAGTAGTTATATTCTTGTACATAGGGGCAGTATTATAGTAGTTATATTCTTGAATAAAGGGGCAGTATTATAGTAGTTATATTCTTGCACATAGCGACAGTATTATAGTAGTTATATTCTTGTCCATAGGGGGCAGTATTATAGTAGTTATATTCTTGTACATAGGGGCAGTATTATAGTAGTTATATTCTTGTACATAGGGGCAGTATTATAGTAGTTATATTCTTGTACATAGGAGCAATATTATAGTAGTTATATTCTTGTACATAGGAGCAGTATTATAGTAGTTATATTCTTGTCCATAGGGGGCAGTATTATAGTAGTTATGTTTTTGTACATAGGAGCAGTATTATTGTAGTTATATTCTTGTACATAGGAGAAGTATTATAGTAGTTATATTCTTGTACATAGGGGCAGTATTATAGTAGTTATATTCTTGTACATAGGAGCAGTATTATAGTAGTTATATTCTTGTACATAGGAGCAGTAGTAAAGTAGTTATATTCTTGTACATAGGAGCAGTATTATAGTAGTTATATTCTTGTACATAGGGGCAGTATTATAGTAGTTATATTTTTGTACATAGGAGCAGTATTATAATAGTTATATTCTTGTACATAGGAGCAGGGCCGTATTTGGAGTTCCTGCTGCCCTAGGCACAGTCAGTAGTCGCCCCCCCCCGCCATCACAGCTCCTCCCCCCGTTGCAGCCCCTCCCCATCATGGCTCCTCCCCCATTGTGGCCACTCCCCCTATAACGGACAATCTTCCCCCCTAGTCGCGGCCATCCCCCAAGCTTCATGTAGCTTCTCCCCCCCACATTTCATCATGTAGTACATATAAAAGGTTTGTCCAACCACACTCCAGAGACATACTGACAGGATATTTACATTGTGAGCCCCAATGGGGACAGTGTTGATCATGTATGTAAAGTGCTGTGGAGTTCATAGTGTAATATAAGTGCAAAAAATATTATTCTTAATAATATGTCACAATACCGGGATCTGAGGATCTTCTATTTCGAGGTCAGGGGCTCTCTGATGCCATGTCGCTGCTTGTCTCGCTGTCTTCCTCTTTTGACACTGCAGTGCGGTGAACAAGAGAGCATTAACTGGTTAATAACATGAAGCATGGAGTGTACTAACTGAGCCATACACCCTTCCCATACCATGAAGTATGGTGTGTACTAACTGAGCCATAAACCCTCCCCATACCATGTCCAGCAGACATTGTAGGATTACTATATGGATTTTATTATTAGGGTACGGACACACTGGCGTGAAACTCGGACAAGTGCAACGTGTGATTTTATCACATTGCACTCGGACCAATGTTAACCAATGTCTGAGAGCAGATTGTCGAGTGTTGGACGCTTTTTTCTCAGCCAGATTCTGGATGAGAAAAAAGTCACAACATTCTGCGACAGTCTGCGATTCACGCGCGAGACTCACCAATGCAAATCTATGGGTCCGACAAAATCACAGACAGCACACGGACCATCCAAGAGGCATAAGTTTTTTCCATGGATACATTATCATTCTGTAAATGAGAACACTGTAACATGTTCCTGTAAATGATTATGCAGTAATAGTTGCTGAGGAAAGAACAGATTGTACACAGATCTGAGAGAAATGTCAGACACTCGCACAGCAGTTGCCAAATGGACCAAAAACGGATGTCACTTGTCCGACTCCTGGATGAGAAACAGACCGATTTTAAGGCGGCGGGAGACTGTGCACCACCGTGTCCTCAGCTCCGTGCTGTGCATAGACAGTGTACCACCATGTCCTCAGCTCCGTGCTGTGCACAGTGTACCACCATGTCCTCAGCTCCGTGCTGTGCACTGTGTGCCACCTTGTCCTCAGCTACGTGCTGTGCATAGACAGTGTACCACCATGTCCTCAGCTCCGTGCTGTGCACAAACAGTGTGTCACCATGTCGTCAGCTCCGTGCTGTGCACAGTGTACCACCATGTCCTCAGCTCCGTGCTGTGCACAGACATGAGTGTGGCGCCCCTGCGTCCAGGAGGCCACAAAGGGAACTGCAGCCAGGCAGGTAGGACACTTGTTGCACACCAACACCCTCACAGCCCACATAACCCACGTGTAAGAGGAGGTAGCATCCAGCCCTGAGATTAGAAACTCTATGAGATTGAGGGGTGGTGGATTTAGAGGAGTGGGTTGGGCAAACACGTAGTCAGGTGACTTGACAGAATATAGGAAGGGGGAGGAGTGAAGGTGTTCAGTAGGCCGGAGTAGGCTGAACAGCAAAGACCAAGAGCAGCAGAGAAGCTGAGATGCAAAGGCCAGAGAACAGCAGCAGGTTGAGCTGAAGCTGAGCAGACAGAAAGACACACATGTTCTGGAAGAGTGAAGACAGACGGAGCGCAGAATCTGTACTGAGCCAGTGTGAGCCAGAGGAGAGAGAAAGCCCATCCAGAGTCAGATCCCCAGGAGTGTGCGAGAGCAGAGAAGGGACGGTGTAACCCGGGCCCTAGACACACAGCTAAAGCAATCCACTGCAGGCTGAGTAGCCCTCCTATATACCGAAGGGAACAGGGAGAGAAAGGAGCCTGGTAGAGCCTCGTGCTGGAGGACTGCTGGAGGCTGGGCTAAAGTAGAGTGTCGGCTCTAGAGGGGACCGTAGTTTATCCGGCATCCCCAAACAACACGACGGGGGGTCTGAGTTTCAGATTGAGATCCCTACCCTAAGGACAGGCAGCTCAGTGACACACTTAGGACTCACAGGAGCCCGAGTCACCGCCATACTGTCCAGTGTCGCACAACACGAAGTAAAGAGAACGTAACAGCCCGGAAAGGACATTGCAGATTGTGTGAGGGGTCACAGAGGGAGAGGCCTGGCTGCAGAGCAAAGGGAACCCGGAGAGGGAGAATGTGCCCGTGTACTTGAACTGTGTAAGAACTGTACTTGAACTGTGTAAGAACTGTACTTGAACTGTAAAGTAACTTGAAGTGCTGAGAGTAAAGCTTTGGAAAACCCTGGAACAGCTTCCCTTGTGTCTCTGCATGAAAGTGATTCTCCCCTAACAGGATTGCATCAGAAAGACCTCCACCTGCAGAGCCACAGCTACAGCCTGTCAGCACCAACACTGAGGAGAGATCCCTGCAGCGTCTGCGAAGTAAGTGTGATACACAACTCCACAATAGACTTAACCCTTACTGCCCCGGGGAATACAGTTCTACCCACTGGAGCTATTACATCTAAGCTGCCATTACATCGTCCCCGGAGGTTCTGCAGCAGCGGCGGCCCCCATCACTGGCCGCATCAAGTGGGTGGCGTCACGAGTGACATCCCCTGTAAATATCACCCCCTTTTGTGGCCAGGGCCCGGGACACGGTCCGGACCAGGACCACCCGTGACTTCCCCAGTAAAGACCCGGTCCGGTACCGAGTACCCTCGTCCCAGTGCGCTCGACAAGACATGTACCACCATGTCCTCAGCCCCGTGCTGTGCACAGTGTACCATGTCCTCAGCTCCGTGCTGTGCACAGACAGTGCACCACCATGTCCTCAGCTCCGTGCTGTGCACAGACAGTGCACCACCATGTCCTCAGCTCTATGCTGTGCACAGACAGTGCACCACCATGTCCTCAGCTCTATGCTGTGCACAGTGTACGGTACACTGTCTGTGCCCAGCACGGAGCTGAGACATGGTGGTACATGCACAGCACAGAGCTGGGACATGGTGGTACACTGTGCACAGCATGGAGCTGAGGACATGGTGGTACACTGTGCACAGCACTGAGCTGGGGACATGGTGGTACACTGTGCACAGCACGAAGCTGAGGACATGGTGGTACACTGTGCACAGCACAGTGCTGAGGACATGGTGGTACACTGCCTGTGCACAGCACAGAGCTGAAGACATGGTGGTACACTGTCTTGCACAGCACGGAGCTGAGGACATGGTGGTACACTGTGCACAGCACTGAGCTGGGGACATGGTGGTACACTGTGCACAGCACGAAGCTGAGGACATGGTGGTACACTGTGCACAGCACAGTGCTGAGGACATGGTGGTACACTGCCTGTGCACAGCACAGAGCTGAAGACATGGTGGTACACTGTCTATGCACAGCACGGAGCTGGGGACATGGTGGTACACTGTGCACAGCAGGGAGCTGGGGACATGGTGGTACACTGTCTGTGAACAGCACGGAGCTAAGAACATGGTGGTACACTGTCTATGCACAGCACAGAGCTGAGGACATGGTAGTACACTGTCCGTGCACAGCACGGAGCTAGGGAGATGGTAGTACACTGTCTATGCACAGCACAGAGCTAGGGAGATGGTGGTACACTATCTGTGCACAGCACAGAGCTGAGGACATCCCAGAAGAGACAGACAGGCCACAATGCGGCAAGACAACACTGAGCCCACCTGGGAGAACTACAACTCCCAGCACCCAACATCCTGGGACAGGCAGGAAAACTACAACTCCCAGCATGCCACACCCTGCCAACACAAGAAAATGGTGGCAGCTGCATGGAGGCAGACACATGGTACAGCCGTCATTATCACCACACACAGCACCAGCCACATTCCCAGTCCTCCTGCACCCCCGTCCTCCTCTCCTCTGTCCCTCCTGCTGCTTCTCTGTCCTACTGCTCCCCCGTCTTCCTCTCATCTGTCCCTCCTGGTGCTCCTGTCCTCCTGCACCCCTGTCCCTCCTGCTGCTCCTGTCCTCCTGCACCCCTGTCCTCCTCTCCTCTGTCCCTCCTGCTGCTCCTCTGTCCTCCTGCACCCCTGTCCTCCTCTCCTCTGTCCCTCCTGCTGCTCTTCTGTCCCTCCTGCACCCCCGCCCTCCTCTCCTCTTCCCCTCCTGCTGCTCCTCTGTTCTCCTGCACCCCGTCCTCTCCTCTGTCCCTCCTGCTGCTCCTCTGTCCTCCTGCACCCCAATCCTCCTCTCCTCTGTCCCTCCTGCACCCCCATCCTCCTCTCATCTGTCCCTCCTGCTACTCCTCTGTCCCTCCTGGCAGGAGCAGTATTAAAGTAGTTATATTCTTGTACTTAGGGGGCAGTATTATGGTTGTTATATTCTTGTACATAGGAGCAGTATTATAGTAGTTATATTCTTGTACATAGGGGTAGCATTGTCTATTTACATAAATGTCCTGTCCCATCTGTCATCCACTTCTGGCATCAGGCTGTCTTGTCACACGGCGGCAGCAGACTTATTTGCACAACAAAGTGATGGAGCAGATGCATGCAATCGCCGCCAAGAACCGATGCTGCACATCACCACCACACACCGCCACTTAAGTGCGCATGTGCATACCCAGCATGCATGCGTATGCATGGGGGGAAGAGAGAGCTCACAAAAGGAGGGGCGAGCACACAGGGGGAAGAGAGAGAGTGCACAGAAGGTAGAAGACAACACAGGGGAGAGAGAAAGAATAGACAGGGAAGCACACAAGGGGAGAGCACAGAGCAGAGAAGACATCACAGGGGAAAGAGAGATCGCATGCAGGGGGAGAGCGCACGGGGGAGACAGCTTAAAGGAGACAGCACACAAGGGGAGAAGACAGAACATGGGGAAGAAGGACAGGTCAAAGGAGAGAGCACAGAGGCAGGAAGAATGAACACGGGGAAGAGGGACAGGTCAAAGGAGAGAGCACAGAGGCGGGAAGACAGAACATGGGGAAGAGAACGCACAGGGGTGAGAGAGACAGTTAATGGAGAGAGCTCAGAGGGGAGTGGACAGCACAGGGGGGAAAGAGAGAGCAAGCATGGGGGAGAGCGCACAGAGGGGGAAGTGACAGCCACCACCCTAAGCATTACAGAGCCCGCCCCATGGTAACGTCACCGCCCTCCTTATGTGACAGCATTGGGCACCCATTTAATAGTTCTATTCTTCTACATGAGGGCGATATTTTCATTTGTAACAAGATGTTGCTTGCCTCCCGCATTGCATATATGATTAAGTCGCTGTGTAACGAGTGATGCATTAATTACTCCTTGGTACCAGCCAGTGCTCCTCTGTTATAATGAGTTTTCCTCCCTTTCTTCTCGTTGTCACTGGAGTTAAGTACAGGGCAGATTTCACGTTATTATAGACAGGTCTGGTTCTGCAGTGAATATTTTCCGCAGTAGGTCAGTAGACGCGGTATTGTCTCCGCTTTAATCACATGCAGACACATGGGGCATCTAGCATTTCTTAAAGTATCCCCGGTTTGCAGCCGTGACTTTCCTACTCCTTTAAGAGAACACAGTGCAGTGATTTCAGGAGGTGGGGAGGAGAGAATAGGAGGTTGGAGAACTGTCTCAAAAGGGGATCTGCAGGGCTTGTCTTAATTCCTGACGTCAGACTTGTCTCTTTAAAAAAAAAAAAGAATGAGACAAAAGGACATAACTGGCTTTATGTATGTGACCCGGTGCTGCCTGGTACTCAACGTCTTGTCACTACCAGTCATTCCGTGTCCAAGAGAATAACTGCTGCCTTCAATCAATGTATTTAACACTGGTTCCTAGTGATGAGGTGGCTCTTATATTGGATTCTAGCAGCAAGCAGCATTGGTCAGGTGAGTGCAAGGGATGGCGGCATTATTTATTGACAATTACTGAATGCAGTATTGGACTTTTCAAGATCTGCATCACTTTAATGTCCTAAACTGTATTTCTAGATTGTGAGCGAAGGGACTTTTATAGCTCTGCTGCATCAAAGCCAATCGCAACATTGTATCGGTCATCGACTCCATTGCTTTGATTTCATTTATTTTGATACCTTTCATTCTAATTGCAGTTTTGCATTGTTTGTAAACAAGGACTAATTCTAAGCGTCGGGGTGAGCTAAAGGTAGACGAACGTTCCAAATTCAAAGGTTTATAGGAAAAAGTTTTATTAACCCTTTAAAATCAAAGCATCAGCGGAATGTAAGAGTTGGTGACAGTTCCAAATTCAAAGTTGTATTAAGTTCTAATAAGTTTCATTAACCCTTTCATAGCAAAGTATCAGCGGAATGTAAGAATGGATGAAAGTTCCAAACTGAGTTTACAAAGTTTCGTTAACCCTTTAATATTAAGGTGTCAGTGTGATAATGTAAGAAATGATGAAAGTTCCAAATTGAAAGTTTCATTAAGTTTTATTAACCCTTTAATAGTGAAGTATCAGCGGAATGTAAGAATGGATGAAAGTTCCAAACTGAGTTTACAAAGTTTCATTAACCCTTTAATATTAAGGTGTCAGTGTGATATTGTAAGAACTGATGAAAGTTCCAAATTGAACGTTTTATTGGAAAAAGTTTTAAAAAGTTTCATTAACCTTTAAATATAAAAATACCAAATGTAATGTAAGAAATGACGAAAGCTCCAAAGTCAAAGTTTTATTAGGTTTCACTAAGCTTCATTAACCCTTTCATAGTGAAGTATCAGTGGAATGTAAGGATTGATGAAAGCTCCAACCTGAGTTTACAAAGTTTCATTAACCCTTTAATAGTGACATATCAGTGTAATGTAAGAACTGATGAAAGTTCCGAATTCAAAGTTTTATTGGATGAAGTTTAATAAGTCTCATTAACCCTTTAATAGTGAAATATCAGTGGAATGTAAGAAATGCTGAAAGTTCCGAATTCAAAGTTTCATTGGAAAAAGTTTAATTCGTTGTATTAACCCTTTAACAGTGAAGTATCAATGGAATGTAAGAACTGATGAAAGTTCCAAACTGAGCTTTATTAACCCTTTAATATTGAAGTATCGCTGTAATGTAAGAAATGATGAAAGTTCCGAATTCAAAGTTTTAAAAAATCTCATTAACCCTTTAATAGTGAAGTATCAGTGGAAGGTAAGAATTGATGAAAGTTCTAAATACAAGGTTTTATTGGAAAAAGTTCAATAAGTTTCAGTGGAACGTAAGAAATGATGAAAGTTCCAAATTCAAAGTTTTATTGGAAGACGTTTTATAAAGTTTCATTAAAGGGAACCTGTCACCAGGTCTTTACCATCCCATCTGAGAGCAGCATAATGTAGACACAGAGACCCTGATCCCAGCGATGTGTCTCTTACTGAGCTGCTTTCTGTCATTTTGATAACATGAGTGTTTTCTCTGCTGCAGATTTAGCAGTTTGTGAATATGCCAGACTACCAGATTTATGACAATTTCCAACTGATTAAACAGTGATTTTATCAAAACTACAATGAGCAGCCCAGCAAGTGACGCGTCGCTGCAATCAGGATTTATGCTACTCTCAGATTAGGTTACAAAAACCTGGTGACAGGTTCCTATTAACCCTTTATATTGAAGACCCTGCGGGATTATGACAAGATGGGATCTTCCAGTTCAGGGGTTGGCAGCTTTTAGCATCTCAGCTGCTGCAGAACTACAATGTCCAGCATGTCCTGAGAGTTCTCACTGGAGAAATACAAGTTGCTGCAGAGATGAGTTTGTCATTTATGATCATTACGATCTTAATGATTCTTTACCTTGGATCAAATAAGTGTATCCTATCGTATCGTAAGTAAACTTACTGCACAAAACTATAGCAAACTCTTAAAAGGAAACTATATCGGTCGAGTTTCTCATTGCTCTGGTTGTGTAAGGTTCGCTTTAATTTGGGGATTTTTGGGTCAGACTCAACACACGTGGCAGAAACTTCAAGCTGGAGAAGAAGGGAGGGGGAGAGAACACAACTTTAGGAAACAAGTTATGTGTCTGGAAGGAGAACACTCGTGTATTGTACAATAAACAGAGCCGGAGCGCCGGGAGATTCGCTTTCTCTTATCGGAGATGAATTCATTCTCTCTTCGGATCTCCGGCTGTGCTTCTTTCTAGGGCATTGTGTCCTTGGCTAGGATTCTCTTTTGGCCGGGGATCATCCCCTCCCAGATCTTTTACAAGGCAGGTAAATTCTTGGGGATGCGCATACTTCAGTGACGGTTAAGGATGACACCGCCTGGGGGGCTGCCTGGAAAGTGTAGACTGTAGACCTGAGCCGGTGTCATTTTGCTCCTGTCAAAGCCTAATCCTATGGAAGGCGTGGATCCAAGCAGGCGGCATTTTCCCGGGAGCAAGTATCATACCTCGTGAGGAAGTGTGAACACACATTGACCGTATTATAATTCTTTACTAGATGAAGCTCTCCCCCCTCCCCCATGCTCTCTCCACCCGTGTGCTATGATGTCTTATTACCCCACTTTGATTTCATTATACCCCATTGTGATGTCATAATTCCCCACTATGATGTCATGATACTCATTGCGATGTCATAATACAAAATTGTGATGTCAAAATACCCCACTATGATTTCATAACACCCCATTGTGATGTCATAACACTCCACTTTGATGTCATAATACCCTATTGTGGTATGAGGATATCCGGAAAAAGGAGGCAATGACAAACGCCACAAGGCAATTATATAAGTAGATTATTATAGCGCCATTTATTCCATGGGGCTTTACATGTGGAAAGGGACAATTACAGTAATCTTGAACAATACAACACATAGACTGGTACAGGAGGAGAGAGGACCCTGTCCACGAGGGCTCACAGTCTACAAGGGATGGGTGAGGATATAGTAGGTGAGGAGAGAGGACCCTGCCCACGAGGGCTCACAGTCTACAAGGGATGGGTGAGGATATAGTAGATGAGAGAGGACCCTGCCCATGAGGGCTCACAGTCTACAAGGGATGGATGAGGATACAGTAGGTGAGGAGAGAGGACCCTGCCCACGAGGGTTCACAGTCTACAAGGGATGGGTGAGGATACAGTAGATGAGGAGAGAGGACCCTGCCCACGAGGGCTCACCGTCTACAAGGGATGGGTGAGGATACAGTAGATGAGGAGAGAGGACCCTGCCCATGAGGGCTCACCGTCTACAAGGGATGGGTGAGGGTACAGTAGGAGAGGAGAGAGGACCCTGCCCACGAGGGGTCACAGCCTACAAGGGATGGGTGAGGATACAGTAGGTGAGGAGAGAGGACCCTGCCCACGAGGGCTTTCAGTCTTCAAGGGATAATAATAAAACTTTATTTGTATGGCGCCAACATATTCCGCAGCGCTTTACAGTACAATGGTTCGTATAAGGAAAATATACAATACAATATACAATACAGATTGGTAGGTAATACAGAACAGTAGTTACATACAATAAACATAGGATCAATGTAGGAAATACAATAAATAAGGCAAAAAATAAAGGTGACCCTGCTCGAAGGAACTTACAATCTAAGATGGGATGGGAACACAAAGTACAGGGGCTTATAACAATGAATATCTTATGTCTAAATGACTACTGTTAGGGAGAAGGATAGGCCGCCCTGAAGAGATGTGTTTTTAGGGAGCGTCTGAAGCTATGCAAGTTGTGGATGGTCCTAATTTCTTGGGGTAGAGCATTCCAGAGGATTGGTGCAGCTCGAGAGAAGTCTTGGAGTCGGGAATGGGAGGTTCGGATTAATGCCGATGTTAATCTGAGGTCGCATTCAGAGCGAAGGGGACGGGTGGGGTGGTAGACAGAGATGAGGGTAGAGAGGTAGGGAGGTGCCGCACCATGAATAGCTTTGTGGGTGACAACAAGCAATTTGAATAGGATCTTATAGTGTATGGGCAGCCAATGCAGTGACTGGCACAGAGCAGAAACATCTGAGTAACGGTTTGCTAGATAAGTGATCCTGGCTGCTGCATTGAGGATAGACTGGAGAGGGGAAAGCTTACTGCGGGGGAGGCCAACTAATAAACAATTACAGTAGTCAAGGCAGGAATGGATCAGGGCCATGGTGAGGGTTTTAGTTGTTTCCATGGTAAGCAAAGGGCGAATTCTGGAGATATTTTTCAGGTGCAAGCGACAGGAGCGGGTGAGAGATTGTATATATGGGGTGAAGGAGAGATCAGTGTCAAACATAACACCCAGACAGCGAGCCTGCTACCTGGGTGTTATCGTGGTGTGGCACACTGAGAGAGAGATTTCAGATTTAGGGAGGTTGGTAGAGGGAGGGATCAGAAGAAGTTCATTTTTTGGAAAGGTTGAGTTTCAGATTGAGAGCGGACATGATAGTGGAAACTGCAGTTAGACAGTCATTGGTGTTCTGTAATAATGCGGGGGTAAGGTAAGTGGAGGAAGTGTATAGTTGTGCGTCATCAGCATAAAGATGGTACTGGAAGCCAAATCTGCTGATGGTCTGTCCGATCGCGGCTGTATAGAGAGAGAAGAGAAGAGGACCGAGGACTGAACCCTGAGGGACCCCAACAGTGAGAGGAAGAGGAGAGGAAGTGGAGCCAGCAAATGATACACTGAAAGAGCAGTCAGAGAGATAGGAAGAGAGCCACGAGAGAGCCGTGTCCTTTATACCAATGGAGTGCAGCATAGAGAGTAGGAGATGGTGGTCAACTGTGTCAAAAGCTGCAGAGAGATCAAGAAGGATAAGCAGAGAGCGGTCACCATTACGTTTTGCTGTCAGAAGGTCATTGGTCACTTTGATGAGGGCAGTTTCTGTGGAGTGAAGGGGGCGGAAGCCAGACTGTAATGGATCTAGAAGAGAGTGAGCGGAGAGGTAACGGGTGAGGCGGATGTAGACCAGGCGCTCAAGGAGTTTTGAGATGAAGGGGAGATTGGAGACAGGTCTGTAGTTATTTGTGCAGGATGGGTCAAGGGACGTTTTCTTTAGTAATGGAGTAATAATAGAGTGTTTGAAGGAGGAGGGGAAGATGCCAGTAGAGAGGGAGAGATTGAAGATTGTGGTTAAGTGAGTGGTGACCACTGGAGAGAGGGACTGGAGTAGGTGTTAGGGAATGGGGTCAGTGGTGCATGTAGCGGGACGTGAGGAAGAGAGGAGCCTGAAGACTTCCTCTGTGACTGGGTCAAATGTGGAGAGTGAGCCAGAGGGCAGGTGAGGATGGATGGGAGTAACAGTGCTTGAAGGTTGGGAGCTGATTTCCTGACGGATGTTTTCTATGTTTTCTTCTTACTGTGAAGTAAGAGGCCAGATCATCAGCACAGAGGTCAGTGATGGGGGCCTGCACTTTAGGACTAAGAAGAGAGTGAAAGGTGTCAAAGAGTTTTTTGAGTTGTTGGATAGTGAGGAGATCAGGGTGGTGAAGTAGGTCTGTTTGGCGAGGTGAAGGGCAGAGTTGTAGGTTTTTAGCATGAATGTATAATGGATAAAGTTTTCTGGTGTTCGGGTTTTCCTCCATAGGCGTTCGGCACTCCTGGAACATCGCTGGAAGAGTCGAGTTTGCGATGTGAGCCAGGGCTGTTTTATTTTATGTTTGGAAGTTCTGCGGGTGAGGGGCGCTACTTGGTCCAGGTAGCTTCTGAGAGTGTCATTGTAGTGATTTACTGCCAGATTGGGACAGGAGATGGAGGAGATTGGGGATAGTGATGAGAGAGGAGAGTCTGTGAATGTATGAGGGTTAATGGCCTGTAGATTCCTGGATGTGTGATAGGTCGGACTATGCTGTGATGGGCGAGGGTTTGTGAGTGTGAAGGAGAGAATGTTGTGATCAGAGAGAGGAAGAGATGAGTTGTCTAAGGAGGAGGTAGAGCAGAGCTGGGTAAAGATCAGGTCAAGCATGTTACCATCCTTGTGTGTCTTTAAAAGGTGAGAGCTGCGAGAGGCCAAGAGAAGTGGTTAGAGATAGGAGCTGGGATGCAATTGGTGAGATGGGGCT